>QEPC01000448.1:289884-383334 GCA_003113815.1 Sphenodon punctatus | reverse complement strand
CCCAGGCCCCCAGCCTCTGCTCCCTGAGCCCCCCCACTGCTCACCCCCCTTCCCCAGTGCCTCTGCTCCCCGCCTGCCCCCCCGCGCACGTGTTTACTCACTGTTATTGCACAGGGACTGACACCAGACAGTTCACTGCGTTCAATGGAGGTGCTCGGCAACGAGATGTGCTGCAGCGTGCATGCTCAACTGACTGAATCAGTTCAAGCATGTGCGCTGCAGCACATCTCACCGCCAAGCACCTGCACGCTCAGCCGCCCGGCGCGCATTCAAACCAAGTTTGTCCCTTCTGGGACTCCAGACTCTGGAGTCCCAGAAGGAGTCCAGACAGAGGCTAGTGTTCACTGACTGAGCGCTCTCGCTCTCTCTGCCGGGCAGCTGAAATTGACATCGGAGTGCTGCGCTGCTCTGATTGCAAGCCAAACTGCAGCAGTCAGAGCAGCGCGGCACTCCGATGTCAATTTCAGCCGCCCACAGAGAGAGAGCGCTCAGTCAGTGAGTGCTCTGTGTCAGTGGCACCGGGGGGGACGGGACAGGGAGAGCGGGGGCAAGGCACTGCCCCAGGCACCCTCAGGCTAGGGCCGCCACTGCCACACAGGGCCCTTTTTCAGGCATGTAGCGTAGCCAGTCTGAAATATATTTATTATTATTATTATTATAAGCATTTGTATAGCACCAGCTGTGTACCTGGCGCTTTACAAAATAATAAGATAGACGCGGTCCCTGCCTATGGCTTAAAATCTATAAACTGAGCAAATGTAGAACAGGAGACGGCATGGAGCAACAAAGGGGTGGGATTGGATAGGACAAAGTAACTGGGTGGGAGGGTTAAACGGGGAGGAGAGAGAGAGAGAGATGCCAGACATTTAAAAACAGCTATAAAGAATATATATTGGTGTAGGAGACAAAGAAACAATAGGTAGTACACACAGAGAGAGGATGAGGTTAAAGCAAGCATATAGATAGCGGTATGGTAGGAAACAATTTAGGAATGAGCATATAAAAGGAACTGGGTTCACAGCAGCAACATAGAAGTTGAGCTGAGTCACCAATCCACCCCCAGCTGTTCCCCTTTGCTAGAGCAGAAGAGCCACCTGTCTCTTAGCAAGGGGAATTGCACAGGGAAGAGAAAATGAGCGTGGAGACCAGTGTTTCCTGAAACAGGGAGCTCAACATTCCTTTTGCACCAGTAGTTTATCCCTGTGCAGCCATCCAGATAGACAGATGTCTTTAATTATGCTCCTCTTGACTCTAAGCCAGAGAAAGGGCCTAGTTAGTATAACTAGGTTCAAAAAGACTAAGGGGTTCCTGGAAGATAGACCCATCAATTGCCATTGGCCAAGAGAGTCGGGGAATACAACCTCTGACTGCCGAAACCTGGGAACTGGTGATATGAATTACTATTTTGCTCCCTTTGGCAAACCCTGCCGCAGGTATGAGAAGCAAATTAGGTAGGAAGTATCCATATTCAGGCTAGGGTTACACTATGTGTGGTATATTGTTTAAAAATTAGTCAGGTGGATTCTTCATTAGTTAAATTTTGTTTGATAGAACAAAAAAAGATTATTATACGCTTACAAGGGCTTTTGGTTAGCTAAAATAAGATCTGTGTTGATACAGCACGGGCTCGATATAGAAGCCCTTCTAAGGATGGACATTCAAGCTTCAAGGAATCTGTGCAAGCAGCGTATAACAGATGTGGCTATGCAGAATGACATAGGAGCAATTGGTTCTTCAAAATTCTCCCCATTTCTGAAATATAAAAGAAATTTTGGCTATGAGAATTATCTGAATGATTTGAAGGATGTCTCCTATCTAAGTAATGCTTTTATTAAATTAAGATTCCCAGTTACAGAATCTGAATATTTGCAAGGTAGATATGCAAAAATTCCAATTGCTCTTAGAAATTGTATTTTGTGGGATGGGAGCTATAGAGAATTTGCCCCATTATTTGTTTGACTACCCCCTCTATGATGCTATTTGTAAAGTATATTTAAATAATTTGATATGGCATACTTGGAACTGGCCAATTAAACTTAGATTGACTTATGCCCTAAGTGGTAGGAACCCTACAGCTACTAAAGCAGTAGCATTTTTTGCTGTGAAAGCTGCTAGAAAACAAGAACACTTTGTGAAAAATAATCTGGTTAACTGTAAAAGAAATCAAGCTGTTGAATCTAATTTTAACATAATATATATATGGTTGCTATACTTTTGGTTTTGATGTTATTGATATTTTTTGTATTAAATTGTTATGGCCTTTCTGGCTTCAACAATCAAGAATGGAACTGATTGGAATTAGCTTTGATCCAGAAAGGTGGGGCCTCCCGCCCCTTTCTAACACGGGCGCACCACATTGGAGCACTGAAATGTCCCAGTGAAGGGGCAGGCTCAGGGACTCCCCTGCCTCTTTCAGACGTAGTTGTTCTGCGCTGTCGGGGTACTGGAATGTGAGAAGGCTCCAGGGTGGGGCACAATAGGTTGTGGCAACAGGAATATCCCACCCCTTTCTGATGTGCCTACGCCACACCCCGTTTGAGCATTGTTAAGTCATAGCCCTCCAAAGGGGGTGGAGCCATGTGAGAAAGTGGCCAGAAGGGACTCGCTCTCCCATGCCTTCCTGCTCACGTGACCATGCCCCTTTCAGAGCACTGTGATGTCATGACCCACCACAAGGGTGGAGGAGACCCCACCCCCTCTTTTACATGGCTTCACCCACTAACCCAGGCAAATAGGAGCTTCACTCAGACTGCAGTAGATGCAGCAAAGGCCAGAGGCTTTCTGGGTGAAAATTGTAACGGTAATAGATCACTCCATATAAGCTCTACTTCTGTGTGCTACTCCTGAAGCGTCCAGTGCCAGTCAGTCTGAGACAGGATACTGGGTTGGGAGGACCATTGGTCTGACATAGAATGGCAGTGACTATGTTCTGCAGGTAAAGAGTTGCAGCAGCTGTTAACAATTACAAAAGTGCTTTTAGCCTTCATAAGTTGCAACAGGCTCTTCCACTGCAGCTTCTTTGCAGGGATACCCCCACCCTGTATCCTCAGTCATATAGAAACCACTTTCACACCACCTGTTTCTTCACTCCTACCACCAGACAAACCCATGTCTTGCTGGCTCAGCAGCTAGAGGATTAGCCCCTCTCCAAAGATTCAACTGTCCCTCCTCAGAAAGTGGCCAGCTAACACAGCAGGAGAACCTGGCCCGTAGTGTCCAGAGCAGTAGCCCAGAAAAGTACACGTGCACCCAATAGATCAGCAATCCAGGTAGGATACAGAGGAGTCACCCCACAAAATGCTGTGAAGGCAGGGTCACTTGTGGCTTTGGACACACTTTCTATGAAGGTTTCTATAGTTTAATAGATGAACTTGACATGTTACAGGCATGCAGAGCAGATGCTATCCAAAGTTATAAGAATCAGCACAACAGGTGGCGGCCAAAGATATAAGCAACCATTATCCCACTGGACAAATTGTAAGCCAGTTGTTAGGACAGCTGCCTCTCATTAAACCTCTGCAAACCCAGCTCTTTACAAGGGCAGTGGATACTTTCCCCTCTTCTGC
This sequence comes from Sphenodon punctatus, assembly GCA_003113815.1. NCBI lineage: Eukaryota > Metazoa > Chordata > Lepidosauria > Sphenodontia > Sphenodontidae > Sphenodon > Sphenodon punctatus. Next base: position 379,768 of record QEPC01000448.1, on the reverse strand, counting down.
AAAGGTCCCAGCAGAGCCCTTTGGGAACATGCACATAGGAACCTTCACAGATCCCCACCCCCGCATTAGCCCCATTTCACACACAGAGAAACTAAGGTACAGGCGCTGGCCCCAGCTGCAAACAGCACCTACAAGGCTCAAGCCCACATTCAAAGCTAGCGTTCTCCATCTAGTTGTTCACAGCCTGTTTCTGTGCACCCTTTCCCCCACCCAAAATCCCTGCCTTACACAGGCAGCACTCAGTCCAATCATTGTGGGTTCATGCCACCCAGCCAGCTCTCCCTAACATTCCCAACTGTACCGTATCCCCCCTTTCCCTTGCCCCTTCACCCTCCCACTCCACCAGCTCTTTTGAGATTACTGTGGAGTGGTTGGTGGGTCATGGCTTTTTTAAAAAAAAAAAAAGTAATTCAGAGCATCTTTCAATGAATAAACGTTAAACTGAACTCTTTCAAATTTAATTAAATCAAACGAACTACTCCACTTCAATACTGTTCTCAGTGCAGCTGCAAACAGTAGTTACTTTGCAATTGTGCCCTAACGGTCATGACAAACAATGGTTGTACTTGCGTTCATACTACTAGTTACTTCAAGGTAGGGAGTACATAGTTCTCATCCTATTCCTGTATAACTTTGGTTTAGGGCTCTGTATGTGTGAAGACATCAGAAGTCAGGCTACTTTTTCACAGTACCTGGGAGAAGGGAAACTATCATGTGGGCAATCGCAACCCTAGTTTAATGGGATTTAGTGCACATAGGAACGTGCTATGCTTTTCTCCTGTGAGAACACTCCTGCATGACCGGGTCCCCCGATATTGCTCTTTACAATCATTCTTGTGGGAGAAAAGTAGAATAGCACATTCCTTCGTGCGCTTATTCCTGTGAGAACAGAACCGTGATCGTCCTCATGGAAGTTCTCTCCCCGCTCCCGGGTAATGTGAGAAAGCAGCCTTATAATGAAGTAAGCCTTAAACCACATCGAACTATTTGCTCATTGGAACTTCGGCACCATTCACATTACAGCTACAAACAGAAGTAGTTGCTTACTCTCCCCCCCACTCCCCAACGGTCATGATAAACAATACTGCCTGCCTTTTTATTTCAAAGCAAAGGGCTCACACTAGTCACTTTAGTGTGAAAAGTGAAGCAGGGTAGGTACTCTTCGTTTTTCAGAAGTACATACTTTTCTTCCTATTGCTGAATAGCTTTGGTTTAGAGCTATTTCCTAGCACCAGCAATATGATTGGCACTAAGTCGTTATGATTAGAGGCAGGTCCCTGCCCTAAGGGGCTTACAATCTTTGATAGACCAGAAAGGGAGACAAGTCCTAGAGACAGGAATACATATATTTCCATTTTACAGATTTTTGCTAAGGCTAAGAATGACCTGCCCAAGGCCACCCAATGAGTTCATGGATTTTGAATCTTGATCTCCCAGGTCCAAGTCCAGCATCTTAGCCACTATGCTACACTGGGTGAAAACAGACATGACGCTAACCACCCTTGGTGGTTATTTATGCATGTTGCAGGGCTGCATTGGTGCCCTATGCAGCCCTGAAACATGCATAAATGACCACCAAGGGTGGTTAGCGTCATGTCTGTTTTCACCCACTGGCTCATTGATCCAGGAGTGATTTAAGGCTTCATTACATCAAAGGAGCTGTTCATCAGAACATGTCCTTAGCAATGCACTGGTCTGACACTAGCCAGCACCAGCCTTTCTGTCCCAGGAAGCAGGTATGGACTCTACTGCACCCCACAGCCCCCTGTGCTGCTCATTCACAAAGGATGGAGAGCATTACTCAAGCCCCATCCCCTGCCAGCTGTGGGCTTTAGAACAAGTTCCTTGGCCCTGGGGCTCCCTGCAGAGCTGCCATTACCAGCAGAGCACAATGCCTCAGGCTCAACAACACGCTGTGCGAAGCGGACACACAGATAGGACAGCACTGTTGCTGGCAGGGGCCCTGGGGGCTGTATTGCAAATAGGTTCTTTCTTCCAAAAAAGTTTAATCTTTCAGAGAGCAGTTCCTGCGATGGCTGAAGGGAACAGGCTTTAATAAGCCATTATTAAGCTGTCACAGCATGCAGAAAGTCAGTGTCATCAGGACTTCCAACTCCAAAGAGCCCACTGCTTGCCAGGCACAGCTCTGAAGCGAAAGAGTTCCATAGCTTCACATACACCTGTCAGGCAGGGTAGCCTAGTGGTTAAAGCACACCGCTGTATTCCTGAAGCAGACCCTTGCTCAGGCCAGAGAACTGCGCCCAAGCGGACCTGGATCTAGCACAGCCAGGCTCTTCTGATGGAGATGATCTTAACGGTACAGACCCAGTGCTGGGTTCTAAATTAGCAGTTACCACTCGGGGAAAAGGAGTTTGGAGTCATTGTGGATAGCTCACTGAAAACTCAGTTCAGTATATCGGCAGTGGTCAAAAAGGCAACCAGAATGATAGGAAATATTGTGAAAGGAACAGAAGGTAAAATTAAGACCATTATAACGCAGCTATATCAATCCATATTGCACCCACACCTCTGTGTGCACAATTCTAGTCACACACACACACACACACCCTGTGTAGCCTAATCGTTAAGGTCCAGGCCTTGCACTTGGGAGACCAGGGCTCAAATCCCATCTTAGCCAGGAACTCACTGGTTGGTTTCAGGCAAGTCACTGTTTTTCAGTCTCAGTTTCCCATCTATGAAATGGAAATAACGACCTACCTTACAGGCTTGTAGTGACAGTGTGTTAGATAAGGTACAATGACACTTTGAAAACATCATAAATCTGAACATATAAATGCTTAATAGTAGAACTGGAAAAGGTGCAGAGAAAAGCAACAAAGATAATCAACAGTCTGGAACAGCTTCTGTATGAGAGGCTTGATAGCATAAGGCTCTTTAGCTTAGAGAAGCGAGTACTGAGGGGGAGAATAGGCTGAAGTCTATCTGTTCAAGTGCTCCCCCCCCCTCAGAAACACCATAGCCCCATCCCCTACAGAGCACCATGACCACGCTCCTAAAGGGGTGGAGCTATGGTGTTCCCGAGCCCCACCCCTTTTCAACATGGCTCAGCCCTCTGCAGGGAGGGGTGGGCCAAGGCCTTCCACGGCTACGGCATTGAGCCAGAAGTGAGCCTGACTGGACTAGCCACATTCCATTGGGCTGAGTTGGAGTTGTAGGCCTCTAGCCTGAAGGCTTCAAATCTTGCTTGTTTCATACTCAAGATGGCTACGTCTGGTTGCCCACCCACAGGGACATGACCTATTAGGCTGAGGAAGTCAACGGAAGGCAGGCAGGTCTCTGTTGCTCCCTTGTGCACAGCAGACTATAGAAATGAGTGTGTTGGAACCATGCTTTTATGGAACTCCTTCCCCTAGGGGTCTGCCTAAGCCCAAGCCTGTTCATCTTCTGGAAAACAAACGCAAGACCTTTCTATTTGGCCAGGCATTTGGCAGGTGGGGATATGGTTGGATGGGGGGCGGGGGGTGCTAAAGGGATTCTTGATTTATTTTAATATTACTGTTTTTCTGACTAAGCCACTCTGAGCCTCTGCAGGAAGGGTGGCATATAAATTTGACTAAATAAATAAAAATAAATGCTGGTCTGACAGGTCACAGGATGAATGGACCTTGCCATGTACATAATCACATAAAACAGGGTTCCTGTACCGTGTGTGTGTGTGTGTGTGTGTGTGTGTGTGAGAGAGAGAGTGTGATAGCACACACACCTCAAAGCTGGGACACTGCCACAGACTGGCCAATTCAGAAACCTTTCTGCACATGGCAGTTTAAAAAGCTAGAGGCTCAACAATCCCAGTGTAGGAATCACAGCCAAGATGACTTTTGCATCCCCTTTCCCTACCCCAGCAATGCTAAGCATAAGCATGCACACTGGCTTGAAATGCAATGTGTCCGCTAACTGCTGCACTGGTGTAAAGATGTGTTCTCTCACAAGTTTCTTCCATCAGTGTTAATCACCCTGAAATAACTACCACACTTGTACTATTTGCCAGAAGTGTGGGTCAAGGCCCCTGCTTAATCATTACAAATTCCTGATTGGGAGAACAGGGTTGTTAAAACACAGATGAGGCTTTTTATCCAAAACAGATTCATGAGAATACACCCGTAACTTCCTGCATGGTCCCTCTAAAAAGCCATGCAGCCTCTACTTTAGAACATCTCCTGCCTTCACAGAGATGAGACTCACGCCAGGAGCTAAGAAAAACTCAATTTATTCCAAACATTAGAAGTTTACAAATCTCTGCCTTTCTTCCCCACTCAACCCACCTCAGCAAAATATTTTAAATTTTCTTTTTTTAAAAGCTATTTTAGGAGCTCCCTAAAATAGGGAGTGTACAATTTCCCAGTTCCCATCCCTCTCCCTGATATTGCTATAATGTATAAAACAGTTCTTTGTTAGAACTGCACATTTTAATCCAAGAGACTCAGAATGCAGTCACAAGGGGTGGCAGGAGGTGAGTAACACCTGTTGATGGCAAATGTTGTGTGTATAGATGGAAAGGAGGGGGGCACTAGCTACTCTCCCTTCTTCATCAAGGCCTTTGCAACCCCCAAATGGGTTAGAGACAACACAACCAACAAATTCTGCTGCATATTTCAAAAGTAGACCGGGACAAAAAGGCAAACCAGATAGAAATCCTAGAAGCATGGGTACATGATAGGGGATCAGTGTGGCAATAGGCCTCTTGCTAGTTCTTGCCTGCATTCTTACGGGAAACAGGACAACTGTTCAGATGGACACGTGATTTAGTCAAACTGTCCTGCAGAGTTTAGCCTAAAGACCGATTGTCTAAAGTTAAGTCTCCTTTAAAAAAAAAAGGGGGGGAGGGGGGGGCAAGAGAGGACTTGATTTCTGCAAGGTGCTAATTGTGCCATGCTGCCAAGGGGAACAGACACAGCTCAGACCTCAGGTCAGGAGATTACTGACACCCACATCTGAGCACTGAGGCCCAAGCTGCAAGATTTCTCTCTACCCCAGTTTCCCTGCATGCAACCTTGTCACCAAGCCTGCTACCAACAATCATGGAAGAGGGACTAGAAGAACGAACCTGAGACACCCCTAAACTAAAACAGGCCAGTCCAGTGTGTGCATAAAAGCCACCCACTTGTGTCAAGTGAGCCGCTACGGTAAAGAGGGGGAAATCAAAGAGTTTGCTTTGGTGCGTGGGGGAATTTTATTAAAAGCTCAAGAAGCCCGAGAGGCTGTCAGCAGATGGGGCAGCCCTGCGGGGTAGGGAAGGAAGCCCCAACTTTGCTGGAGCATGTTTAAAAAGATGGGAAGCCCACTTTTCTGTCCTGCTGACAAAGTGGGAATGTAGAGGAGAAAGCAAGAAAACCAGCCACTTCTAGAGGAGATAGTCTGTCCCTGAAAACCCTCCCTGCAGCAATGCAGGCCCTGCCCCTGGATTCAAGAGATGCAGGAACCCATTTCTGTTTGAACAAGTTGGCTTCTCTTCTCTGCGGGAATCAGGTGAGTTCTGGGATGCCTCGTTAAACCAGTCTCCCAAACCCCACCCGAAGGCTCATCCAGGCATCCCCCGTATCACTGACGTGCCACGTCCATTTCATCAACTCTAGGACTTCTCCTTAACTAGTAAGACGGTGTGCTGCCCCCCGCTAGACACAGAGAGGATAAGGCGGTTCTCTAGCTGCTGGCCGGCCATCTGCACAGGGCTCCAGGCATCATCTTCATCACCTGTAGCCAGCTGGAGGTTGGAGCCCATCCCCCATGCAAATGCCTGTCCTGCAAAAAAACAAAATAAATAAAATTATTTTTTATTCTGATCCCACCCTATTACTATTATTAAGCATTTATATAGCACAAGCAATGTACCTGGCACTTACAAAGAACAAGATAGACATGGTCCCTGCTCAAGAGCTTACAATCTACCTCCAACTGTTCAGAGCAGCTCACAACATATTAAAAAGAAAGTGAACGTAAGCGGAACATAAGTTTAACTGGGAGTTGAGAACTTGTTTGTATGCTGGTATGCACACTAGGATCTTGCCCTGCCATGCCAGTGTCAAGATATTTTATCTACCTATTTATTTATTTCAATCTGTATCCCAGCCTTTCCCTTAAGCTCAGAGGGGCTTACATTTCAGCTTACTAACTTTAACAATTAACATCTAACCATTAGCTAATTAACGCAGCCAGTAATCCTCACAACAACCCTGTGAGGTAGGTGAGGTTGAGAGATCTGTGACTGGCCCAAGGTCAGCCAGTGAATTCATGGCTAAAGTGAGTCTTGAACTGGGGGTCCTCCATATCTCCTGGCCCAAGTACTACACTCTTAGCCACTACACTACACTGGCTCTCTATGCATGCGCATCACTAGGGAAGCATGGGGTAGCAGGGATTGCCAATTATCATTTCTATAGCATAAGGTTACTGAACCTTCTGAGTAGACTCTGTTATCTACGTACATTGTTGTGGTTTACTATGCATGGGAAATGTAGGTCCCTTTGGTGAGGGAGACGGGGGAGGGGGGGGGGGGAGGGGTGTCAGCCCAGAAGCGCTCTGCGTCCATCTCAGGGTTGGTGAGTTGTGCCAGCAGACCGTGGAGTACTGTAGTAATTGGGGGCAGAGGAGAAACTCTGGAGATTATTTGGTGGCTGGCTATAGGCTGTACAGGACCACAGGCCAAGGTTCCCCAGCCTGCTATAGCACGTAAAGTGTTCACAGTGCTTTTTAATTTAGTTCACTCTCACAACAACCTTTCGAGATAGATTGTTATCCCCATTTCAAAAGCTGAGACAGTGACTTGCTTCAAGGTCACCTGGTTATGGCCAAGATGCGATATGAACCCTGGTCACCCAGATCCAAGTCCAACACCTTTTCCACTAGTCTGCACTGGATCTCACAACAGAGCCCTGGCCTGCTTTCTAATCCATGTCAGAATGGATGGTGCTGCATCAGTAACAGTGTCGCTGTCTAAGGGGCATGCCAGAAAGCAAATCAAAACTTTGGGCACAGGAAGGGCGCCTTCTAACAGGTTCCATTTCAGAGTGGACAAGGACAAACTCTATTGGACAAGCTTGAGATGAACTGGAGTGGGGTGGAGAAGTGGGTAGAAGTCTGACTAGGATTGAGTCAGTCATCCCCACAAGGAAGGGCCCCAGGAGAGAGCGGGGAGATTTCAAGAGAGAGAAACTACCACTGGCTACAGCCTTCTAAAACAAGCCACTTAAATGAACAGCCACCCATTTAAGTGGGCACGGGAAATACACAAGAGTTTGGTGGACTACTTATTTGGGCTGGATTGTTTAGACAAGACATAGTAGATACTAAACAGCTGTACTACATAATAGCTCCCCCAGCCCATGCCCAGGGTCCCTGTGTATTCTGCAAGGTTCTGCAACTACAAAACCCCAATTCTTAACAGACAATCTAATTTCTGCAAGCATAATACATTTCATAAATTAAACAAATTATTCAAAAATCGTAGGGCTGTGCATGGGCTAAAGTATTTGTATCTGTGTAGTATTTATGTTTATTTGTATCTTTGCCTGTGTTCAACGCATTTCCCCCATCATTGTCAATGTGGAAAATGCAGTGAACAAGGGTCTCTGCATATGGGTTATTCTGGTGCAGAAGTGCAGTGAGGCTCTGCCAGTTTGACAGGCCAATAAAGGAAAGGAAAATGCGGTTTCAAAATTGCTACCAAGTCTGCTATCAATTTTAAAAGGGGAGCACTGGTTTAGAGGAAGGAGAATATTACCAAATTTGCAGGGAAGTTGTTATTTTGGGGAGTGTGGAACAGAGCATGAGTCTGGATGAGGGGGGGATTGCTGGCTTGAGGGATAGTGAGGCATGCAGCTGTCTTGAATGGGAGGGGTCACTGGCTTGGGGGAGAATGGGGCATGGGACTAGGTTATGGGGAGTTTGCTGGCTTGGGGAATGGGACAAAGGGCTGCCTCAGGGATGGGGGAACGAAACATAGTTCTGGCCTAGGGGTGGTGGTTTCGGTCTCAGAGGGAAGTCACTGGCTTGCAGAAAGCAGGGTCCCTAGGTGGGAATGGGGAATGGAGCTGGCTCAGGGGAGTCACTGGCTTGGGGAGGGGGGAATGAAGCTTCCAAGGACTCATTTCTCCTTGGCTGGTCTGGTCTCTGCTGCAGTGTTGGGAGACAGCAGCAGCCCCTGCAGGTGGGGAGGTCTCACTACAGGCTCCCCAAGCAGGCAGCAAAGCTGAGAGCAGCCCAGCTCAAAGCTGAATACATGCTGCGGTTGGGTAGTTGGGCAGGGGGTGTCCAGTTCAAGATCTCGGATATTACATTTTTCATGAAGTTTTAAACCTGAATACACAGGCCTAGTGTTCTTATTTTGAATACGATTTATTTGTATTTTGTCATAAGAATGTAAGAAGTGCCATGATGGGTCAGACCAATGGTCCATCTAGCCAAGCATCCTGTCTCCGACAGTGGCCAATCACAGTGGCTTGGGAGAAGCGCCCAACAGGTCACAATGCGGGGGTCCATTCCCTGTTGTTTTCTCCGAGCTCCTGTCATGTTCCCTGATCCTATCTGGCTAATAGCTGCTAATGGACCGATCTTCCAGAAACTTGTCCAAACCTCTTAAACTCAGCTATAGTACTGGCCCTTACCACAGCCTCTGGCAGTAGATTCCACAACCCAATTATACGCTGAGTGAAAAAAATATTTTTTTATTTGTTTTAAACTTGCCACCCATGAGTTTCATGGAGCGTCCCCTAGTTCTAGTACTAGCTGAGAGGGTAAATAACTGTTCCTTGTTTATTAGTTCCACCCCACTCATGATTTTATAGACCTCTATCATATCTCCTCTGTCGTCTCTTCTCCAAATTGAAGAGCCCCAACCTACCAAGCCTCTCCTCATACGGGAGCCCTTCCATGCCCTTGATCATTTTTGTTGCCGTTCTCTGCACTTTTTCTAGTTCCGCTATGTCTTTTTGAGATGGGGCAACCAGAACTGCCCACAATATTCAAGGTGCGGTCGCACCATTAATTTGTATAGAGGCATTATGATCTCCTCAGTTTAATTCTCTATCCCCTTCCGAATAATTCCTAACATTCTGTTTGCTTTTTTGACTGCTGCTGCGCACTGCGCTGTGGATTTCATTGTATTGTCCACAACCACCCCCAGATCCTTTTCCTGAGTGGTAACTCCTAGCTAAGTACCCAGCATTGTGTACGGATAGTTTGGATTATTTTTCCCTACATGCATCACTTTTCACTTGTCCACATTAAATCTCATTTGCCATTTAGATACCCAGGCACCCAGTGCCATAGTATCCCATTGCAGTTCCTCAGTCTGCTCGTGTTTTAACTACCTTGAATAACTTGGTGCCGTCTGCAAAATTTGATCACCTCACTCTTAACGCCCTTTTCCAAATAATTAATAAATACATTAAACAGCACCGATCCCAATACAGATCCCTGAGGCACACCACTTTTTACATCTCTTCATTGTGAAAACTGACCATTTAGTCCTACCCTTTGCTTCCTATCTTTCAACTAGTTTCTGATCCATAGTAAGACACTACCTCCTATCCCATCTCTTTAATTTTCTCAAGAGTCTCTCATGAGGGATCTTATGAAATGCTTTCTGGAAATCCAGGTACACTATATCTACTGGGTCTCCCTTTTCCACATGCTTATGTACACCCTCAAAGAATTCCAACAGGTTAGTGAGGCATGAGTTACCTTTACTAAATCTGTTGACTCTTCCCCATTAAACCATGTTTGTCAACATGCCCTGTAATTCTGTCCTTAATGAAGGTTTCCACCATTTTGCCCAGCACAGACATCAAGCTTACTGGTCTGTAGTTCCCAGGATCGCCTCTGGATCCCTTTTTACATATCAGGGTTACATTTGCCACCCTCCAGTCCTCAGGTAGTGTGGCAGATTTTAGTGACAGGTTATAAATTACTAACAGTAGGTCTGCGATTTCATATTTGAGTTCCTTCAGAACTCTCCTGTCCACAGAACATCCTCCAACATCACATTGATTTGTAACAGCTCTTCCAATTCCTCACCCACAAAGCAAGGATCTGCCATGGGTACCTCTCCAAAATCCTCTGCACTGAAGACCGACGCAAAGAACTCATTCAGCTTCTCTGCAATGTCCTTATCCTCCATGAGCGCCCCTTTTACTCCCTTGTCATCTAATGGCCCAACAGACTCCCTAGCAGGCTTCTTGCTTCTGATGTATTTAAAAAAGTCTTTGTTGCTTGTTTTTGCCTCTTTAGCAAGCCTCCCTTCAAAATCTCTCTTTGCCTGCCTTATTAACACTTTACATTTATGTTGCCAGTGTTTATGCTGTTTCGTATTATTTCCATTGGGACTATCCTTCCATTTCTTAAAGGCTGCCTTTTTGGCTCTAAGAGCCTCCTTCACCTCCCCTTTAACCACAGTGGAAGACGTTTGGTCTTCCTGCTTCCTTTTTTAACTTGTGGGATGCATTTAATCTGGGCTTCCAGAAGGGTACTTTTAAACAGTCTCCATGCCTCTTCCAAACTCGTAGCCCTTGCAACTGGGCTTTTTAGTTTCTTTTTAACGAGTTTCTTCATTTTGTCATAGTCTCCCTTTTTAAAGTTAAATGCTACTGCTGTACTTTTGCTTATGTTTCTCCCTACAGAAATTATGTCAAATGTGATCATATTATGATTGCTATTGCCTAGTGGCTCCGCCACAGTTACTCCTTACACCAGGTCCTTCGTGCCACTCAGAACTAGATCTAGAATAGCTCCTCCTCTTGTTGGTCCAGAACAAGCTGTTCTAGGAAGCAGTCCTTTAGGGCACCCGAATGCACAGCCCCAGAAGATTTTGAACACAGATGGGCATTTCCCTAGCAAGAAGAGGGGTCCTAACTATTTGGAAATTTTCAAAGGTAAGAGAAGGCAGCTGAATGGCTTGAGATGGGGTGGGGGTCAAGGAGAAAGGAAGGAGTCTGCGGTAGTACTTAGTTTTGCCAGAGCAGCATCTCCAGCTTGTTACGACTCCTTGGTAGCAGCTGAATCCTACTGCTTGCTAATTCCACAGCAGAAGCTGCAAAATACCAATTTCTGTGATTATGGAGGAGGCCCTCCCCATGCGATGGGGCAGTTACTATGTGCAGAGGCTACTTTGTGGAAGCTGTCATGTGAGAACGCGAGAGAGAAAATTCCACCCAGTCGCTCTCCTCCAGCGACAACCCTCTTACTTCTGTGCTATGAAAGAATGGTTATAAGGTAGCTCCCACCACATCCCTGCTGCAGGGACATCCCACCCAGGAGGCCTTTGTTTCAATCCCCTCAAAGTGCAGGGCCACGTCCGAATGCTGAGAGGGGCAGGCTGCCATGCGACGCAGACCGTGTAATAGCTCGCTCCTCACAGACTGCATCTTGTCGGAACATAGCCTTGATAAGTCATCCCATGTTGCCCCACTGGGTCGGGGATGTGGTACTGGCCACATCACACCCTTGTACCCTGTAGGCCACGGAAACCAGTGGGTCATGCGCTGCAGCCCGATGGGCCGTGTGGCTCGGGATAGACTTACATGGGAAGAGATTGGGTTTGGAACACCACAACAGGACTGTCCATTCACCCCAAGCTGAGCCAAGCCCCACACTTACCATCCTCTGTGACAGCATAGCCAACAAACTCGCCGCAGGCCACCAAGGCAATTCTGGGCAGCCCTGGGACAGGCGTGGGTGTGCTCTTCTCTCCCGCTCCGTTTCCCAGGCCTAACATGCCGTAGTCGGCCCTGCCCAGGGTATACACGGTACCTGTCACAATGGACATAGTTCGCTTGTTAGAAAGAACATGCACAAGACCCAACACCCCCCCACGTGGCATTCTTGTTTCAGAGGGATCTCACCCCTTGCTAAGCCCAGGACTCGCTTCCTGCTGGGATTGTAATAAATCAAACTCCAGATTCCACGAGATCCAACCCAAAAGGTGGCAGCAGACAAGGTCAGTGCCTAAGAAACAGATTGCATGCATTCACATAACACCTTTCCCCTCTCCTAGATCTGTCTTTGCCTTACCCTGTAACAGTGCAGTCACACAGCTGCCAGCTTCCCTACATGCCTTTTTGTAGAAGGCTCAAGGCATAAAAGAGAAATCCCCCCCTCACCTTCAGAATCCAGGCACACCGTGTGGTGCTGCCCGCCAGAGAAGCCAACCCAGGACTTGGTGGAGTTCTTGAATGATCTCAGGCTCTTTGGGGCGTAATAGTTGTCGATGTCCTGGGAACCTGGAGACAATGGCAAAAAACAAACCGTACATATGAATGGAAAACCCACTTGAGGTGCCCCATTCCCAAAATCTCACAAACATGCTTAAGTGAGTCCAAGATCTGAAAAATCAAGGACAACACATATTTGAGCTACCACGGGATGTGCTTTGGGCTCCTGGTCAGCGCACATTCCATGGTAAGCCCTGCCATGGTCCGGGGTAGGTGACCCCAAATCATGGTACAGCAGGCTGTCACATCTGATGGCCTGCTCCCCCTAACCCTGGCCCGTGGCCAGAGTGGTTCTGGGTGGGCGTGGCAGCCTGATAGGCCACCGCACCCATCCATCAGGGAGGAGGTGGAGTCGCACTGAGGAGCGCGGGGCTACACGGACCCCACTCCAGCCTGGCTGCCTGAACGTTTGTTTGGCAGTGGGGCTCACCCCAAGGTGGGTTTAAGCATAGCAAGCTTTTCGCCCATCACGTTTAAAAATACCCTTTGTCTTCAATGTAATCAATACAAATGTCTCAGTGGGCATTAGATGACTCCAACTCCTGGTGGAGACAGGCCAGATTAACCAGACCTCTCACCACCAGGAAAAGCTCCGCCAGATAAAACTTTGCAGATGCTATGATAGCGGCAATGCTATGAAAGCCTTCTTCGCAACCATCACAGCCACAGCATAGTCCTTTAAAAACAATCTATGCTGCAATTGGCTTGATTCAGCGTGAGTCGAGCACCACCTGCACTCTAACTGCCTACCCTCCCGCTTCAGCATCCTAAAGCCCTCCGTGTACCACGGAGACCTGTGTTGGCGCAGCAATGGGAGCAGACACCTGAGTGCCACCGTGTCAACGGCCTTGGTCAAAATGCCATTCCACAGGGTGACCAGGTCATCAACACAGCAGCCATCAAGGTCAGTAGGTAAATCCCCCAGAGAGTTCTGGAATCCGATTGGATCCATAAATATCTGAGGGTGGACCAACCTAGTCAATCACGCCAACGGGGACATAGCAGGGATCCAAGCCTTCAGGAGGTAAGGATCCAGTAATGACATGGGTGTTATATCAACACCCCCAATAATTGGAACACCCATTTCCAGGCTGGTGCAAAACATCAAATTTAGCACGTGTCCCTTTTCATGTATCGGGCCCACTACTACCTGGAATAGGTCTGTGGTTGCCATGGAGACTATGAACTCCTGATCCACTCCCAAAAAGGTTGGCCTCAGCGTAAATGTTGAAACCCCCCAAAACAATAAGTCTGGGCGATCTCAACACCACCTCCGAGACCAGAGCAGTCAGGGAGGCCGCAGTGCAACGGGATGCTCTGTACACTAACAGAATCCCCAGCCAAATCAAACACAAGATGGACACACTCCATACCGGATGAGTCAAGCACTGGATACCTCCAGAAGGACAAGGAATCCCTAAAAACCACAGCTACACCAGCACCCCCAACGCCCGAGCCTATGCTGATGCTGCACAGAATACCCGGGTAGTACCACCCGAGTCAAAACCAGTCCCGATGTCTCGTCTAGCCAGGTTTCCATAATACACAAAAGGTCAGCGGCTTCATCCAGGATACGCTCCTGGATGTTAGTTAGTTTATTAGCCACCGATCTTGCATTGAGCAACATCACTGTCAGCTCAGGGGCCCTACTGGCCTGAGCCCCCAAATATCCTGCAACCGAGGGTGGGGTGGGAGTGGGAAATGGGGGCAGACACTAAATGTCTCCCCCCCAACATTTCCAATGGAAAACCTCCTCTCCCCCCCCCCCGCCCCACATACCACCCAATGTGCCACATGATCTCAACAGCTGCTCCCTCCCTCAAAGCCCTAAGGGGGCAGGTAACTGGGGAGGATCCTCTGGGTCCAGCACCCCAGGAGGCAGCACCACAAGGGTGACAACCATCACACCGCTTGCCCTTCCCCCAACCAACCCACTCCCTTCCCCCCTCTCACTGAAGGACCCTGACCAGGGAGCTCCCCTCTGGAAATTGTCCCTCACTCTCTCACTGAGGGTTCCGGGTACTAACATCCAAGCCCACCCCCCTCCTCTCACCAGGGGATTTGGGCCCCAACCCCCATTCGTCCCAGCCCTCCCATGCCTGTATCCCACCCCCCCATCTTTTCCCATGCCCAGACCCCCCTCCCCCCATTCATCAGAGGACCAGGGCACTCCCACCCATCCCCAGCTCCCCCTACTCACAACCTTCCCTCTAACAGGGCAGTAACAACAAATCCCTTCCCCTTCACAACCCCTTCCCTGCCCATATCTGCACCCCACGCCCCCACATCCCAACCCACCTAAAAATAATTAACAACCTTAAAACACCCAACAAATGCAAAGAGGGACTAATACTACACAGGAAGGAAAAGGAAATGTATAAATGCCCCAAGGCCCCTATGGCCACTTAATGGACACCTAACGCCCATAGGCAGCTGCCTAAGGGTCAGGGGTTGCCCTTTATGGGTGCTGGAAACCCAGGTGCAGGTGATGGTAAATAGTATAGTAGCAACAACCAGTCCCTCTAGCAAAGCCCTTCCAGCAGCAGCTTGTCCCCACCTAATGTGTTAGGGGAGCAAGTTCCAGGAATGGGGAAGCATGGTAGAAAGGCAAGGACAGTTTCGGGTGCAGGAGACTGGGGCAGGTGAGGATAGTGGCATTCCACCTGAGTTTGAAGAACTACAGACCTAAGCCAGGCCTGAAATGGGTAGAAAGCTGTCCCCTGGGGTCAAGGCACTGGCCTGGAATTTAGGAGGCTTGCATTCACTTAGCTGCTCTGCCATAGACTTGCTATGTGACCTTGAGTCACTCCTCCTTATGCTTCCTTTCTCTGCTTGGAAATGAGGTGAACAGTCCCCCTCATTCACTCCCCAGAGTAGGGTGTCTATTTTCCTGGGAGCTCACCCAGCACCCTTCCCATTGCAGCCTTCACACAGCAACTCACCCAGCTGATGGTAATTGGAAAGGCCAAAGCCAAAGACATGGCCCTCTTGGGTGATGGCAAAGGTGAAGTAAGCCCCACAGAAGGCATCCTTGAAGCGTACCCTGGACTTGCCACCTCTCGGCTGGACAATGACGCGCTGAGGGAAGAGCAGCCGTTCTGGAAACAGGAAAAGAGATCAAAGAGTTAAACTTCAGCAAGGAGGCATCACCGCCTGTACACCCAGGAAATTTCAGCTGTACGATACCCCTCTAGCCAGCTAAGCTCATGGGTATTTCATCTCTCCACAGCCCCAGTGATCCTTAATCCCCTTGGCTAAGACCAGAGCCCTGTCCAGGAGGACCCAACCATTCATTCAGTCCTCTGAAGCACTGGAAAGTGATAGGCGACAAGCAACTCACGTAAGACTTTCCTGCCTCCTCTGTTGGCGAAGAAGGATGGCACCCTGCCTAGCTGGCCTTGTTCTCCGCAGCCGCAGGTGTAGAGGTCGCCCTCTGCCGACAGCATCACTAAGTGATCACTCCCTGGGGAACAGAGATAAAAGTGAAACCAGCCCCTGCAGGTCTCGGGCCTCTCCACTACATGCAGCTGAGGAACAGCCCAACCTGCTGTTTCCATTTGTCCCCAATACCAGGGCAGGCTGTGGGGTCGCTCACCTGAGGCAATTTTGATGATAGGCCCATCTAGCTGCAGTTGGACTGGAACAGTGCTGCCCTTCATAGGGGCCAATAACCCAATGACACCACTGTTGTCCTGAGAGGGGGAGAAACACACACAAGGGACAGCTAGTTACAAAGCCCAGAGAGCATCAGCAAAGCTTCCAGAGGTGAGCAGCCAGCATACCCGGAAAGTTCCCCAAATGAAGACATGGCCATCATCTGTCAGCGCTGCTGTGTGACTGTCGCCAGCAGACACCTGCACCACATTCTCCTGCAGGTCGACTAACCCCGGATTGGCTTCGGAGCCTTCGGCAGAGGTGTCACGCCCCAGAGCGCCCTCATCGTTACAGCCAAAGGTGTATATCTAGGGAGAGAAATGCCAGGCTCAGTACAGAATACACCTCGTTTTGATGCCATTGCCCAAGCTGGGTGAGTGGTCATATTACCCTCCAGGACCGACATTCCAGGATGTTGGGTGGGGAAGATTTATTGGCCAAAGATTCTACTCAGTGGCATCTTCAAGCCTCTACATGGCCTTGCTCCTCCCTATCTTTCCACCCTTACTGCCCACAACACTCCCACCCAGGAACTCCCTTCTTCCTCTGTCATCATCTTCCCCCCCACCCTTCTCTCCTGCTCCCTAAACCATCATTGCCCCTTTTCCCATGCTTCCCCCTCTGCTTGGAACTCCCTCCTAAAAATCTACGTCTTCTGTCAGGCTTTCTCTACCTCTTTACTCGCATAGATTTCTTGTTTATTGCTGTTTATCCTCAGGATCCCCCTGCTCCCCTGTAACTAAGTGAAGTACATGCACCTGAAACTTCTCCACTTCATGAACGCATCCCTGTCTCCCCCTGTGCACCCCTCCCCTTGTCCCTTCTAGACTGTAAGCTCCTCCGGGCAGGGACCTGTCTCTTATCATAACTGTTCAGTGCCAGGCACATTGCTGACACTAGATAAATAATAATTTCTCCATAATGCAATAGCTTTCAAAAGCTGCATCTAAGCAATTCCCCAAATCTCAGGGAATGTCCTAGTGCAGGGGTGAGGAACCTTTTCCCTCCCACAAGTCACTCTGAAACAGTGCAACCTTGTTATACAACGTGTCACTGTAGCATGGATTCACTAATAATGCAGTGAGAGGCATGGCTCCCAATGTGTTACATCAAACAGAGATTTGTGCGCACAAAGCACCCTTGCTATAACAGATTTGATAACAACATGGTATGAGGCCTAGCTCCCAAATACAGTGCTATCACAAGGTTGCAATGCAGTACAAGTAGTCTAGGAGTTGGAGTCAGGGATGCCGAAGGAGCGTACACAGGATAGGGAGGGTTGAGATCATGAATTTATGCCATGGATCCATCCTCTGTCCTTGAGTGCACGCCTCCATCTCTGCTCCCTTTCCTTGAGCTTGCTCTTGTCAATGCTTGAGGACAGAGATTGCATCCACTGGCCAGATACAGAAATTAGAAAGGGGCCAAATACATTAAACAAAAAAACAACCACCACTGTACTGTGGGCAAGAGATTCCCCACCACTGTTCTAGGGCAATTACCAAGAAGTAACACGGACAAATAAGACTAAGTTAAAGAAAACACATTACTTTGCAAAGTGGGACTCTGGATAGGATAGGTGGGACTCTGAAAAAAGACCCACACAGACAGATGCCAAGATCAGAATACCATGTGCTTCAGTTTAAAAGGGTTTTTCAAATACTTTTCCCCCGTATTAGTCAGATGCTGATCCTTATTCCAATAATGTTTGGGATCACAATGTGATGTTTGAGAATCAAGCCAACTTGCTTGAGTATTGCTGTTTCATCCAGTCATTATCAAGATAACGACTCCTCTCAACTGTACCCTGGATGAGCGCGCACCTTTCACCCAGTTACCATTAAAGGAACACTGTTCCTAGGAGTTAGAAGCTCCTAGTTGGCACATTACCCAGATAAGGGCTTCTAGTCACAAGAAGAATCTAAACTAGACAAAGAACATACTTTCAAAGACTGTACGCAAAAGTCTACACCACCAGGTATGACAAGATCAAAACAACAGAGACTGCAATCAACAAGCCACTTGCGTCATAGTTCCATTGAAGCCCACAGGGAAGTGAGACTCAAATTCTCAACTTCTTGTGTTGCAGTTTGGGAAACATTCCCCAGTGCTAAAGGAGCTCAGTCAGTAAGGGGGTGAAGAGGTGACTTGGTTACACCACATAAGAGCCCTCCCAGGGAGAATGTACTGGGATCTTTAATTGTACAACAGGAAGCAAAATGCAACTGTGACAGCAAATTAAAACAGGCTATTCAGACTAAGGCAAGAGGCACAAAAATGAGGGGGATTAATAATTGGAACAGGCTACCAAGGGAGGGGTGAATTCACCATCACTCTGTCTTCAAGACCATGCAGAAGAGACACTTTGCCACAGGGAACTGATCATTCATCTTTTAAGCATCAGCGGTAATTGCAATTTCAAGGAACTGGAAGAAGAATGTCACTCCTAAGATCACCACTCATGATTTTGTAAACTTCTATCGTATCCCATCTCAGTCGTCTCTTTTTTCTGACCGTGACCCCATTGAAGACACCCTTTAATGGATTGTACAGCAAAATAACCTTGCTCTGGAATATAATGCCCCACATCACTGCTGCAGGGATAAGACCCCAACATCAGAGGCAGAGGAGGGCATTGCAAACTCACCTTGCCAGTCACGCTGAGGCAGACCGTGTGAACCCCTCCAGCTTCAGCCTGGATGATCTTCTCCGGCAGCTGCACCAAGGCAGGTCTCTTCCTCTCCATCACATCTGGCCCCAGGCCCAACTGCCCTACCTCACCCTGCCCCAGGGCTAGCACTAGCCCAGGCTCTCTTTGGTGAGAAGTATGGCAGACTGTGTCAAAGAGAAAGAGCAACACTTGGTACACAATTACAGCAGCCGCAGGGTGCTCACAGCCAGAACAGGTCTCCCGATAAGGGGCTCAGAGGGTTAATGCACCAGAATAGGGGCAGGGAAACTTGCCCTCCTGAGGGTCACTTTGAAATCTGGTTTAAGTTCTGCGGGCTGAACTTAAACCATGATCTGAATAGGGGTCCAGTTCCTGGATGCATGCCATGGATTCATCTAACCTCTGTCCTCCAGCACATGCCCTCATATCCACACCCTTCCTTTGAGCTCACTCTTTCAGTGCTTGAAGGCAGAGACTGGATCCCCAGGCCAGTGTAGGAATTGGAAGGGGCCAAATAAACAGCTGTGCATCAAATTTGGCCCACAAGCCAGTTTCCCCATCCCTCACTAGCAGCTGAATTATAGTCTGGCTTTATCTGCTGACTGAAAGCAGGAAGATGTCCTCAATCCAACCACACAGCAGTTGGACTAAAACAAGAGATGAAACATAATCTGCCCCGTCTGATCTAGAGACATCAGAATGGAGGCCAGATGTGATCCAGTCCCCGTTCTAACAGAGACCCGGACTGGCTGCTCTACTCCAATCCCCTCTCCAGCATGGAGCTAGTTTGTACATAAACGCTAAAGAGAATATACCTTTTGGTGCATGCGTAAAATAGTGTTTTATTAGTGTACATGTGCAAAATGGCACGGCACACAATAACACGGTAATTGGAATGGACCACAGCGATCCAGTGCTCCAAAAAACCAAAAGTGGGCAGCCTGATCCGATAGCTAGAGATCTCCTTTCACCAATTACAAACCACAGTGCCTCTAGGAGATTCCCAGCTTTGAGGCTGGTCTGTGGTTCTGCTATTGGTAGGAAAAGTTCAAAAGGTTTTATTCAGCTCTGCAGTAGTCTTGTTGTTCCCTTGCATTCCACTGTTTGTTTTGTGTAAAGGCTTTTTGTAATTGATTATGCGACAGTGATTTTTACACTGTTTTTACTGCAGGTTTTGATTTGTATTTTTAAAGTAGTCTATCAGGGGACCAGCATTGGTTAAATGAAATTTCTTGAAGGTAAGCCATAGGGTAGTTCTTTGGAAGGGTTTGTGATTACTATTATGAAATAAACTATTAATGGGTCTATGAATTCCTATTTTGGATAATAACTTAAGCTTAAAATTGGGCATTGTTTTGAACCGCTTATGGTGGTTAAGATAAAGGTTGGGGTTTTTTATATTAATTATTATAATTATTAAAAGGTGATTTCTTTTTTTACATAATTAAATGAAAGATTCAACTGATATTGATTCATTTCAGTGGTTGTAGAAGGTGTTCTTAATAGTGATGTTTAAAGTTAATTTGATAAATTATTGTAGTTGTGGATTTTTAAAGTTGTTTAGTAGTTTGGGTGAGCATTAATGGAATTTATTTTGATTTAGGCATATATAATACAACTTTCTAATTGTTTACGATATCTTTTGTAATGGCTCAGGCATGCTAACATTATATCTGATTTGGTTACTGTAGATATACAAGGACTGGAGTTTTCTGGGGTTTTTGGGTGGTTTAATTGTCCACTGATGTTGGGAGTTTATGTTTCTTCATTGGTGATTTCGTGAGTGTTGTTGATGTTATTTATTTATTGGTATCTTTTCATTATTATTCTTCATTATTATTTTAATTTTCTTGCATTTTGGTTATAGTTATTTTTTCAACTTCAATGTTTTTTCTCTAAGTTATTATGATTTTCTCAATTAAATTGTCACTGATATTTAATAATATTGGTAACTATATATACACAATCATTATAAAATTACAAATTGATAAATAATATCACAGGTTAAAAGTTTACAATTATCAGTTCAGATATTTATTGGATTATAGGACACCAAATTTTTGGTTAATTAAGTCGAAGACGACGTATTCTGGTCGGAACATTGGATTTATCTTTTGAATATGAAGAGTGATATTTTTCAAGTGTATTATTCAGAATACTGACTAGACTGTTTTTCATTCATGTTTATTAGAATACCACAGATTTTTGTTATGAATAATCTCTCTTTCATATTCACACATACAGGGCATGAAATCTGCAGGTGCCTGGGAGCCATTGGCGGTCAGAAAACTGAGGCTGGCGACTGGTTCAGGGGTGTAGTGGGGCAAGAATGGTTTCATATCAGGATAAAGTCTGGCAACCGAATTTTTTTTTTGGCTCCTGGAGTTCGATCTGAAATTTCATGCCCTCTGTGTGCGCGTGCATGTGCATATATATATCTTATATATGTATATAAAATACATACATGTTTCTGATAAGACTGTAATTCATTCATGTTAAGACAAGTATTCCCCCTTGTTATGTTTTCTGTGCACACTACTATTGGCTTAAGGGGTGGTGTGCGTGTGCACGCGTGCGGAAGGAGCCCTGTGATCATATGATCACATGATGAAGTCACTGGAATGTCAGGGTGCTTTGCCACTCAGGAATGTGACGTAAGAAAGCAACCCTAAGGGATGTTCAGGTCTATAGATAACTCAAGTCAGAGCAGATGCCCAGTGGAGATCTAGCTGGGAAAACTATAGCACCACCTTACCTTTAGTCCGTTTGACCGGAGGAGAGCCAGGAGGGCTTTTCTTTGCAGTGCGCTTTCCTGACATGCTGCTTTCGACCTAAACAATACAATTACAAGAAGCCCCTGTCAAGAAGTTCACCAAGCCAGAAGCTCCAGGAAAGAACATTGCAAAGCAAAAAAACAAGGCATCCACGCAGGGAGCCATTAGCCAATTGCACTCATACAGCATTCTTCTACCATACCTTTACAGAGCAGTTGAGACTGTGCGCATACAAACATCTTCAAAATTGTACCTGTGGCACTTTTTGAGCGCTTGTACATACAATTGTTTACTCAAGGCATGTTACACCCCAACTCACTTTAACCCTGCTTTTGAGTGATTTCACACAACTGATTGAGATTAATACAGGGTAGTAGGCAAAGCTATAACCCCGTGAAAAGGAGGTTAAGCAAAGTGGAGATTTTACTCCAGGAAGTCTGTGTGAATAAAAAGCAAGTTAAGGCATAACCAGCAGAAACAACTTGACATCTAGATCCTATTTCCAAAAGGCACAGAATTTTACCTCTGGGATAGAGGTCTCCTAAGCAAAAAAAGTGAGTCAGTTATTCCAGAGCAGGCCTGTACCTAAGAGGGTGGGGGGGACACAGGGTACACTACCCCCCCCCCCAAAAAAAACCAAATTCCTTTCCCCCATAGAAATCTCTGTATGGCTATTTATTTGTTATACTGATCACACATAAAAAAGGTTTCTGACCAAAAATTTGTGTTTTAACCAAGGTATGTGAACTTTAGAAGACAATCACAATTGCCCCCTCCACCCATGTCTTAGCTACAGGCCTGCTCCAGAGTAAGTATCTTGGAGGTCAACGAGGTGGGGGTGTAGTCTGAGCATGTGGACACTGCCTCCCCACATAGAACTTTTAATGAGTCAGAGACGTGCACTCCTACCCCACCCCTTTATCTCCTCACACAAGTCCCCCTTTCCCTACTGTAGAGAACCAGTAAGATGACAGGATCCACAATCCCTCCCCTGCCCCACTCCCTCTCCTCGCACTGATTACAAGCCGCCCCGAAACCCTCTCCTCGGGTGTCGCTCCCCCTACCCAACCCCACAAAGAGCGCAAGCGCTGGCCTGCGAGGAAGACTTCCCTTTCCCCGATTCCCCAGCAGCTGCCGGAATTTAAATTTCCCGCGCTGGAGCCTGGGCCCCATCGCAAACTGCTCCAGCCGCGCGAGGAGGTAGAGAGGAGTGGTCGCGGCGCGTGCGAGCGCTCCTGGCTCGGGAACAGCCGGGGCGCGAGTCCGTCCGGCGATGGGCTCGATATGCCGCGTTCCATGCGTTCAGACCCCGCGAGCTCTACACTCCCCCTATGCTCACACCACGTGGGACCAGGCCCGGCCTCAGCCCCCTAGGAAGGAGGGGAAGGGGAATCAGAGTCTGAGGGGACTCAGCCTCCCTTCCGTAGCTCTCTAACTCCCCTCCCCGCACTCAGGAGGCAAAGAATAGGAAACGCGCGTGGACTCACCTCTCTGCGGCTCTGCTACCCCAATAGGCCAGGTCCCACTTTCTGTCCCCTGGACTTCTCATGAGCATGCGCAGCGCCACACAGCCTCGGCTACCAGCAGGAGACTGCCAGCGCGCCGCCTTGTGTCTGCTAGAGGAAATGCTACCGCCGGCACCGAGTTAATACAGGATAGGCACGGGCAGGGCTTCCTGCTCGGGAGGGGGAGACATTCACTCTAGAGTACGGATTCTTAACCTGGTTCTCGGGAGCACCAGAGTGCTCAGGCAATGTGTGAAAGTGCTCCCCAAGCCAGCTGTCAGTAGCGCTATGCTGCACTTTGAAACAGTTCTTCATCCATTAAAGTCAATGGGAGCTGGGATTAATTATCTCAATTTCTACTGAAATTAATTGAATTAAATTGCAGAACAGAGACTTAATCTATGCACATTTGTACAAATTATGCAGTGCTCCCACATAGTCACTCCAGCAGTCATGACTGGATGAAGGTTGAGAACCCCTACTCTAGGGGCATAGGGAAACCCAGAGGAGCAGCTAAGTTGGAATGGACTACCCCTGCACTTAGCAAGTCTTCAATAAGGCCTTTGTAGACATCCCACATGGGCATGCCCCAACCCCAGGGCTTTTGGGCCCTGGTGTAGCTGCACCACCTGCCCTTTAGTATAGCTACAACCTTATCTATGGGAATTCACATCTCAAGGCAAATTCAGAGGAACTTCTTTATTTAAGATTTTTGTGCCTTAAAGAGCCTCACAGGGAAATAGTAGATTGGAATGGGGCCGGATGCAGGAGATGGAATGCCCCTCCCCTCCTATCATTGCCAGTTCAGTCCCATCCACCTCAAACTACCCTCTAATACTGGCTCCCCTCTTTCTGTAAATGCAACCACTCTATAATTCCCAAGAGCCTCTTCTGCCCTAAACCTCTGTGTCCTGAACATTTAAATCAATCTGGGTGAAATTGACTAGATTTTATTAGCCCATTAAGCACACTGCTTACTCAGAGGCACTTAGCAAATCTTCAGTGGGTGCTAATCCTGCTCACCTGTGCACACATTTCACATGGGCTTGAGCCCCAGAGCAGCTGCACCTATTACAGCACTGCCCATAATGTAGACAGGATAAGAGCTCTTGTGGTTGTGATCCTCACCCATTACAGCCAGTAGGAGCTGAGCCTTTGACTTCAAATAGGACATGAGTGTACATTATAAGCTCCTGTTAAACATCTCCTTATTAAACATCCTATTTCAAGGTGTTGGTTTTGACCTTTAAGGCCCTAAACAGTCTGAGGCCCACATATATGAAAGACCACCTGTTCTTTTGTGCCCCATTGCAACCCTTGCGATTGGCTGGGAACACCTTCCTGTGAGTACTGTTGTTAGTCTTGCCCATTAACTGGGCTGTTTAACGTATTGATTAATGATCTGGAAAAAGGCATTAAGAGAGAGGTGATCAAGTTATTCAAGGTAGTTTTGTGGTTGGAAGATTATATAAATAGAAAGTATCGTATAAATGAGGAATGGTAATGCTTAACTACATATTTGGGCATTGAGATTGTAATAACTTATAAAATGTAAGTTTTCTTTTTTTTGTAAAAGTGTATTGAATATTGTTTTATTTTTATTGTATTCTTGCTGCAACCATTGGTTGAGACAATAAATTATTTACTACTAAGGTAGTTAAAACCTGAGCAGACTGTGAAGAACTGCAACAGGATCTTACGAGACTGGGTGCCTGGGCATCTAAATGGCAGATGAGATTTAATGTGGACAAGTGCAAAGTGATGCACATAAGGAAAAATAACCCAAACTATGAGTACACAATGCTGGGTACTAAGCTAGGACTTAACACTCAGGAAAAGGATCTGGGAGTGATTGTGGACAATACACTGAAATCCTCAGCCCAGTGTGCAGCAGCAGCAGCAGTCAAAAAACCAAACAGAATGTTCTGAGTTATTCGCAAAGGGATAGAGAATAAAACTGAGGATGTCATAATGCCTCTATACAAATCAATGGTGCAACTGCACCTGGAATACTGTGTGCAGTTCTGGTTGCCCCACTCAAAAAAGACATAGCTGAACTAGAAAACGTACAGAGAAGGGCAATGAGAATGATAAAGGGTATGGAACGGCTTCCATACAGAGGCTTGACAAGCTGTCTCTTCAGCTTAGAGAAGACTGAGAGGGGACATGATAGACGTTTATAAAATCTTGAGTGGTGCGGAACGAGTAGATAGGGAACGATTTGGATGAGGGCTTCTGGTCACCAATTTGGTGAATCACGTGGCTTCTCTTCCTTCCAGACCTCACGCAGACAGATCACAATTTGTCCTCGCTTGCCAGCAGTTCTACTCTCCAGCATCAAAAGAGCCCTCTCTGTCTTTTCCCTGAATCAGCCTGTGTGCTCCAGGATTTGGACAGTCACAGGACACGTAAGATATCTTTATCTGGGGACTATCTGTATAATACTGTGTGTGTAGTATAATCCTGCCAAGAATAGAAAACCAAGGTGTGCCGTTCCAATAAAGTTCTGTACCACATTGGAGTGGTGTTTTATGACGATCTCGGTCCCATTCATTTATTAGTTTCACCATTACACCATATACTGGAACTATTTTCTACAAGGCAATTCTAGAAGAGACTGCAACCTCTCCATGCATAAGCCCTTGGAAGAGTGGAGAACCTATACAGCCAGTAGGCCAAATACAGTCCTCAGCTGTTTTTTGACCACTTTCCAGTTCTTGGATCTGGCAAATGTATCTAGTCTCGCCCCTCAAGCAGTGATAAGACTACGCTCATGGGAAAGAAGCAGAGATAAGGGCATGCACGAAAGGATTGGGAATGCATCCATCATAGATCTATAATCTGGGCCCTCCCCTCCTGAACACACTTCCTAAGCACCCCCACCCCCAACTTCTATGAAGCCTATGGAGCTTGTACTAATTTTCAAAGCAGCCCATGGGAAGGAAGAGGTTC
This sequence comes from Sphenodon punctatus, assembly GCA_003113815.1. NCBI lineage: Eukaryota > Metazoa > Chordata > Lepidosauria > Sphenodontia > Sphenodontidae > Sphenodon > Sphenodon punctatus. The sequence goes on along the minus strand of QEPC01000448.1, from coordinate 353,988 downwards.
TCCATCCCTGGCACAGTACAATTCTGCAATGTATGTGGTTGCAGCAAAGACTAGCATAACGAGTGCCCTAAGTGCTTTGAGTGCAGCCCTTTAGGAACATAGGAAGTGCCATACTGGGTTAGACTAATGGTCCATCAAGCCCAGCATCCTGTCTCCAACAGTGACCAACCTCAGTCACTTGGGAAAAGTACCAAGTCGTCACAATGGAGTGATCCATTCCATTCACTCCCAGCTTCCAACAATAAAACTTGTCCAACCCTTTTAAAACCCAGCTATATTACTGCCCTTGACTAAATCTTTTGGCAACAAATTCAACAACTTAATTGTGTAATCATTAGCACAGCTGACTAATGCTTAACTGGGTCCCAGACAATAGAAGACTGAGCCTAATGCTCAGGACTATCCCCATGGAAGGCAGGCTAAGGTAGAAGCATAGTACAGGGCCCTCAGGGTTCCCTATGGGGAAAGGAAGCTAGGAGCCTGCTTCAGAGTTGCATGCTGGCTATTGGGAGGGGCTTGCTGCACCACAAAATGATTAGAGGGTGCCGGCTCAGCTCTCTGAGGCTGACCATGTGTAACTTTACTAGTGCACTTACTGTGCTTTGTAAACAAGCATCCTTGGTGGAGGAAGAAATCAGCAAAAGGGCTGAATCCTGCAATGATTTCTGGACCTGCCACACCTGCAGTAGTGTGTTTCTTGCCTTTGTCCCTTGTAGGTTATGCAGAGCTGCAGGCCTCCAGGAGGCTGCCTGTTGCAGTGTCACCACAAGCTATGCTCAGGTGACACTGCAACATTCAAAAGATCTCCCTCAATTAATTTTGTTCTTATTTTAATTTTTATATGGGGGACAGAGGGAAAGGAGGTTGGGTATGCCAAGGGCACAAGCACCGGGGTATTTTGAGGGTGGGGTGAATCCCTTCCATGAGGGTATGGGGCTAGAAGCTGTCCACAAGAGCTTAAAGCTTTTGTATTTTTATATTGTCTCCCAAGATTCCCTAACTCTGCAACAGTGAGGTAGAAGTTCTAATTAACATGGTTTAGCCACTAACTATATTTTGCCATTTTAATGTTATGTTGAAAGGACATCTTGTTCCCTTGTTTCATAGAAGTGGCAAGATTGTAAGATCTCCTCACAGGAGTAGGGTGGCCTTCCACACAGTCTTCTTTGACCATTGTTCACAATAGAATGGTATTACCTCCTTTGCAATACTGTTGCCTAGTGGGAGGTTGGATCTTGCAGCACAATAATATTGCTGCAATATAAAACATGGTTTATAAAATATAAAGTATGTGTAAGTTCTTTTATGTGTAGGTTTCTGAAGTAATCAAGGCTGCAATTCTAAAACTCTATTCCAGAGTCCTATTGAAGGCAGTAGGACTATTCAGGAACATGCAAGGTATCTGCAAAATCTCATCCCAGACTATTTTTCAAATACCATCTAAACAGATATGTTATATTTGCATATTATGCAGTTTAGGAAAGAGCCATATCCTAGAGAAACTCAAAAACAGCCATCAGGTCTCTGGGAGGAACTTGCTCATAAAATGCTGTAGTGATGGTGTTACAAGGGGAATTAAAATCTTAATGCTCCCCCCCCCCAGCTGCACATGGCACACAAGAGAAAATACATGATCTTTGTCAAGGCCAGTTTGTCTCCGCACAATCCTAGAAGTGGTTTAGGATACATGCTCATGAGCTCTTGGCCTAGTGGGGGGGTGCTCTACTAGGAAAGCACTGCATCTGCCACTCATCAGCAAAGCTCAGCCTGGAATTAATCTAGTGCCCATGTCAAAGCCACTGAAAACAGACCAGAAGAGCTCCAAAGCTAGTCCTGAGCCAAGCCATTTTTAGGATTAAAAAGTTAAAGTATTCCTGTGTGGATGAGCAGTTTATCAAACCAAGGTCCTGCAACACTATTTTATATCCCCACCCCATCCTGCCATAGGTAGCTTGGGGCAGCTTACAATTTAAGATTAGTAAAACCATAATATGAACATCTATAAAGCAATCTGCAATTTTAAACTATACTTAGATACAACTCCTTTATTCCTCTTCAAATATGAACACCTAACTGCAGGTAGGTAATCTTTCACCCCTGTGGATTAGAGGCACAGGGGTATCCCATTAGGATGGGATACCTTCAAGGGAACCAAAAATCTGAGTCAACATTCCTCATGATACACTTGGAATGGAGGACAGTTCAAAATGTGTAGTTTCAGGCAGTCAGCATTGACTATGCCTGAAAATCTAGACCTAAATATCACATGTTGAATCTGTATCCCTGATATATGTCCCTTCGAGTCACATCAGGACCCTCCCAGCATCTCTCCGTAAGGCTCCAGATCCTAAGCATTTAAGTGCAGTCTCATTGAAATCCAAGGGATAATGCATACATTTTCTCTAAACTGGGGGACAAAGATTTAAAGCAACCCATTCCCAATAGCAAATACTCTTGCAATTCATCACCAGTAGGTTCAAACACTTGTAGCAAAGACGGCTCAGAGGAGGGAAGATGGTTGAATTTTATTTACATTGCACTACTGCTACCACCAGAGGGCATCAGTGGCTTGTGATTCCATTTTGCCAAAATAGAATACACGGATACCGTTATAGCCAGCCAAGGCTCTGCCCAAACTCCAAGGTGACAGACATGCCTTTAGGCACACAGAGCCTAAGAGGGAGTGGTGCGTAGTGCATTCCTTTTGAATAGGGATGGGGATGATACAAATGTGGATTAAACAAAGCCATTTCAAATGGAAACTTACTAATCCATTTTCTATGCTTGAGTTTGCTACATTGAGACACAAAAAAACAAGCAGTTTTATGAAAAAATATTTTTATTAACATTTATTCAACACAAAACAAATGCCTATTTCTCCAGTCTCCCTGTTACCAGAAACCCCCAGCCCTTCCCCCACACCCCTTGAAGCACTTCCTGTCACAACAGTCCCGGTTGTCCATCCCAGACTGTTTAAGCCCTTCAGGGCAGGTATTGCTGGCACTACAGAAATAACAGTCTTGCTGTTGGCATTATTGGCCCTTGGGCAGCAGCGTAGGTCTGATCTTACCCGAGAGGATAGGGAGTAGGGAGGGGAAATGCAAGGTGTCAATTGCCAGGACCCTGTGTATTCTGCAAAATTACTGCCAAATTCAGTGGGCAGGAAGCCCAAACTTTGAAATCAAAATTATGCAAGTTAGCCTGTACAATTATTTGAATGCAAATGTTTCCTGGCATCAGTTTTGGGCATGGAATATCTTAAACAAGACACAGACCCCTCAGTGGAGGGATATTCTCCCTAGAAGGGTGCTGCCAGCAGCTCAATTTAGCAGTTTGGCAGGGAATTTCAGGGCCCCACAAACAATGGTAGCTGTCACTGCCTGACACTCATTAGCTAGTTTATAATGATGGCTTCCCATTGGCTAGTTGGCAGCATTCCCAGGCTGAGGGCAATTTTGTGAATCAAAATTCTGCAAAAACTGCCAGTTGTAGTAGTGCAGATGTGAATCCACACGGTCCTGGCAATAGCTAGTAATTTCTACACTGGGTAGAGGGGCACTGGATGTGCATTCCCAGATTCCCTTCTGCAGTGCAAAAGGCCTTTTCATTAAGGCCACTGCTCCTCTCTTTACTTTATACTTTTCTATACCTCATCTTCAGCTTTCATGAGCAGAATCCTTGTTCCCAAAAGTATCCTTCAGCATCTTCTGGAAGTCCTCTGCAGTCCTACTTGAAGTTTGCAGATGCCTGTCCTTGTATTCATTAAACATATATTCTTGGGTCTCCCTTGTTCCTCCTCCTAAATGTTGAGTACATTTTCTGCTGGCATTCATGAACATCTTCGGTGTCAGCGTGCTAACAAAGCAAATAAAGAGTAGTTTTAAAAACCCAGATGGCTATGACTGCCCAGTATTCCAGGAAAATGCTTTCTATTCCTTTTTGTTCTTGCCTGTATCAAGAGCTTAAAATCTTCAATGATACCCACATAGCACCAATAATGTAAAAGCTGGAACATTGTGTCCTGCATGGTTTATCTTCTCAGTCACTGTCCGAAGACTCAGAGAAGCTGTAGGAATATGCAGGTTGCAGACCTGAAGGCCTGGCTTGCTCTCCAATGGCGTGGAATGGGACTATACGTCACAGAGCCCGAAGGCCTACGCTCCCATACGCCACATGGACAGAGCCACGGGAGAGCAACCTCCCTGGATATCCACATTGGACCATACTAACTGCACACACGCATTTAAGTAGAAGACATTTCTCGACCCATTAACCTTCCAGATACTGGCCATACAGATATGGTCCAAGAGCTGTGGCCTTTGCTAGTCTTGAAGAGTGATGTATGTGGAGGTTCCTTGACCTGTGGCCTAAATCTAAGTAAATGTTTTGTACAAGACCTTCAAAGAGGTTATGTAAGTCAGCTACTGAAGAGGCCTGGAAACTAATGTATGAGTCATCATCAATTTAAACATCTAGTGCAAGATATAAGCCTGATTTTGACATGAGATATCAAATGAAAAACTTCCATGCTCCTTTCACAAGCCAGAATTTAAAGTCAATAGGTAAGATGTAAGAAAGCATAGGTGACCCTATATTGCAACAGTGATAGTTCTGATGTGTTTAGAGAGCTCTGCAGATTCTATCCCAAGCAGCCAAGCAAGTTCACAACCTTTATAAGTTCACAACCTTTATTCGTAAAGTGCAGTCAGAGCTCGAAAGGAAATATTAAGAGGGAAACACTTGAAAATACAGTTAAAATTGCAAACTGCACAATACTCACTTGTCAATAAAGACCATCTTCAAGGCTATTGGAATACAAGGAAAGAGCGTGTTAGATCAAATGGAACACTTCATTACTACCAAGTACTAGATTTTATCCTAGCATACTACACTTATAATTGGCAATGCTGAAAAGGGGATATCCGACTGCTACAATGTCTCCTGCATGGTTTAGCTCCTCAGTCACAGTCCAAAGACTCAGAGAAGTTGTAGGAATATGCAGGTTGCAGACACAAAGGCCCAGCTTGCTCTCCAACAGCGTGGAATGGGACTATACGTCATGGAGCCCGAAGGCCTACGCTCCCGTACGCCACACGGACAGAGCCGAGGGAGAGCAACCTCCCTGGATATCCACGTTGGATCAAAATTTCATTGGACTGCACACAAGTACACTTACTTCAATAGAAGGCAGCATTTCACATCAGCCTGCTAGACACCGGCCCATATAGATCCTAAGGCTGAGCCTATTGGAACATAAGGAGGAAAGAGATCAACTAACAGTTACTATAAGTATTAAAGACTATCCTAGCATGCTATCTCTTTGAAAACCAACAGAAGGTTGTTGGCAGAGCAAATCTGACTGATACAATGTCTCCTGTAGATTTTCTCTCATCAGTCAACATCTGAACACTCGGGGAAGCTGCAGGAGTATTTATTTTATTTATTTATACTTATATGCCACCCTTCCAAATATGCAGCCTGCAGACCTAAAGGTGTGGCTTTCTCTCCAACAATGTGGAATGGGACCGTGTGTCACAGAGCCTGAAGGCCTACGCTATCATAGGCTGCATGGACAGTGCCAAGGGAGACAAACCTCCCTAAATATCCACCTTGGATTCTAAGGCCGCTTTTAGACGTGCGTGGCAAACACACTGCATAAAAATCACGCTGCATGTAAATATGCCACATGTGGAATTTAGACATGACATTTTGCACGTTAAAACTAGTTGCACATTCTTTTAAAGCTGTGAATTAAATACCTCCGCAGCTTTAAAAGAACACCCATCTGGCTTTAACCTGCAAAATATCACACTTAATCCCACACGTGGCATATTTACACGCAGAATGATTTTATGCAGTGTTTTTGCTGTGCACATCTAAAAGCAGCTTCAAGTAGCAGGGGAATGCTTTTGGTGGGGGGAGGTCATAACAATTTAGAGTAGGACTAGCATGGTCAGGTCAAACCAGATAGGAAAGAAAAGCAGCAGGGAAATACTAGTGGTTGCAGACAGGCCTGTCCCTTGATTAAAGAACAGCCCTTCCTTTCTAATAGAGAAGAAACAGTCATTTACTTAATTTATGTATTTTTAACCATGAGATATTGAAAATAAAAAAGGTAAGTTCATTAAAATTGGGTTTCTAAAAACTTCACCAAAAGAATCACTTCATAGGCAGCTTGGGGGGGGGGGGGGNAGAGAGGTTTTAATACACTTATGAATTAGTTAGGAATTAGCACTATCAACCAATTAATCGCCCACACCGCCATTCCTGTTTAGAAAGGAAATGTTAAAGGGGGTCAGTCCCCAAGGTAACTAAGGAAGGGAGGGGGGGGGCAACAAAAACGAGAAAGCGTCAGTCTCTCTCAGTACTTACACTGCCCGGGAGAAGGGGGAGAAGTATCCAGACACACACACACACCCCCCCCGGGTATGTCCCTCCCTACCCGTGCTAGTTAAAAGGCTGCCACAGCCAGCCCACCGTGTTACAAGTAAAAAGAGTTGTCCCTCAAGGGCTACCACCCGCTCCACACCCGAAACTAAACTCATGGCTCCTCGGAGTCACCATCCCGCTTTCTCTGCGATCGAGAAAGCAAAACGTGTCTTTTCCGAACTACCCTCCCGTATCCACCGCGATTGAGAAGCGCGGTCCCTTAAGCCCATCAATTCCTTCCCCTCTTGCCGCCACAAAAAATAAGCCCCGCTCCCCAGACAAAGCGCTCCTCCCCCCCCCCTCTTACCGTTCTCTGCGCGCCAGAGAAAGAGGAAGAAAAGGGCGGGACACGAGTATTTATGCCACGCGAGGCACGACGGGAAAAAAGGATGAAAAAGGCATACACCCGATGGGAGAGGGGTTACACCCCCCGGTAGGTGCACATGCGCAGTTTGCTGGAAGTGAGAATAGTGGCGCATGCGTCTCAATTACTGAGCTGGGGGGAGGGGAGATTGGATTGGCGCATGCGTAGTAGCATAGCAGAGGTTAGGTGCTGGTGCCGCTTGTGCCAGGCTCTCTCGCAGGTAGGATGGAGAAAATAATGGCGCATGCGTCTCAACTACTGAGCTGGGGGGGAGGGGGAGATCGGATTGGCGCACGCGCAATAACATGGCCGAGGTTAGGCGCTGGTGCCGCTTGTGCCAGGCTCTATCGCAGGTGGGGTGGAGACAGGGTACGCTGGTCCGACGTGGCCTGAGGTTGTTGGAGCGGCAGAGGAAGATGGGGGGAGATTACACTTTGCTTTCATAGTTCCTCTGGTGCAAAGGGGAAAATATTTGAGGATCGGAAGAGCATTAAATTGGGGAAAGCACTGGAATTGGTTTTAGCCCGGAAACATGGATTTTAATAGGTTTTTTTCCTTGTGTTACAGACTTCCCTATCGCAACACACGCTATTTCAGAGCCTGTCTCCATGTGCACGCTCCAGTCCTGCCTTCAAGCTGTCAGCCATACCCACAGCGGCTGGAAAGTGCTCGACTCCCCATTTCAGCAGCTGACTGGAAGGAGGGGGAGGAGGAGACATCTCTTTAAGAGCCTACTCACTCAGTGTCTCATTCCACAAGCCACTAAGAGATGGTACAAATACTCCCCATCTGTTTTATTGCATCTTTTTAAATATTTTGAAAACTGAATGTATCTTTCCCCTTAATCTATTTTCTAGTTTAAACATGCCCAGTGCCTGCTGCCTTCCCTCTAGATCAGGTCTGAGGAATCTGGAGCCTGTGTGCCAAATGCAGCAAGCTTTGCTTTGGCCCCTTTCCAGTAACTGGACTGGTCTGCGGATCAAGTCCCAATTCTTACTGAAAGAGTGAGCTTGGGGGGTAAAAGAGCAGAGACGAGAGAGAATGCACTCAAAGATAGGGGGTAGATCCATGATCTAGCCCCACCTCTTTCCTCCATCCTGAGCACACTTCTTAAGCACCTCCTGCTCCTAAATCCTATCCAGCCAACAGAGCTTGTACTAAGTTTCAAAGTGGCCCACAGGGGAGAAAAGGTTCCCTACTCTGGCTTCAGATACAGAGTCTGAACTGAACCAAACCAAACTCATAAGTCACTGTCCTCAAGAACCCACAAACCACCACCGCTGGGAATTGAACACCAGTGGAATCGATCTGCTGTGGGGACTTTGTTCACACTACTGGTTAGCACAAGGACTTGTAGCTGCATGGATAGCATGGGTGCTAGCAGCACAGAATATTGCACTCCAATCATACAAGCCAATTTTCCTTTTGCTATCAGTGGGAAGTGAAAGGCTTGTGAGGTGCCAGTGTCCAAGCCAGAATCTCTCACTTGCCTGGTAGCACTACCCCACTACCTGGGGGAACTGGCATAGCCACTTCAGTTTCTCTATCAAGTGGCTAGCTTCACTCATCATTAAAAGGGGAGGGGGGGGGGAAGCTGGACTCCAAATAGCCTGTCTGAACAAATCCCAAGTGCTGCAAACTCCTCACCTCTAGCTTAGCATGACTTTTGTACTATTGTGAAGTCTTGTTAAGCCAAATTCTCCTGTTTCCTGTTCACCTGAGCAGGAAGGCTTGCAATGCAGACAGGGAATGGGGACACTGCTATACTGCACTGCAAGCCTGGAGGGTAGATAGCAAAGTATTTTGACCCTGGCTGAGAGCCATATGCAACTTATTAGTCATAGGGTGATTTCAGACGTTAAGTTTTCGGGATTCACCACAGTCAGCCTCAGTCAAACGTGGGCGGTGGCGAAAGAGCCGTGCACGTCTGTTCACGCGCATCCAGATGTTCACCACAGTCAAACGCGGGCCGGGGTGAATCTCACCACGCTTCGTGAGGTCAGGGCGGGAGGAGGTCCAGAAGTGTGGTGAATGGTCACCACGGCAAGGGTGAATGAAAAGTAACTTCTGAACGGAAACCCCCGGCCGCGGTGAACGGAAATGAACACAGTGCGTGGTGACGGCACACAGCGTCGCTGCTAGGCAACCAACAACAAGCAGCACATGGAGGGAGATTTAAAGGGCAGGAAGCAGCAGGGGAATGTGGCGGTGTAGGAGATGGAGAGGAGGATGGAGCGAGAGGAGGAGGAGGAGCAGCAGCTGCAACAGCAAGAGGGGGAACCTGGACCAGTGGGGGAAATCTAGCAGCTCATGGGGCCTCCCCGGTAGAGGGTAAGGGGTGCAGCTGGGAGCGGGTGGGTCGGAGAAGGGGACAGGAGGGAGGGAGGGAATATGGGAGGGGAAACAGCCGACAAGAGCATAACCAGCAGCCCCCACTGTAACCCCAAACAGACCAGCAAGAGGGCACGAGCCCAGGAGGAACCCGAGGCCGGAAGGAGCCAGGGGCAGGCGGAGGTGGGTGCTCAGGAGGAGGAGGTAGCGGAGGGGCCAGCACCCCGGTGCTGATACCACAGGGGGGGTCAGGGGGGCTCCAGGAGACCCACAACTTTATTGCTATCTGGGCGACACCTGAAATGCAGGCAGAGCTGGCTGTCAATGCCAGAAACGAGCCGGTGTTTGCCCAGATAGCAATGGAGATGGGGGAGGCAGGATATGAACGCATGCCCACACAGTGCCGGACAAAAATAAAGGAGTTCAAAATGGGCTTCAAGGACATCACAGACAACAATCAGGGCGGGCGACACGTGCCTCCTCCTTCATGGATGCGTTAAGCCGGGTGCTGCACTGAAAGGGCTCCATAATTGCCCGGCACCCAGTAGGAGGGGGCGCCCGGGAGGAGCAGCCCGCCCAGGATGACACACACATACACCCCTTGCAGCCGCAGGTTCAGACCCTGGCCCATCCGCCGGCCACCTACACCAGGGATGAGATACCCAGCACGTCTGGCACATGCTCCCGACGCTCCCCCAGCCCTACATTGGGGGAGCCCGCACACACCCCTGATGACTCCGATGAGGGGGAGGAGGAGACGGTAACCCTGACCCTCGTGCCTGGGAGACCGGGCGGACACCAGCCCCAGTAACCAGCCGGTGTCAGAGGGGACAGACACCGAGGGAGCAGGTAAGGGCAGTGCATAGCAATCACTCAGAGTACCTGGACAGGAGGGGGGCGGGGCGAGATCGCGCCGCACCATTGTGACTGATTCCTACCTCTCTCCACAGAGCCACCACGAGCATGGGAGGGCAGAGGCCGGGGACCGCCCATACCACCAGCCCAACGAATGCGGGAGCACCGGGCGCAGGCACACAGGTGTAGGGAGGATCTCATGCAGGAGCTCGTCAATACCAGCACCAGGCAGACAGAGATGCTGGCGGCTGTGAATCGACTGGAGGAGGGGACAACGAGGGCATTCCATCAGGTGGAGGGGAGGGACAGGGCGCTGGTGGCCAAAATGAGGAAGGACAGGCGGCTGCTGCGCCGTGACATGAATAGACAGCTGGAGGCACTCCAGGCCCACTCGGACCGGCAGGCCCGCTGGTCCGATGAGCTTTCAAGAAAGCTCAACCGCTCGCTGGAGCAGGGCACGTCCCTCCTCCTGCAAGCTGGGGCCTTGAGTGACTTCATAATGGCAGCAGCCCCGCCGGGGGCCATACCAGTGCCCGGACATCTGCCCCCACCCCCACCTGTCGCACCGCTTGCCCCGCCATCGCCGCAACACCCTCCTCCACCACAGCATCAGGGACTGCAAATCTGGGGACCCATTCCTGCACAGCACGGTCGCCAGCACCCAGGCAGCCTGGGCCAAAGATGGCTACTGCCAACACAGGTGGGACATGGGGGTTCCAGCGGCGGTGTACCGGTAGCAGGTGCTGGAACACTGGCCCAGGCACCTGGGAGCACCTCCGACGAGGGGGATTCGGTTGCCACAGCAAGCTCTGTAGGTAGGGGGAGGGGCAGGCCAAGGGGCTCCAGGAGACGGGGCCAGGCCAGGGACAGGGTGGCCTAGGGGACAGTAAACATAGGGGACAACCCACTCCATGGGGGGTTTGCGGTGGGATTGTGCGTTTGGTGGGGGGTGGCCGGTAGGAGGGTGAGGGAGGGGTACAAGGGTGGTGGTGGGGGCGGTAGAAGTGGGGAGGGGTACTGGGGGGGTTGGGGCTGTTGGGTATACTGTCACACAGGTGTTCCGGGTATTTATGTGGTTATGCGGGAGCATGATAATAAATATTGAACACAACTGTTTAGTGTCAGTTGCTTTATTCAATGCAGGCAAGGTGCCGCAGCATCAGCTGTGCGGCTGCATGCACTGTGCGGTCGACCGGACGAGAGTTCACGGCGATGAGGGCAACAGGGACAGGACAGGTGCTTTGAGTGATGTGCCAGCACTGACCTGAGGCGCAGCGCAACGCGGAACTCGCCGGGGGTTTGGCACGACCTGGGAAGGCGTTGTATGTTCCTGGTTCTGTGGGTCTCCATGTGTGTGCCCTTGCTGGCGTTCCTGTCTCATCTGGCATGTGTGTATGCGTGGGGCTGTCCGGCCTTGGATGCCGGCAGCTGTGCACTGTCCACTCCCTTCGTCTAGCTCCACAGTGGGCCCATTGTTCCGGCTGCCGTTATTGGTTGGCCTTGACGGCCCCCGTCTGTCTGTGCAGCCCCCCTGCCCCACATCCCATGTTGCCCCTACTGCTGCTGCGGCTCAGACCCTCCGTGATCTGATCCATGGCCACAGCATCTCAGCCAGGGGTTCCGCTCGGCAGCTCCGGGGGCTCTGTCCGTTCCTGGATTGCCCGTGAGTGTCAGGATCTGGGGCCGTCAAGGGGGGAGAGGGCTTGCACAGGGAGGGAGTAGGCAGAAAGAAAGGGGGGAGCCCACTTCAAACCTACCCGCAGACCACGAGGCGTCTCCACATTCCGTTGCCCCTATGGGGAAAGCCAGCAGAGTGAGAGGGGTGCAGATGGGCGATGCGGGGAAAGAACTCCTCCAACCCACAGAGGCCATGCAGGAGGAAGGGGCGGGGCCGCTAGATGACGCAGCCAGGAGCTCCACCATGCCGGGAGACAAGGGGGCAGGTCTGAGACCAACGCCGCGGCGTTCAGCACGCTTGCGGGCGCAATGGGGGAGGAGCTAGGCCTATTTAGGGATAAGCCTTTAATACCTCCATGCCGGTGATCAGCGTGCTGTGAAGTTGGCCCCTTGGCGATTGTTTGGAGTTTGCAGAGTATCGACCGTTGTGTGTGTGTGTGTGTGTGTGTGGTCTGGAGTGAAGAGCGGAGTGAGAGTCGAGTGCAAGGTGAGTGTTTGTGCGACGTGTGAGCAGAGTGGGGTAAGTGAGTTGGGTGCATGGAGTATCAGTGCAAGTTCACTAGCCTACCTATTCTCCCAGGATCTTCCCAGTGTCCTTCCCCTCCAGGGTGGTGTTGGCTGCACCCCTCCCCCCTTCCCTGTCGTGGTGCTTCCCTTCACCTTCCGTCATGCTACAGTTCCCCCCCGTGCACTGTGTGGGTGAGGGTGTGACTTGGTGGGCAGGGACCTGGTCCCCCTGCAGAGTGGGTAGGGGCCCGCTCACACCGTCTGTTGATCTCCCCTGTGATGATACAGCCTCATTCCTTAGGGAACATATTGGGCCACCCACTAGCCTGAGGGGACCTTTTTCCCAACCGAAGTGTGAGCACCCCTCCTGCAGGAGTCCCGTGGGTGTAGCATGAGTGAGATGCTGGATCCATGGGCTCCCTTGTTCCCCCTTCCCCATCCCTCACAGTATCGCTGGCCCTACCATGGACCTGGCTCAACAAATAGCAGAAAATGGGCCTGGCCATTCAGGCCCTAGCCATGGATCTTAAGGATCTAAAAGAGCAAGCAGCAGCTTGGGGTGCAGAAGCACCAGGCAAGGCGGGAGCACCGGCACCCCTGGTGAATGTACCTCCCCCCATAGAGGCTGCGGCTTCAGGGCTACAGGGGAGAGAACCTAGACACCCCCCCATCCAGAAATTAGGAGGGGATCGAAAAGGCTTTCAGGGGTTTTTGCTCCTATGTAAATTGGCCTTCCAGATGCAGCCCCTTACGTATGCATCAGATACAGCTAAAGTGGCTTTTATTATAGGGCATCTAGAAGGCCTGGCCCTGGATTGGGCTATGCCCCTACTTCTTGAGGAAAGCCCCCTTTTGAGGGATCTGAAGGGGTTCCTCCAGGAGTTTCAGTTCCTCTTCGATTATCCCCACTGTAAAAGAGATGCAGAGGTGGCCATTATGACACTCAAACAAGGGAAAGGCCCCCCTCTTGGAATATGTTACACAATTTCAACAGTTAGCGGTAGAACTGGGATGAGCCGACGAGGTCCTAAAGGTCTTGTTTTGGAAAGGCCTCAACGACGATATCAAGGACCAGCTAGCCTTAACCAGTGTACCAGAAAAATGGGGAGAACTCGTCAACCTGGCATGTCAGATTGATGAGAGACTGACGGAACGGCGGCGGGAACGAAGGCAGGAGACAAACAGGGTGTGGATTGGGAAGAACCCAACTCTAGGTGTCGGGACAGCAAAGGCGGAGGACCCGGAGCCAATGCAGATCAGGGCTTCCAGAGGACCTCTAGACCCCCAAGAGAAGGACCGTCATCATCTGGGTAAGCTTTGTTATTACTGTGGGCATGCAGGGCACTTTACCAGCGCCTGCCCGCAACTCCCCCCCCCCCAGTTGGCGGGGGTTGGGAAACAACAGGGGTCGAGGCGGGCAGGAGGCGTCTCGGTAACCGGTGCCTGCTCCCACATTCCCACGAATCAATGGGGCCCGGCTACTTATCTTCAGGGGGAACAGCTACGGGTACCCCTGACACTCCAGCTTCAGATAACCAGGACAATCGTCCTTCCAGCACTTGTAGACTCCGGGGCCTCGGGGAACTTTATAGATGCCCAGGTGGCCCAGAGGTATGGGATCCCTCTGATGCAAAAACCCAACCCCGAGCGGTGTTCGTTATTGATGGGTCCCCACTAACCTCCGGCCCAATTACCCGTTGCACCCCGGCCCTCAGTAGCTGGATTGGCCGTCACCAAGAACAGCTGACACGTTAGTACCCCCGCCTTCCCCGTCGTGCTAGGCATTCCCTGGCTAATGAGGCGTAACCCTTCCATCAATTGGAAATGGAAACATGTGCGCTTCACTTCCCCCTTTTGCACCTTCCATTGCTTGCAGGAATTGCCCATGCTGGAGAGAACTGCCCCGAACCTGATGGTTGCTGCCACAAACGGTTCTAACTTCCCCCTAGTCTATCAAGAATTTGAGGATGTGTTTCGCAAACAGCAAACCCTGGAACTCCCCCCACATCATCCCTCTGATTGTGTAATTGACCTGCTACCTAACACCACACACCCCTATGGACGGATCTACACCTTATTGGAACCTGAACTCAAAACCTTGAAGGATTATGTTAAAGAAAACCTGGAAAAAGGCTTCATTCACCCGTCTCCTTACCCAGGGGGGGGCACCACTTTTTTTTGTCTCCAAAAAGGACAGAGGGTTAAGACCGTGTATCGACTACCGAGGCCTTAACGCTATCACCGTAAAGAACCGATACTCATTGCCACTTATCCTCGAACTACTAAACAGGCTCCAGGGAGCCACCATCTTTACAAAGTTGGACCTCCGCGGAGCTTACAACCTCCTCCGCATGAAGGAAGGAGATGAATGGAAAACCGCCTTCCACACGAGGTATGGACACTTCGAGTATCTTGTTATGCCCTACGGATTGGCAAACGCACCAGCTGCCTTCCAACATTTAATTAATGATATATTTCGAGACATTTTAGACCAGTTTGTAGTTGCTTACCTCGATGATATTCTTATTTTTTCACAGGATTCCCAACAGCACATCCAGCATGTTCGAAACTATCTTGCAACGCTTATGACAGTATCATCTGTATTGTAAGATCAAGAAATGTGCGTTCCATCAAACGGAAATCGCCTTCCTGGGATTCATAATCTCCGCCAAGGGCATCAATATGGACCCTTCCAAAGTAGAAGCCATCAAGACCTGGCCGATCCCCCAAGCCGTGAAACCGCTGCAGCGGTTTTTAGGTAGCGCTAATTATTACAGACAATATATTCCGCAATATGCCGACCTAACAGTACCTTTAACGGTCCTCCTTAAAAAGGGCCAACCGTATGCATGGGGACCGCCCCAGCAAGCAGCCTTTGATCGTTTAAAGACAGCCTTTTCTACAGCTCCCATCTTGCAATACACTGATGTGTCTCTGCCCTTTCTTGTAGAAACCGATGCGTCCAGCGTAGCGTTAGGAGCAGTACTTTCCCAACCGAAAGAAACAGGGCAACCCCCCTTTTCGTGTGCCTTTTATTCGAGACAATTGACAGCAGCAGAAAAAAACGACACCATCCTTGATCACGAATTATTGGCCATCCGAGACACCTTTGAGGTATGGCGGCACTTCTTAGAAGGAGCACGGCACCTGGTCCAAGTGCTCACCGATCACAGGAATCTAACATTTTTACAAACTGCAAGGATCTGCTGCCAGGGTCATCTACCTCGCCAGTCACTTCGACCATGTGCAGCCCCTCCTCTCTTCGCTTCACTGGCTTCCCCTTCCTGAACGAATCCTGCACAAGCTCCTAGTCTTCACCTATAAAGCTCTTCACAACCTTGCTCCCCCCTACCTCTCTGCACTTATCGCCCTCCATACTCCCTGTCTCTTATACACATCTAGATGTGTATAAGAGACAGGTGTGTGTGTGTGTGGTCTGGAGTGAAGAGCGGAGTGAGAGTCAAGTGCAAGGTGAGTGTTTGTGAGACGTGTGAGCAGAGTGGGGTAAGTGAGTTGGGTGCATGGAGTATCAGTGCAAGTTCACTAGCCTACCTATTCTCCCAGGATCTTCCCGGTGTCCTTCCCCTCCAGGGTGGTGTTGGCTGTACCCCTCCCCCGATACCTCTGATCGGTTTACCTTTATCCTTGCCACATGGACCTGCCTGCTGTCATTCTCATCGTAACCAAGCCAAGTACGTGCACTTGAGACCTCGCATCTTCATGAATGTTAGACCCCTTGTCTCTCCCTCTGTTCCCCTTCCTAAGTCTCTCCCCCAGCTCCTGTCTCTCAGATTGTAAGCCCTAGGGGCAGGGACCATGTCTATTTTATTACTTTGTAAAGTGCCAGGTACACTGCTGGTGCTATATAAATGTTTGTTAATAATAATCCAAAATGCACCTGATGCCAGGTGGGCCCGCTTTTTGCCCACTTCGACTTCCAAATTGTTTATCATCCTGGTAAACTTAACACCCTAGCAGACGCCCTTTCTCGTTGCTACGAAGTCCCCAAGACCTTGGCCTCCCAAGGGGAAACCATTTTGAGCCCTAAAGCCTTCTTAGCCGGGGGACTTACGTCAAAACAGATGCGAACTTGGGCTTCCCAAGATCCAGAGTTACGAGCCCTAACGGAGGCCCATCCAACGGGATTACCCAGACACAGGGGGGCTATTGTGGTTCCTCGGGTCGCACGTCGGAAGATATTATGGGCCCACCATGATTCTTCCCTCGCAGGACACCCAGGGCAGACGCGCATGTTATGGTTGTTGCAATGTCATTTTTGGTGGCCTACCATGCAGCAGGACGTGCAACAATATGTACAAGGGTGCACTACTTGCTGTCACACCAAGGTGCCACGGGTGAAACCGGTCGGGTTGCTACAATTAGCACCAGTGCCACAGGGACCCTGGCAGCGGGTCAACATCGACTTTATTGTGGAACTACCTCCCTCCCAGAGACATACCACGATTTTGGTGGTGGTCAACCAGTTCAGCAAGATGGGTCACTTTGTTCCCTGTAAAGGCCTTCCTACCGCTCGCCAGAGAGCACAACTATTCCTACAGCACATAGTAAAACATTATGGCATACCCCGTACCATCGTGTCTGACCGAAGACCACAGTTCATAGCCCGATTTTGGCGTGCTCTATTTTCAACGCTAGTAACACAGATCGCTACCACCACAGCCTACCGACCACAAGCAAATGGACAGGTAGAACGGGCAAACCAAACATTGGAACAATACCTCAGTTATTACATTGACTACTTACAAGACAATTGGGTAACATATATCCCTCTGGCCGAGTTTGCATTTAACAATGCTCCCCATACCCCCTTAGGTACATCCCCATTTTATGTATCATACGGGTTTCACCCCCGTCTTGCACTCTCCAAAGAACCTGCGGTTGAAGTACCTACGGCCGGGGCCATGATATAAGAACTCCACCGCTGCCACGCTCATGCCCGCGCCATGCTACAGGTGGCGTGCCAACAATACAAAAGACAGGCTGATAAAAGGCGCCAACCAGCACCACGATATCAGGTAGGGGATATGGTATGGGTTGACTGAAGGCACTATCCCTCCCTCCGTCCTTCCTCCAAACTGGATAATCGATTCATGGGACCATTTCCCATAGAACGCCAGGTTAACCCCGTCGTCTATCGCTTGACACTGCCGACCTCCCTTCGTATTCACCCTGTATTCCATGTGTCCTTACTTAAACCCCACCACCCGCCTCTTTTTCCCCATGCATCTCCACCAGGCCCTGTGTGTGATGTCTAAGGGGAACCTGAGTACGAGGTCCAAGCACTTTTGGACTCCAAGATGGTTCGAGGCACCTTGTTCTACCTCGTGGACTGGAAAGGTTATGGCATAGCAGAACGCTCCTGGGAACCGGCGTCCTCTATACACGCTCCTCGGCTCATCCGTTTGTTCCATTACCGCTACCCCTCCAAGCCTGGACCCCTCCGAACCTCCTTTTACCATCGTCAACCCTGGGGAGGGGGTGCTGTCAGGATCTGGGGCCATCAAGGGGGGAGAGGGCTTGCACAGGGAGGGAGTAGGCAGAAGGAAAGGGGGGAGCCCCCTTCAAACCTACCCGCAGACCATAAGGCGTCCCCACCTTCCATTGCCCCTATGGGGGAAGCCAGCAGAGTGAGAGGGGCGCAGATGGGCGATGCGGGGAAAGAACCCCTCCAACCCGCAGAGGCCATGCAAGAGGAAGGGACGGGGCCACTAGATGACGCAGCCGGGAGCTCCACCATGCCGGGAGACAAGGGTGCAGGGCTGAGACCAACGCCGCGGCGTTCAGCACGCTTGTGGGCACAACGGAGGAGGAGCTAGGCCTATTTAGGGATAAGCCTTTAATACCTCCATGCCGGCGATCAGCGTACTGTGAAGCTGGCCCCTTGGCGATTGTTTGGAGTTTGCAGAGTATCGAGCGTTGTGTGTGTGTGTGGTCTGGAGTGAAGAGCGGAGTGAGAGTCAAGTGCAAGGTGAGTGTTTGTGAGACGTGTGAGCAGAGTGGGGTAAGTGAGTTGGGTGCATGGAGTATCAGTGCAAGTTCACTAGCCTACCTATTCTCCCAGGATCTTCCCGGTGTCCTTCCCCTCCAGGGTGGTGTTGGCTGTACCCCTCCCCTTTCCCTGTTGTGGTACTTCCCTTTCCTTCACCTTCCATCATGCTACAGTTCCCCTCCGTGCACTGTGTGGGTGAGGGCGTGACTTGGTGGGCAGGGACCTGGTCCCCCTGCAGAGCGGGTAGGGGCCCGCTCACACTGTCTGTTGATCTCCCCTGTGATACGGCCTCGTTCCTTAGGGAAGATATTGGGCCACCCGCTCTCCTGAGGGGAACTTTTTCCCAACCGTAGTGTGAGCACCCTCCTTCTGCAGGAGTCCTGTGGGTGTAGCGAGAGTGAGGTGCTGGGTCCGTGGGCTCCCTTGTTCCCCCTTCCCCATCCCTCACAGTGAGAGCATGGCACCTTGCGATCTGTAGCTTTCACCCATCGTTCAGTGCTGCCTTCGCTGCTTGCCCACCCAGTCGGATGCCTATCGTTGCTTGAGTTTTGGAATGCTCTGCTTCGGCTATGTTGCAACTGGTGATGAATGCCGCGTGCATTGTGAGGAGCTGTGGCTCAGCCCCTTTCCTGAGGGACGCCTACCGTCCACTCTGGGGGGCCTTGCAGCGTGGAGTCCAGCCGAGACAGACTCCGCCCTGTGCGTGTGCGCCTTCCTGGGATATGCGACCTGCCTAGAGGAGGGTGGCCCAGCCATGTCCGTGTCCTACTTTATCAGCGTGCAGGGTGCGCGTGGGTATCCACGCTCCCGCAGGGCTGCCTACTACCGTCTGCTGGAGCTGTCCCACCTGCCCTGGCCTCCAGCTGCTGATTATGGCATGCCTCCCCCCTGTGGGCCAGAGTTGGCGGCCCTGTCGGAGGTTTACAGCCGCTCTGATGTGCAACACGGAATGAGCTGTGCGGATCCTTTTGAGTCCTTCTACCTGATCTGCTTCCACATGGCCGCCCGGGGCTTCTGCCGGGGCCTGTGGCAATGGCCCTGCTATGTACACCTGTTGACTTTACAGCCACCAGCATCTGATGGTAGCCCCGGCAGCAGTGTCTAGGGAGCAACAGCCGCTTCTGGCTGCCGTGTGCCTCCTCTGCGCTTTCCTGCTGCATGGGGCCTGTGCATTCTGGCCACCGCCTTGTCACCTTGTGGACTGCTGGATCCCCTGTGACCCAGCTCCGCACGCCTATCGCCCTGGCTATGCGTCCTCCGCTCCGGGACCCTTCAAGTGGCATCCTGTGAACTTGTCGCTGGGAGCCCCACACCTCCAAGAGCTGCCTCCCCCACCCTTGCGCCCAGCACTTCTGCAGCTGGACCTGTTTGCCACAGTCTAGGGGGATGCTCCCTCGCCTTGGTGCCACCTCCCCCCCCGCTTAGGGCCCGCGCCCCCCTTGCGGTGTCCCTGCTCGTGTATCCTTTCTTTCCCGTGTTGTATGCTTTATTACTATCCCATTGCGGCTTGTGCACACAATAAATGCCTGCTGTGCTTCACCGTACCTGTGCTGCCTCCTTGCTGTTGTTGCTGCTTGGGTCTTCCTTCCACTTGCCCTTGTACCCCAGCCCCCTCTCCCCCTGGTGCTGGTCAGTCCATGCCGGCCCCTGCAGCCACCCCCCTCCTCCCGTGCGCCCTGGCAGTCGGTGGTTGGCCTATGTGCCTCGGGTGTGTGCCTCCCTTCACCCCTTGCTCCGTTCCCCTTTGTATTGTGGATGTGCTGCCCCGTGTGTGCGCGCGCGCGCCTCTGTTTTTGAAGTGCATGCGCCTTCTGTGCGGTTGCTATTTGGCAGCGCGACTCGCGCTGCTTCACCCTCCGGCCCCTCCCTTCATGTTTCCCTTCGCTGGGCGGGCCCTCCGCTGTCTTTGGCTTCGTTTGGCCTCAGGCGGCCATGTTTGCGTGAGCCCATTGCATTGTGGGGCTCTCACCGCCACCGTGTCACTTCTGTTGGGTTCCCCCGGGCCGTGGTCTCTCGGGATCACCCTGGGTGGTGGTGCCGCCCGTCACGTCTGTTGGGGCTGCGTGGCTCACCACGGCCCACGGTGACTCAATTGACACCGGGGTGGGATTCACTGTGGTGAATCTCACCACGTCACGTTTGAAATCACCCTTAGTTTGGCCAACCCTGTTACAGAAGCAGTGTTAAAATAGTTCTAGGGTATATCAGCAGCTCTTAATTACACAGGGGGAAAGCAGTGATACAGCCAACATGAAAGACACAATGCCTGACTAGGGATACAGGACTAAGATAGCATGAAGAACTGTGGGCACCTGAGATGTTGCATAAAATAGGCCAGATTTGGCCTACAAGCTGTAGGTGTCCCACCTCTGGTCAGCACCTGCTGCTGGTGATAAACAAATCCTGAAAGCGGTTTTCAAGAACTGCATTAAATGTTGGACCTCCAAGACCATCATTAGAATTTTCTAATGTGTGTGATTGTTGTGTTTCCTCTGCCACCAAACCTCCATCATGTGATGCTTGTACTCAAACAACTGAGGCAAAGTTGCAAAGCTCAGCTTCTGGAAATGTGGATCTTTTATCACAATATGATAAGACATTGCCTATTAGCTATGAATCATTCCATAAAAAACAGGATTCTCTATCAAATACTCCCAGAAATACTGATAATGCTGGTGTATATTCATCTACCTATTCTTACTTAGGCCATGGTATGACACATGGCAAATTCATGATCCTCAAGAGGCTCATAATAAATGGGCCCCAGCTCTTATTTTCAACTTTAATAAACCAGTCTCTTCTAAATTTCTATCTGATATGAGAAGTTGGTTTTAATTTCTTGCATCAGACAAAGACAGGTGATAGAATCAGCAAAGAGGATTTGGTCTTTTCTAATATCTTACTGTATTCCGATGTTTCATCAAGAGTGGTCGCATACTGCTTTTTGGACTACTGTCGATGAAATAGGTTACCTTGACAATGGCTACTTTGATCCCCCTCAGACTTTTATGAGCCTTGGAAATTGCAGAAGGTGCTCTTCTTTCCAAACATTTTACAATAATTATAACAATGAGTTTTCTCAGGCTACGATGATAAATGATCTTTGGGCCATTACTGATGAGACAGGATGGATGACGGCTATTTGTATTCGCAGACAGAGCCAGAACAACCTTGGAAGAGGTACCTCTTCTTGGTGGTTTACTGATTCCCATAACGATGATTTAGCAATACCATGGCCTGCACCGATTGATGAAGCCCTTTAGAGAAAGCCCTCTGGCATACTAGTTGTGTAAATGGAGCAGTTTTTAAAGGGGACCTAGAGACAAATTATTGCTTCCTCCTGACTAAAAGACAATGGGTGTTTTTAGACATGACGCTAACCCGTTTAACCACACTTGAACATTTCTTATGCATGTTGCAGGGCTGTATTGGGGCCCTATGCAGCCCTGCAACATGCATAAGAAGTGTTCAAGTGTGGTTAAACTGGGTTAGTGTCGTGTCTGAAAACACCCAATGATTGGGCTTGATTCCATTCACCAAATTAATTTTCCCTGTTATCATGGAAAATAGTAGGATGCAAAAACAAGCTACATGACAAAGATTGGCTGGCTTTTGGGGGCTTCTTTGAGCTTATCTGTCTTCAAGAGACATGGCTAGCTAAACATGAAACATTGGATCTTCTAGAGACTTCTTGGCTTTTTTCCAAGGAGGGATCAAAGTATCTTCAGAGGGATGGGTTTCAGGGGGCTTGGCTATCTTTTTTTCTCCAGCTTTAGAAGGATATTAAAATTTTACTGCATGGCACTCAAAATTTCCAGGTCTTGCTATCGGAACTACCAAAGGTGGATCGAATAGTAATAAAGTTTATATTCCTCCCCTAACTTCCCCTATGTATTTGGCTAACATACGGATATTGTGGGAACAATTAATTGAAGGTCTCACTTCATGTTATCCCAGGGCTTGCCTTGTGATCATGGGAGATGTTAATGTAAGAACTGGCCCCCATGATATTAAACCAACGAGACTATAGCCTTTTTGAAGCTTTTGATGTCCCTTCCAGGAAGACTCAAGATCAAGTTAATTCTTCTCACCNCACACAATAAATGCCTGCTGTGCTTCACCGTACCTGTGCTGCCTCCTTGCTGTTGTTGCTGCTTGGGTCTTCCTTCCACTTGCCCTTGTACCCCAGCCCCCTCTCCCCCTGGTGCTGGTCAGTCCATGCCGGCCCCTGCAGCCACCCCCCTCCTCCCGTGCGCCCTGGCAGTCGGTGGTTGGCCTATGTGCCTCGGGTGTGTGCCTCCCTTCGCCCCTTGCTCCGTTCCCCTTTGTATTGTGGATGTGCTGCCCCGTGTGTGCGCGCGCGCGCCTCTGTTTTTGAAGTGCATGCGCCTTCTGTGCGGTTGCTATTTGGCAGCGCGACTCGCGCTGCTTCACCCTCCGGCCCCTCCCTTCATGTTTCCCTTCGCTGGGCGGGCCCTCCGCTGTCTTTGGCTTCGTTTGGCCTCAGGCGGCCATGTTTGCGTGAGCCCATTGCATTGTGGGGCTCTCACCGCCACCGTGTCACTTCTGTTGGGTTCCCCCGGGCCGTGGTCTCTCGGGATCACCCTGGGTGGTGGTGCCGCCCGTCACGTCTGTTGGGGCTGCGTGGCTCACCACGGCCCACGGTGACTCAATTGACACCGGGGTGGGATTCACTGTGGTGAATCTCACCACGTCACGTTTGAAATCACCCTTAGTTTGGCCAACCCTGTTACAGAAGCAGTGTTAAAATAGTTCTAGGGTATATCAGCAGCTCTTAATTACACAGGGGGAAAGCAGTGATACAGCCAACATGAAAGACACAATGCCTGACTAGGGATACAGGACTAAGATAGCATGAAGAACTGTGGGCACCTGAGATGTTGCATAAAATAGGCCAGATTTGGCCTACAAGCTGTAGGTGTCCCACCTCTGGTCAGCACCTGCTGCTGGTGATAAACAAATCCTGAAAGCGGTTTTCAAGAACTGCATTAAATGTTGGACCTCCAAGACCATCATTAGAATTTTCTAATGTGTGTGATTGTTGTGTTTCCTCTGCCACCAAACCTCCATCATGTGATGCTTGTACTCAAACAACTGAGGCAAAGTTGCAAAGCTCAGCTTCTGGAAATGTGGATCTTTTATCACAATATGATAAGACATTGCCTATTAGCTATGAATCATTCCATAAAAAACAGGATTCTCTATCAAATACTCCCAGAAATACTGATAATGCTGGTGTATATTCATCTACCTATTCTTACTTAGGCCATGGTATGACACATGGCAAATTCATGATCCTCAAGAGGCTCATAATAAATGGGCCCCAGCTCTTATTTTCAACTTTAATAAACCAGTCTCTTCTAAATTTCTATCTGATATGAGAAGTTGGTTTTAATTTCTTGCATCAGACAAAGACAGGTGATAGAATCAGCAAAGAGGATTTGGTCTTTTCTAATATCTTACTGTATTCCGATGTTTCATCAAGAGTGGTCGCATACTGCTTTTTGGACTACTGTCGATGAAATAGGTTACCTTGACAATGGCTACTTTTTTTCCCCCTCAGACTTTTATGAGCCTTGGAAATTGCAGAAGGTGCTCTTCTTTCCAAACATTTTACAATAATTATAACAATGAGTTTTCTCAGGCTACGATGATAAATGATCTTTGGGCCATTACTGATGAGACAGGATGGATGACGGCTATTTGTATTCGCAGACAGAGCCAGAACAACCTTGGAAGAGGTACCTCTTCTTGGTGGTTTACTGATTCCCATAACGATGATTTAGCAATACCATGGCCTGCACCGATTGATGAAGCCCTTTAGAGAAAGCCCTCTGGCATACTAGTTGTGTAAATGGAGCAGTTTTTAAAGGGGACCTAGAGACAAATTATTGCTTCCTCCTGACTAAAAGACAATGGGTGTTTTTAGACATGACGCTAACCCGTTTAACCACACTTGAACATTTCTTATGCATGTTGCAGGGCTGTATTGGGGCCCTATGCAGCCCTGCAACATGCATAAGAAGTGTTCAAGTGTGGTTAAACTGGGTTAGTGTCGTGTCTGAAAACACCCAATGATTGGGCTTGATTCCATTCACCAAATTAATTTTCCCTGTTATCATGGAAAATAGTAGGATGCAAAAACAAGCTACATGACAAAGATTGGCTGGCTTTTGGGGGCTTCTTTGAGCTTATCTGTCTTCAAGAGACATGACTAGCTAAACATGAAACATTGGATCTTCTAGAGACTTCTTGGCTTTTTTCCAAGGAGGGATCAAAGTATCTTCAGAGGGATGGGTTTCAGGGGGCTTGGCTATCTTTTTTTCTCCAGCTTTAGAAGGATATTAAAATTTTACTGCATGGCACTCAAAATTTCCAGGTCTTGCTATCGGAACTACCAAAGGTGGATCGAATAGTAATAAAGTTTATATTCCTCCCCTAACTTCCCCTATGTATTTGGCTAACATACGGATATTGTGGGAACAATTAATTGAAGGTCTCACTTCATGTTATCCCAGGGCTTGCCTTGTGATCATGGGAGATGTTAATGTAAGAACTGGCCCCCATGATATTAAACCAACGAGACTATAGCCTTTTTGAAGCTTTTGATGTCCCTTCCAGGAAGACTCAAGATCAAGTTAATTCTTCTCACCGTAACCTTCCCACTTTTTAAGATAATTTTGGCCTTTTAATTCTGAGTGGTAGATATCTAGACAATGAAGCAGGCAGTTTTACTTTTCATTAAATTAATGGGGCTAGCATAATCGATGTCATTACTTCTCTATCAAACTGGAATTCTTTTATGAAATTCTCGGTCATTCCTAGACCTGAAAGCGACCACCTTCCCTTCGCTTCACTGCTGCGGTTGTTTCCATCTGCTGAATCTACTTTAAATCGAGTGTACATTAAATGGTGATCTGATCTTGCTATTTCAATTTTACAGGAACTAAGAGATCCAAGAGTTCTCAAATCTAGGGCTGCAATACTCTCCCCAGATTCTGATGAGTTCCCAAAAAACAGTTTTATGGATCTAATGACCCATTTGGGGGTCCTAGTTTGTAAGCCTGCCTCTACCAATCCCACATCAAATTTACAGCAGATTATAATTGGTATGATGGGGATTAGATTGTAAGCCGCAGGCAGGGCCCACATCTATCTTATTGTTCTGTAAAGCACCAGGTACACAGCTGGCGCTATACAAACACTTATAATAATAATAATTGTAGGCAGGCTAAATCGATTTTAAACCAGTTGGCTAAAGAATCTTGATTGAACAATTCCTCCACCCACCCACCCCTCTAGGCACACCAGTTTTGGTCAGGCAAGAAGAGTATATAAAAAAAACTGATTAGAGACAAGAAATATCTGCATATGAATAACATATGGGACCAAACAGAGACTGCAATTAAAGAAAGGGATTCGCACCTGAGACTTTGCATCCACCTGAATGTTTGTCTGTCTTCTCCCCTGTCTCTTCCACTGTCCCCTCTCCCTGTCTCCCCCTCCTTGCCTTTTAGATTGTAAGCCACAGGCAGGGACCGCATCTTTTTCTATGTTCTGTACAGCACCAGGCACATGGCTGGCGCTATATAAATGTTAATAATAATAATACCATTTCAAAGTCTTCTGCATTGGCTTTGCAAATTGAGAGAGTTTGGGTTGATTTTTACAAGAATATTTGTAACCAACCATACACTCCTATCTCATCACCCATTCAATATTCTATCATTGAATTACCATTTGATTGAGATAATTGTACCTTCTTGCTGTGGACGTAGCATATCTTGATTTCAGGAAAGCATTTGACAAAGTCCCCCATGATATCCTTCTTGACAAGCTGGTTAAATATGGGCTAGATGATACTACGGTTAGGTGGATTTACAGCTGGATGAAGAACGGTACCCAAAGAGTGCTCATAAATGGCTCCCCATCAATCTGGAGGGCTCAGGGCTTGATCCTGGGCCCTGTACCGTTCAACATCTTTATTAATGACTTGGATGAAGGAGTAGAGGGGATGCTTATCAAATCTGCAGGTGACACAAAACTGGGAGGGATAGCTAACACCTTAGAAGACAGAAAAAAGATTCAAATTGATCTTGACAGGATGAAAAGCTGGGCCAAAACTAACAAAATGAAATTCAACAGAAGATAAATGTAAAGTTCTGCATTTAGGTAAGACAAATCAAATGTACACGCTTGGCAGCAGTACATGTGAAAAAGATCTTGGGGCTGTAGATAATCACAAGCTAAACATGAGTCAGCAGTTTGATGCAGCTACTAAAAAGGCTAATTCAATTGTGGGCTGCATTAGTGCCTGTTCTACCCAGGTTTAGTATTTGTTGTATGTTAGCCCTGAAAGGGGTGAGGTACCCTTATTTTGAGATTCAGGATTGCTGTTTGTAAGCCCTGGGTTGTGTGTTATCCCTTGGAGGTACCAGCTTTCTATTTTTCAGGGGTGACGCACTGTAAGCCCTGAGAAGGGTTAGGCATTTTTATCTTGGGATCCAGCATTGGTTATATCAAAGCCCATGTAGGGTGAGATATCAGCATCTAATGGGCTAAAGTATCTCTTGTTTGTAGGCCTGGGTCATTTCTCTGGGGCAATATGCAAAGTTGTTCTTATTTTGGGGTCTTTCTAATATCCTGTATGAACTGTACTAGAATTGCTATGACTTGGGACAATATGCAAAGTTTTTATTTGGTTTTTTTTATAATATTTTGTATGATCTGTACTAGAAATCATTTCCATGCTATTTGATGTTTTTGTATGTGTAAGGCGAAAGCTAACCCAATAAACACTACTACTACTGTGGACTGGATTAACAGAAGCATAGTGTCCAGGGCACAAGTAATAATAGTTTCACTCTATTCTGCGCTGGTCAGACCTCATCTGGAGTACTGTGTCCAGTTCTGGGCACCGCATTTTAAGAGGAACGTTGACAAACTGCAACCGGTTCAGAGGAGAGTGACGAAGATGGTCAGGGGACTGGAAACTACATCCTATGAGGAAAGGTTGAAGCAGCTGGGTATGTTTAGCCTAGAGAAGAGAAGACTAAAGGGAGACATGATAGCGGTCTTCAAATATCTGAAGGGCTGTCCCATAGAGGATGGAGCAGACTTGTTCTCTGTTGCTCCTGAGGGCAGGACTAGAACCAATGGGTTCAAATTACAAGAAAGCAGATTTCGACTAAACATTAGGAAGAACTTCCTAAGGTAAGAGCCGTTCAACAGCGGAAATGACTGCTTAGGGTGGTGGTGGACTCTCCTTTGCTGGAGGTTTTCAAAACAAAGGTTGGGCTGCCATCTGTCAGGGATGCTGTAGCTGCGGGTTTCCTGCACTGAGCAGGGGGTTGGACTAGATGGCCTCTGAGGTACTTTCCAACTTAAAGATTCTATGATTCTTGGTTACTGCAAAGGAGGTAATTCCTCTTATCAAAATGCAAAGATCTAACAAAGCCCCAGGTATTGACTTTCTTCCCACTGAAATATTTCAGTTATCCCCTACTTGGTGGGCTCCTTTACTAGCAAAACTTGTCACCTTTATTAATATATCAAAATGGATTCCTGACAGCTGGAACACTAGTGCAATTATTTTGATCTTTAAAAAAAGGTAACCGCTGACCCAACCTGCTATAGACCTATTAGGTTATTACCCATCACAGGGAAAATATATGCTAGATTTTTAATAGAGAAGTTAGATACATGGGTGCAAGAAAATTCCCTAACTACTGAAGAACAAGCAGAACTTAGAGCAGTGTTCCACCATAGATAATTGCTTTGTTTTCTCATATTTTGTTTCCAAATATGTATATACCAAGCAAACTACACTGCATTTATAGACCAATTCTCCTTCATACAAATATAGTGGCTAGGGTTAGATATGATGCACTGGGATCTTATTCAGACCCATTCCTCACCACTACTAGGGCTAGGCAAGGCTGTGTACTTGCACCACTTTTATTCAATCTTTACATTAATGATATTGTAACCCCATTAGAGTTTGAAGTCTATAATCCTCTCCGACCGGCCCGCAAGTTAGTTCCCATCTTATTATTTGCAAATTATATAGTCTTATTCTCCCAAATGCACAAAGATTTGCAAATCTCTCTTGACCGATTGAGAACTTATTGCAGAAATAATGATTTATTTATAAATTACTACAAACTGCAGATCATGGTCTTGGGAAGAAATCCACACAAATATAGATGGCTTTTGGATGAGCACTAGGTATGTCAGGTTACTTCCTTTGTCTATCTAGGAATTACCTTAACTAGTCTTGGCACGGGGACCAAACAGAGAGAGCTGTGTCAAAAACCTCTTGCTCTTTCAAAGTCCTTCTCAAGTTTGCTGCTTTAACAGGAAATCCTAGAATGTCTTCAGCTCTAAGGCTATTTCAGGCCAAGTCAGTAGCTCAACTATTGTACAGCTCTGAAATTTGGTTTCAAATACCTTCTAATCAGAAACTTGATATTGTTCAAGACAAGTTTCTGAGAAGCCTACCAATGAAACCCCGGTTTCTATGGCTCGTGCAGAGACTGGTTGCCTTTCAATAGCTGCTAAGTCATCCACTGCTTTATTGAAATACTGGTCAAGGCTCTGTAGTTTATCCCCTTCCCATCTTCCTTATTTATGCCTTACAGAACAAATGAATCATGCAGGAGCTAAGTTGTATCCTTGGCTCAAGGTAATTAAATTTTCTTTAACAAAATTGGGTTTTTCTCTTCAGTTTTTGGTTAAGAAATCACAGGAGCAGTGGGATTTTTTGCTCAAGCAAAGAATATGCGATATAACAAGGCAGATGACTTGGCACATAATGGCTCACTGCAGATAGCCCCTTGGTACCTGATTCTAAAGACTATCCATTCTCTAGAGCCATACCTTGTCAAGATTCATAATCCGCAGTTGCGTAGAGCATATACATATTTATGCTTTCAATTATATGATTCCGAAGTATTAAGAGACTGCTATGCCAAGCAACCCTATGGCAACCGGCTCTGCCCTTGCAACTCAAATTATGTTGAAGACCTGACCTAAGTGGTGTTTTCTTGCTGATTTTATCAAGACCTAAGGACCAAATGGATATGGCCTTTATTAAATGAGAGATTCTCTTCCCTTTGTCCAGAAACTTGAAATTTTGCTGGCCTTAGAGAATTTAATATATATATTACATTTGTTGCTACTTATGCTTTTTTGGCATCATGTCTTGGAGCAACATTGGTGAATTCTTGATTCATGTGCTTTTATTATTTTTATTCTGCGTCACTGATTTTATTTGTTTAAAATTTGTGAATGGCATAAGTACATAAGTACACCTAAGATCACAGCTAGATTTGGTATTACCCTTGGGAACAAATAGAACACCGGCAGAAATCTGTCTCCAATTATTCTCACAGACCATTCCTTATAACCTGTGAATGGACTGACTTAGCTCCTCTTCTCCCAGATTAATCTACAGAAGCAATGCACTACTGCTCTGTTGTTTTTCATCCCAAAAGGACATAACTGGCTACAGTGATCCATAGAAACACAGCTGCTTCTGGTGATGAACCACCACTAGCCTAACTGAGGCATTTTGTTTGCAGTCGTCCAAGGCAATACTCCCCATCTTTACTGATGATGATCCAGGGATCTTTGGTGTCCATATAAGGCTGACAAGCCTTCTGTTGCAGTCATCTTGGAAAGCCCTGCACAGAACTGAATTGCTCTTCCCCAGAAGGATGAAGTTGTTTTGCTCAAAGAAAAAAAATAATGAAATACCAATTTTTATTTTTTTTTACAAAAAATCCTAAAATACTTTTATTTAATAATTAAAATTTTGTTGATAGAAGACCGATATACAATGCAATGATTTCTTCTACAGAGACAGTTTATACACCAGGAGAAGCAGCCTGGAAGTACAAGGGACCAGCACTCATTGATTTCTGTAAAGAGAATTTCACTTCTTGTGCCGTGTGTGTGTGTGAATCACTGGAGACAAGGGGACCCTGAAGAATGAAAGTCAGTAATTCACTGCACTGCAACATGACTGAGATGAAACAAGGGTTAGCAGGATCTTCTGTGGTGTGAAGGCAGCCGGTGAGGGTGCCACGTTACATCCTGGAGGCAGCACACACGACCCTGGTCCAGCAGACATTTGGCACATCAGGGAAGTGAAGTGTGTAAAGGCCTTTGCACTAAGTAGGCATGCATAGAATTGTACACGGCAGACCTCACGCACACTAGTGCCAATTACTAACTGCCACAAGATGTCAGCATGACCTTCAGCAAGACAGAGCAAGAAGTGACGCATAAGACTAGTCAGTGATCAAAACAGAACACAATAAAGTCCCCAATTCCCCATCTTTTTCAGTAGCATCCCCTCTTCCTTTCCCTTCATTCCCAATATAATTTCACAACAATCCAGCCTGAGGCTTAGGACGCCGTTAAACACATTCAGTAAGACGTGATAAAAGGACATGGGGGGAACCCCCCTTTGCCTGTTTTAAGGTCACTTTAAACCCTTTCCCCCTACTGAAATCTGCAGGCCTTCCAGTAGGTTTTGCTACAGAAATAAGAAAAGGCAAGTTTCACACTGGTTTGGAAGAGGTTGTTTTTGTTTTGTTTTTTTGCTTTAAAAAAAGAAAACAACCATAAAAGAAACCTTATTCCATGCCACAGCCTCCTGAAATTAAAAATGGAATTTAAAAGGCAGCTTTGCTTCTGGATTCTGCAGATCAACGGGCCTAATGGTTTTAAAATGAGATCTGTTAACACAGGAACATGTGGGTTTTGTTTTTTTAAAGTTACATTTACAAGATGCAGCATACATCATTTCCCTCACAGGACAACATACCGTTGGTCAGTAGTGATTCTGAATATTAAAAATGTTAACAGTTCATAAGCAACGAAAACATTTTTTCCTAACATCATGTTAGTTTCCTGCCAGGTCAGCATTTTTTTTAAAAAAAAGGTTTCTTTGTACAGAGCCAATATACACATGTCCCAGCTCACCAGCTCCAGCTTTCATGATCAGAGCTCAGATTATTCCTTGGAGAAGGGAACTTAAAAACAGCTAGTCCATAAAGACTATTTACAACAGACAATAGGACCACAATGAGCAAAATGGGAAGGAAGAGCTCATTCAAATGCCCATGTGGTCCTCTAAGAAGGGGGAGCCAGGATATTTGGCTGCAAAGTGGGTATTGCTGGATCATGCGAGGTATAGTGTTTTTGTAGTCCTGGCCTGATGGCACTTGAGATGCATTTGTTCCAGTGAAATGCTACATTCGGATGGGATCCCCTTCGTCCCAGCTGAGAGCCCTTTCCTGGATATGTTTTGAAGGCAAATCTTGGATGAGCCTTGAGGTTTCTCCTCAGTAGATTAACTTAGGAGAGAGAAACAGCAAGCACTTTGAATCTTTACCCTTGTGGTCTTGCATGCCTTCTTTTGGAAGCACAGTATCATGGTCGATGGTATCTAGTAACGGAAGAGGAAGAGTTTCACTCAGCAGTGGAGGAATTGTAAGAAAAGTCATACTAAGCCTGGCACACAAAGTCATCTAAATTAAACAGCTATAGTGAAGAGCTCAGTAATTTAAGTTGACGCTGAATTTTGTACCCCACCAATGCACTTTTTGGCTGCATCTATCACAGTATGAGCGTCTTCTGCCAAACCCATACAACCTCAGTCCCAATCGGAGGGGGTGGGGGTGCCACACCTAGAAATGAGGGGAGTTCGGTCTCAATAGTCCACTGGTCTCTTTCCTGAGGCTACCAGTCAAATGGCAGGAAGAGAAACTGTACAAGTGTTGTACAACTGGGGCCACTTTCACACACACACACACACACACACACACACACACACACACACACACACACACACACATTTTGGTTGCAGGAGGGAATGCGCACGCCAGGATATGAGTGGGGTTTGACCCGGAAGTGGAGCCTGACCGGTCTGAAAGCCCCCACTCTCCCCTGTGTGGCTTTGCCAGCAAACAACCGCAGCAATACAGAGCAGGAAATCCAGCTCTGTACTATTGTGCAAAGCTGCATTTCAGACCAGCCAAACCCCACTCATATCCTGGCATGCGCATTCCCTCCCACAGCCAAAATATGCGCAGGGGAAGGTCGGAAAGTGGCCTGGGTGTCTCTCCTCTAGGAAATTAAACCAATTGGCCACAAGCTGATTTTACACACATTGCTGACCAGCTGTAATTGCAATAATCTTTTGGATCCCATTGATCTTATTTGGAATTGGAATCAAGTGTAGCAGAAAGGGGTGATACTCCTTTGCCTGGTTCCTCTCAGCCTTCTACTCTAACAGGCAGGTTCACTTGAGAAACATGCTTCCACCTGGAAGATTTATGGTCAACACCCACAAGAACAGCATCAGATCATTTCACTAGGACAAAATTGAAGCTCAGCCTTAACCCAAGAGCTGACTTTATCAGGCAGTATTCTTGACAAGACCAGCTGTAGTTTCTGCAGACTGGAAGGAGGTGATGCTGGGGGACAGCAGCCACACTCACCGTGTCAAGTGCTTGCTGTCTTCATGGACTTCCATTTCAGAGCTTTTGAACTCATTCAGCTCCTTCCGTATGGCAGCCTGCAAAGAGGGTAGAGAGAGCCTGTTACAGTTTGGTCCCTCACCATGTGCTCTCACCCCCCAGCAATCCCTTTGGCTTTCTGGCTTAGCAATGCCAATTTGGAATGCACTGTTTATCCCAGGCATATCCACTTGTGTCTAAGGCCAGCCCACCCCCCCTTTTCTGCTTTAATTCATTTGCTGTACTGAAACTAAGTGCCCACATGGGCTTGAAATAGATTCTGGTGCCCAGGCAGCCTGTAGGATACTTGCATATTGCTACAACCCAAATAAAATTCATGGTGGCAGGCCCCTTGCTCCCCCTGAAGAAATTTGAGCAAATGCTTAGGTTAACCCTTTGGACATTTGCTAATCCCCATGTACTGAACATCCATCTATTCTGGGGACTGGCCAGTTCTTGCCTGCAGTGATGTCAACTGTGCCTGCTGGAACACACCCTCTTATTTTGGCTTGCCCTTTGTACTCTGCTTCTCCTCCACATTCTCAGATCAGTGGCCAATAAAGGAGTAAGAAACTAACACGTAGTCCAAATGCACCTTGTACAAGGAGGCTGGCTGGCTGGAGCATGAGGTCATTGGTGGGCTGGGTTGGAAGCGTGAGGTCATTGGTGGGCTGGGCTGCTCAAGATCTGTGGGACTGGAAGACTCTCACTAAGGGTGAAAGGGGGTGGGGCCGGGGGGGGGGGGGGGAGACAGCACACAGACCTAAAGGAAAGTGAAAAGAGCACATGTACCTTGCTCACATGCCTTCACATGGAGGCATCTACCTTAGAGTTGTACGGGCTGAGAAGAGAATATTCTCCCCATTACCTTGTCTGCGGGGGTTAATTTTGTCCATGGTTTATCTGCACGCCGATCATAGTCCTGGGCATCTGTTACTTCCACATATTCATTAAACCTCAGGATCTTCCTGGCTTGCAGTTCAGCCACTGTAGGTCTTTGACTCAACTGAAAGAAACAGAAAAAGTTTCCATCTTTAGTTGTTACTAGTGTTATGTCTTCCAGCTTCTATTGCTGCTGCTGCTGCTATGCCTGCTGCTGCTCCCCTGAACTTCCCAATGGATGTTGACAATTGTAAGCCTCCCCTGGGGAGTGTTTGCCAGGGAGGGGAAGCAGCGTTTAGGAGTGCAGGCACCAAGGAGCACACCACACCACCACCAACCATGGATCTCTACAGCCCATGCCTCATGATAAAAGGCCCCCAGGCTGACTGGGGGCAGGCACCACCGAAGTACGACCATCCAAGAGGCATCCTCTTTTATTGCCCTTCAGCGGCACCAGAGGGGGTGAAAATGGTGGCAGTGGGGCAGTTTGTTCTGCATGGAGGGTGGGTGGGATTTGGGAATGCCACGGCCTCTCTGTGAGAGGGTGGGGTGCAAGAGTATTCCCCCAAGTGGGAAATGGGAGGATTTTCGGGGGTGGGGGTTCTCTTGTGCGAGAGGCAAGGGAGCTCTTCCCTGCCTGTTTGCTTGGCCCCTCTGCCTTTGGGGTTGCTGGGGTTGGACGGTATTCTGGATGTTTTGGAAATTGTCAACCCCAGGGATTGTGACTCTTTTTCCCCAGGGAGGGGTGGGGAGAAGTACTCCAGAAAGGAAAGTTAGTAGACAGCCCACTGGGGTTGTGTCAGGCAGAGGGAGGTATGGTAAGGCAGGGAAGACAGGTTTTCATGGGTACAGGGCAAGGCAATTGGTACCTGTTCCCCTGCTCCTGTCTCAGAATATAAAGGGGTCAATTCAAGTGGAGATCCCAATCTGTTGCTGCTGCTACTCAGTGCAAGGCCAGTGGTGACTAAAACAATTGTGTCTGACCTGATTGAGGATGAAGTCACTGACCTTGCTTGTATTATGGAGACCTGGCTGGAAGATGCAGCTGGGTCTGGGTACTCCGTACAGCATCAGCCTGAGGTCAAGGGGATGGCGTGGTGGTGATATGTAGAGTAAATTCTGGCCTGAAGGTTTCCAGTGCCTAACTTGGCCACCTTGTGTACCAACCACTCCGCTGCACAACAGACTCCCTGACCAAGTTGGCTGAATTGGTCTCGGAGGCAATGCTGAAGATGCCCAGACTTACTGTCTTGGGTGACTTCACCATCCATGCCAAGTCTAACCTTTCAGGGCCAGAGCAGGACTTCATGGCCTCCATAACCACCATGGGCCTATCCCCAATAATATCTGGCCTGACGCATGATTATTGGGGGTGTTGTAAGGATGTCGTTGTCATGGTCAGATCATTACTTTCTGCAGGCCTGGGTCCCTGCACTCCTTTGCCTCCATCAGGGTGGACGACCAGTTAGATTCGTCTGCCCTTGGAAATTCATATAGCCATCTGGATTAAGGATATAAGGAGCTGCCTAACTGAGTCAGACCAATGGTCCATACTTAACCCAGTATTGTCACAACCTGACATGGCAGCAGGGTTTCAAATTTGACTCTCCAGGGTCTCCTGAGAGCCTGCAGGATCCTCAGCAGAGGCCTCACCCAGGTGTGCTTCCAGAGATCCTGAATTGGAGATGCTGGGGATTGAACTTGGGATCTTATACATGCAAAGCATGCACTCTACCACCTGAGCCACAGCCCACTCCAGAACTCTCTGGGGATATGCCCACTGATTTTGACAGCTGCTCTGTAGATTGGCTCGTCAAATTGTAAGTAAGTAAATGGTCAAATTGTGGAATAGCATGTTGACCAGGGCCATTGACAGTTGCACCCAGGCATCCGCTTCCACCATGGCATGAGCACAGGTCCTCCTTGTATACAGAGGATCTAAGGCTAATGAAGTGGGGGGCGAGGTGGTTAAAGTGCAGGTGGCATTCAACTCGTACTGAAGCTAACCAACTGCACTGTAGATCAGCTTTGAAAGTCTATCACGTGGCTAGGGTGGCAGCAAGGGAAACTCTCACTACGACAGCATCTGAAAAGTCTCGCCCAGCTGAACTGTTGCAGGTGATGAACAACTTAGTAAATCTGGGCTGCCTCTGTTCAGAGGTCGAGTCATTTTTGCCCACTGTGAGGAATTTAATACCTGCTTGGTAGACAAAAAAAACCCACTTGTGTTCACCATGACTTGGAGGCTACTAGCTTGTTGGCAGAGTCCGAGTTTGGGGCTGTAGTGGCTCAGCCATGTCCTGTTTGTTTGAATCCGTTTCAGTTGGTGTTACCCAGTGATGTGGAGGATGTGCTTGGGGCAATGCGGGCGACCTGCCCTGGTTGGTGAAAGCTAGTTGGGAGAGACTGAGGCCTTCGCTGGCTGAGATTGTCAGTGCCTCCCTTCAGGAGGCTGTATCAGTCACCCTTAAAATGGTGGTTGTCCAGCCTCTGCTCAAAAAACATCACTTGATGCTGACTCCATAAACAGCCAACATTCTGTCTCTAACCTCTCCTTTTTAGGGAAGGTTATCGAACAGGTGGTAACTGGGCAGCTTCGGGGGCATCTTAACGCAATCTGATTTCTGGATCCATTCCATGTCAGTCTGGCATTCGTCCTGGGTATAGCACAGAGACTGTGCTTGTGGCATTGGACAATGAACTTTCCCGAGAGAGCGACAGGGGAAATTATACTCTGCTGATCCTTTTAGACCTTTTGGCGGTTTTGATACAGTTGGCTATGAAGTGTTGCTGACACGACTGAAGAACCTGGCAAGGATTTGTGGGACAGCTCTTGAGTGGTTCCACTCATTTCTACCGGGGAGGTTTCAGCAGGTGGTGATGAGTGATTGTTTGTCATCCTCCTGCCCCCTCTCCTGTGGAGGGCCCGCAGGGTTCCATTCTGTGTCTCATCCTGTTCAATATGTATCTAAGGTCACTGGGCGAGATCGTGTGTAGATGTGGGGTGCACTACCATCAATATGCAGAAGACACTCAAATCTTGCAGACGACACCTTCTGACGTCTGAGTAAGGCCTGGCTGTTCCACCAGGCATTTAGTGAGGGAGATGGGGTGTAGGGTGGGGAGGGGTTATTTGTTCAGTACCTTCCTTTTAATTTGTTTTAATTGTGTTTTATGTTTTTTTTTATTGTTTTGTAAGCCGCCCCGAGCTGCCTGGAGCAGGAGGGGCGGGGTAGAAATGTTGTAATAAAGTAAAATAAATTAAAAATATATTTATCTTTTTCATATGACCCAGGACTTGCAATCTCGGTGTTTACTCGGTGCCTGGCTGCCACTGGGGACTGAATGTGGGTGAGCCAACTGAAGTTGAATCCAGACAAGACTGAAGTGATGATGGTTGGCTGGCCTTGTGAGCTGACTGGGATTGGGACCCGCATCACTGATGGGGTCCAACCTCCCCTGGTTACTGAGGTTTGCAGCCGTGGGGTGCTCATGGATCTGGAACATGTGATCGTGGCTAGGAGTGCCTTTCACCAACCCTTACCTGGCAAGAAGGCTGCGCCACTTTCTTTCAGATAAGAATCTGGCCACTGTCATCCAGGCCTTCATTACCTTGAGGCTGGACTACTGAAATGCACTCTATGAGGGACTGTCCTTGAAGACTGTTCATGGGCTGCAGCTCATGCAGAATACAACAGCCCACCTCTTGACAGGGGTGGGTCACTGGGAACACATTACACCAATGCTCCAGAGTCTGCACTAGCTGCCAACAGTGTTCCAGGCACAATTCAAGGGGCTGGTTTTGATCTATAAAGCCCTAAACGGCCTGGCCCCAACATACCTAAAAGACCACCTTCCTCCCTATTTTTTTCCAGTGTCCCCTAAAACCAGCTGAGTGCGCTCTCTTGAAAGTTCCATCATTGGCCCAGGTCTATATGACCTGGGCACGGAGAGAGGCATTTTAGGTGACTGCTTCATGGCTTTGCCTTTGGAACTTCTTTTGGAGGTTCATCTACACCCTAGCCTGTGTATCTTCTGGAGGCAGTACAAGACATATTTATCTGGCCAGGCCTTTAACAGGCAGCGGCAGATTCTGGGGGGTGGGGGTGGTGTTTTATTAATGTCTTACGGGTTTTATTTTGTATTTGTTTTTATGATGTGAGCTGCCCTGAGCCTTCAGGAATAGGATGGGATGGAAACTGAAATAAATAAAGTGTGCACACTGGCTAAGACTCCCACACCAGGGAATCACCCTTTCACTGTTGCTTTCCTTCAGAGCAGTTGGAGTAACTCTGACCTCAGCGACATCACAACAGCTCAACCAATTATTACACAGACCTTGCCGACAGTTTGTAGCCTATTCGCTATGATAATTGTCTCACTTGAAAAGAGAATCCAAGTAAGATTTGTAAAGAAAGCTCAGAGCCAGAAGTATGTTTCAGCAACACTGTACTCCCTGCAATTGCAAGAGACTTTCTTTGTGGGAAAGCATCGTTTGGATGTTAGTGCATGATCCCCACCCTCTGCCTCAAAGAATGGCAACATATATTCAAGTTCCCTGCCACTGTTCTCAGATCATAATAAGGTGAAGAGTTGAGTGGTCTTTTGGGGCAAGAATCAGTATTTTCAAACCTGACTGCCTGAAGACAGGTTTCTCAAACCCATGATTCGGCATCCACAAAGTGTCTGTGATGATGATGACTGAGCACCCACAGCAATCACTGACTTCAGGTCAGGGCACTTTTTTAGAAGCCCGACCCCACTGAAAAGCTGGGGATGCTGCTGTTTTACCAAGTAAAATCACAAGTGATACATATTAGAGATAAGTGGTTCTCAACCAGTGGGATGAGGCCCACTGGTGGATCCAAGAAAGGGCCCAGGGCAGCCCACAAGCCCTGGTGCAGCCACGTTGCTTCTGCTTCAGTGTCCCCTCCTGCCACTTGTTCTGGCCATCTGTACCGCTAAGGGCTGGGGGCAGGATAAGAAGAGGAAGAACATGGCTTTCCACAGCTTCCACACCTCTTGCTGTTTCTAGCCACCTCATTCAAGGTACCTGCTGCTATCGCTACCAGGATTGGGGGCCCCATGCTGCTGTCACTTGGTCAGGTCACTCCTGGGTCTTACATTTATATACCTCCCTTCCCCTAAGGCTCAAGGTGGGTGGTCTCCCCCACAAACAGTTGAGAATTATTGTTATAGATACCAAGACACAACAAATTCCAAACTCATTCCAGTCAGAGTTCAGGACAACATTCCAGAATAGTCTACTTCCCAGCCATGTAGCGCCTGCAAGCCTATAACATGCTCCCTAAAACCACTCCCCACATCAAGATTGAGCAGGTGGGATGCTATTCCATACCTTTCTGGTGAGTCGACGCTTAATTTCTCGCTTCTCAGCCTGCCTGTCAGCCTCATTTTTCTCTGTCAAGAAAATAATTTGATTAAGAGCAGTAGCAGCACCTGGTCAATGATGCTTTGAAAAAGCACTTTTATAAAGAAAATTTTAAAAATTAGTTTTCATTGGTTTATCTGCAGCTCTGACTCTGCAGCACAGCATGCCTATCATCACTGCAACAGCTAGTTAACTACCTTGCTCCAACAGCCCACTTGAGTAAAAGGGACAGTTTAAAGTAGGGATGGGGATCTCTGGGCCATGGGCAAATGTGGGCCAGGGCTTTTCTTTTAAATCTGGCCCATAGATTCAGTCTGTGCCTACAAGTACTGAAAGACTGAGCTGAAAGGAAGGGAGTGTAGAGGACGGTGGATGAGGATTCAAGAACGGGATGGATCCATAACCTGGAACCTCTTCTTCCTTCCCCATTCCTGAACATATCCCTAAAGCATCCCCAACTCCTATCAAAGTGACCTATGGCAGGAACAAGATTTCCTACCCCTGGTTTAAGAGAGCCACTCA
This sequence comes from Sphenodon punctatus, assembly GCA_003113815.1. Classification (NCBI taxonomy): domain Eukaryota; kingdom Metazoa; phylum Chordata; class Lepidosauria; order Sphenodontia; family Sphenodontidae; genus Sphenodon; species Sphenodon punctatus. Next base: position 314,470 of record QEPC01000448.1, on the reverse strand, counting down.
CACAAGGTTAGGCTAGGTCCCTAGACGGCTATTAGTCAAGTGGGCCAGGGGATGCAACCTCTGACTGCCAGGAGCTGGGAGTGAACAGCAGGAAATGGATCAACTCCGTTGTGACCTTCTGGGTATTTCTCTGAAGTAACTGAGGGCAGCCACTGTCAGAGCCAGAATGCTAGGCTTGATGGATCCAGTATGGAATTTATGTTCTTATGAAATACCCATCAAAAGGGATCCAATTTGACAGTTTTCTGTTTCCTTTATACAATTAAGATTTTTTAAAAATAAAATAAAAAATCTGGTCTCATTTATTCCTAGCATTTCCATCCAGCTTGGAAAATGACTTTGGGCAGATAATGCATAAGCCCCTGAAAATGATGATAGTCATGATGCTACAACATTTAGATCACAAGTGGCTTGGGGGAGGGGAGGGGGAATATTTACCACAAAACAAAATAGCATTCTCCTTGAAATGTTGAAGATGGTGGTTCCAAATACCAAACCACGAGACGATGGAAAGCTTTGACGGTTGCCAGTGGTCTTTTGCGTCTAAAAGCCTGAGAAGCGCCAGTCTAACCAGGCATCTGTGTGCAAGCCTAATCCTTTGGTCAAGACAGAGTAACTGAGCAAGGCCCCTTTAACTGGGCTCAAGGATTCATACTAGATTTCCAGCAGTTGTGCTTTCTGTACAGAAGAGCTCTGCTAACATGGCCTTAGTCCAGTTTGCAAATTCCAATCAGAAACCCCAGCTGAGCAACTCCAGAACTGTTGTCACTGCACACTGTGTCCATACATCCACTGCCACTCCTCAGTCACCTGGGTGCCACTCATTAGCTGAAACCTAGACCATTTATTATGCTCATTAGTGTAATTAGGAAATCTAATAAATCTTTTCTCTTGCAACGAGGTAGGCGGGGGACAAAGAATGCTGCATAGCAAGGGCTGCAAGTTGAGTTTCTGCTCAATTTGGGCAATTAACAAAAGATTTAATTGTGTCTGGAGCACAGGGAAATGTTAAAGACAGGGAATAAAGCTTGCAACTCACGTTTAAGTATGTTCCTTTGCTCCAACTCTTCTGCTGTTGGTCTCTGACTTAGTCGTCTAAACAAGAGATGGGAAAAACACCCCAATTACACAACCGTACATCTCAGAGACACCAACACGGGACTATTTCCTCATTTTTGGAGGCACCAGAGAAAACCGTTAACAAAAAGCCCACACACCTGCTTTCTCCCACATATTGTTTGAGACCATTACCCTCCATCTGCAACAGACTATTTTGCATTCATCCTCCCACCCCATGGGATAAATTCAGCCAATGCATTCTCATGTGTGTAGGAGCATTTCCCATGGATGTGACTAGATGAAACATAGCAGCAGTATGCATTACACACTGGGGAAAGTGGGTGGGTATAGATGACAATGCACTGCAGCTTGTAAAGCTTATCACAAGTCTAATGCTGCACACCTACAGCCTACAATCAAGTGTAGCAGGAAAGGCACCCAACGTAAGGTGGAGTTGCTTAGTCTGGCAATACCTGTAGCATGAGTGTGTGTCTCCAGTTCCTCACCCACCCTGGGATAACAAATCAGATGTGGTCAGGAAGGAGTAGTGCATCACAGTCCCCAATCCCAAACAGCAGTATCAAGGAGATCACCTACCTTCTGGCCAGCCTTGTGCTGGTTGGAGTGAAGAGGCAAGAGGAAAAATGGCTGGTGATGACAGCAAGTGTGGGGGCTTGGAGCTGGGCAGCAAAGTCACTGCAAAGGAATTTTCACTGCCTACCCATGGCACAGTTAGAGAATCACGCTGGGCTGCAGACTGGTGGGAAGCAGGACTCCACTTATCAGTAAATAAGTGCAGCACTTAGGAGTCTTGATGGAATTTATACTTTGTCTACCCAGAACCTGTGGAACCACACTTAACATTGCACAAGGGGATGTGCATGCTAAACCGTACGGCAGTAGCTTTGGCCAGGCCAGATTTGGTTCCCCCAGAATAGGCTATGCTCTCTTTACTACTTGCTCTTCTTTTCCCATTTACATCTTACGGGTCACTAGCATCCCTGCTGACCACAGCCGTGGGAACATTCCCATCAAGTTCCAGTGCTGAAGACTTGGGAGCACAAGATGGCTGAGCGTAAACAAAGGATCTTTTTCCATTGCCCTGAATGGGGACTGTTATTCCTGAAAAGCAAACTCTAAGGCTTTAATTTCAAGGGGAGGGTGGGGTAGAAGTTTATTAACCCTGATATTCTGAGATCCAATTCATCAGCTCCCCAGCGACATCATTTCAACGAGATGGGCTCCTCAGCTCATCCCTCCATGCATAGCAGCCCAAACAGCCCCTCCTCTGCCCTTGTTACCTGATCAATGTTGTTCCGATCTGATGCCGGATTTCATTCCACTCCTCCTTGGTCTTCCGAGGAAAAGTGTGTTTCTCCTCCATCTCCTGCTGACTGGCCATGCTCCCCAGTTTCATGGCCAGCGTGTCTTTCCTCTTCACTTTATTGGCTAATGCACCTTTTGAGAGGGGAGAAAAAAGAAGCACGAGGTGAGCGAAGATAGCTATGCCTTCAACTATGGGTGGAATCAAACAAGACAAACACCCACATTAGTCTTCTCCAGGAATGTTCCCACATGCCCGTCTGTTAGGCATCCACCACATGGGCTCCATGGGGTCAACATAGATCCACCACTTACAGCGGAGCCAGGGACAGCGTGAGCTCACCATGTGGGTCAATGAGGGCTAATTGGTGCCCACGTGTCTGCATCTCATCCATTAGCTTCACCCACAGCCTTGTTGGCATCCAGGTCTGCCAGCACAGTCCTGCCCAGCATGCCCAGCCAGCTGAGAGGTGGCAGCAATCTCCCTCCCCTGGACTGACTCTCAGCTGAGAGGCAAGCTAGAGATCTTCCTCCCTCTGCTGTTTCCCTCCCTGCCCCTCATCTGACAGGAGGGAAGGGAGATCTCTAGTGCACCACTCAGGCAAGAGGGAGTCACGGGGAGAGAGATCACTAGGGCACAACTAGGTGCTTCTACCAAGGCAAAATCTTCATGCCACGGGGCTTCCTTATTAGGCTGGACATGCTAAACATGTGATTGGGAGCTGCATGGACTGAACATGGACTCCAGTCGGCTATCATCTCATTTGATTCCACCCAAAAAGTGACAGACCCACAGCCCAGCCTAGAGTTCCAGTCATCTGGGTTTGAGTTCCAGTGCAAGAATCCAGGCTGTAGACACCGGATGGTCACTAAAGTAATGCAGCTACTGCAAAGCATGTAGCATGGCAGAAGTCTGTGCCTCTGTAACAGAAGAAGCAACACCATCCCACAGAAACAGAAGGATGCTAGAAGTTGCAAAGTCTGTCAGGTGAAACACATTCCCTGTTGGAAGGTAGCTATATTCCACCAGACAGGTGGACAGTTATGGTCTTTGTGTGTGTGTGGAGGGGAGCAAGGGGGATATGGATCTTGACCTTAAGCCCGGAAGCGGATTATCTTGGTGAATTCCACACACACTTTGAGCTGTCTCTACACGGCCGAGTGCGTGTGTGCACAGGACAGGGAGAGAGCAAAGATGGCCCCAGAGTAAGAGATGTCTTACTGTTATAGCTTTCGTCTTCCTCATCATCATCATCATCCCTGTAGAGAATGGGTCCCTCAGAATCTGAATCACTCATCCCCTCATCTCCCTCCTCCTCCTCCTCCTCCTGAAGGGACTGGGGCATTTGCCTGGGAATGACCATGACAGATGGCACGTCTCCAATGTAAACACGAGGACCCACGTTCTGCTCCTCTTCCTTGTCGTCATCGTCTGGACTAACAAAACGCACACAATTATGATTAACATACCACATAGCAGCCACTTGTTTCTGGAGCGAAGAGGAATAAAATTCTTGAAGTTGGAACATATCTGCTTACAGAGAGGTAAATATGAACACTAGGACCCTTCCGCATTCTTTTCCCAGTCAGCACTGCTCCCCCTTTTGATATTACTCTCTTGTGAAAACCCTGCTGTATCCTTCCACCTACAGATACGCAAGAACTCTAGCAAAACTAGGCACAGAGAATTTCAGAAGCACCAAGGATGTTGGCAAATAGCAGCTTTGTGGTCCTAAATTCCCTTTGGAAACCTACTCACAAACAACTTGACTAAGGAAGGGACAAGATTCAGAAAAGTGATCCAGAAGCTACGTCTCCAAATCCCATCCTTTGATCCCATCACTATCCCTTCCCCAAGAGCTGCTCTAGCTGCAACTGCTCAGCAAGTACCAACTCAAAATGAAGAGAATTCCCTCACTGCCAATCGCTTTTACAACTTCAAATCTGCAGCCAGGATAAATAGTTTTCCACAGTTCTGACAAAATTAAATCCCAGTTTCTTGCCCAGCTATTAGAAGCATACTATGGAGAACAGATTTTCAGGGCAGAAGAATAGTCGATTGTTAGGACACCAGTGTGACTTTGCACCAGCTTTTTCATCCCTCTGCGCAAAGGGGGATTCCATGTACCTTCTTGCAAGTATGTTGTAGAAGTGTGCACTAAGGAGAGCCAAATTAAGTACCCAAGATAGATTAAGATCTCACTTTTCCACAGTGCAGTCAAAAATAACAAAGCACAGTCCAAGAATAGGTCTCTCTTATCTTGCTTACTGAATCAATCAGCTCTCCTCTCTCACCACTAAAGACCTGAGAAATTTTCATTGGCGTTTGCTCTCATTCCCTTGGATGAAACATTCATACAGCACTGCCCATTCTAATGTCTAAGGCACTTGGGAGCAGAGTTCCCCTTTGAAGGACAATCTGAATTCATGTAGATGTGGACAGTAGAGGCCTGCAAGCCAACCCACACAGGACCCTGGTCCTGCTGTGCCCAGACCACATGCACACTCTGTCAAAGGCATCCATCTGGCTCGGACGCAGCTCCCTAACTGGGCAGCCCCATTCTCATAGCACAGTGATGTCATAGTGCTTCATAAGGGGCTTGGAAAGGTGCGGGGGAACATCTTAGCCATGGCCCTTTTCTGATGTAGCCCCCACCCCTTGGAATGTTGTGATGTCACAACACACCGAGGGGAGGGCAGGGCCACCCAGACATATCAGGCCCAGGCTGGGCACTAGTCAAGTGAAAAGCTGCCTGAGATTTAAGTCTCTAAGCTGGACACCTAGTGGCTTTGGGAAATCCAAACCAGGATAGAATACGCTGCTGCAGTTAGTGACCCAGCTGAAGCAGATAGTGGAACTGAACCTACTACAAAAGGGGAAACCTTCTAGCCACTCAGGTGTTAATGGGTGTCCAATCCTCAAAGCCCTATGGAAGAAAATAGGGGATGTGCCAGCACAGCACTGAAGAGGACAGGGCTGGAGTAAGCTGTCTAGGGCAGAGCCCCTCTCAGCAGTTAAGGCCTCAGACATTTATGAACTGCTAAACACCACCACCTAAAGCTGTGCTCTAGTCAGGGCATGAGTGAGATTTGGGCTACCATTTTCCCTGCTTGAGTATTGAGATAACTGGAGTTTTAGTGCATTATTGCTACTTCCATTTGCTTGCATGCCACCTACTTTAGAAACAGCACAATCTGATTTTGGGGGGGTGCTTCAAAGAAACACTGCTCTACTGTATCTACAGCAGAATCATCCCCTAGAAGCTGTTTCCAAGGGACAGCAAGCAGACACACACAGTTGGAGTAGCCATTTCCAAAGGACTCACACTTTCAGAAGCTCAATGGTGACTGGCAGTGACGTGGTCCGACCCAGGGTGCCACTGTCCTCATAGAAGCTGTCATTCTCGAAGAGCAGCGAGTGAGCTCTGTGCGACCCCTCTGTGGGTGGGGTCACTGGCAGGGGGCTGGTCAGAGCCTGCTGGATCCGGATATGCAACGGAAGTTGGGGTAATCGCGTCAGCGTGGAAGGCTCACCGAACCCCTGCTCAGCTATCCTCTTGGGTACTTCCAGCGAGGCAAAATCTTCATGCTGAGGAGCCTCCTTGGGCAGGTCCAAGAAGAGTGGATGCTCTGTCCCAGGCGGTAGGGACACACGTGGGGGCTCAGGAGGAATGTGAGTGGGTAATGGTGGAGAAGGTGAGGGCGGTGGATGAGACGTGGCCATATGCACTGGTATCGAAGTGCGATGAGATGGCACAATCCTGTCACTGGGAGGCTTGGGGGCAGTGACAGACTCCAGCGAAGAAGCCATATTAGATGGGATGCCTCTCTTCGGGGGCAAGGGCGGAGAAGGCTTTGATAAGGCTGTGCCGCTGTTTATTGCTTGTGACAGCTCAGCTGGAAAAAGAAACAGATTCCGTATTATTAGGGTTTAATCCCAGGCATCTACAGCAAACACCACACAGGCCCAGCAGGAAAAGGGCTTAAGAGGCCACAGAACTAGGGCTGAAGCAAGAGTCTTGCAGTAATTGAGAACTGTTACTGAGATCGTAGCACGTTCTCAGTAACGGTTCAAGCTATCAGCGAGAATCTTGGCAATGTTTATCATAATTTACCACGTGCCATATACAAATTTACCGCGTACTGCTAACCATGTACCACGCTGATTCTGGTAATGTGCATATACAAAATGGCCACTGCAGCTGTTCTGCACATGCACAGCTGCATCACCACCATTTTGGAAAGGACAACCATTTTGCACATGCGCATTACCAGAACGAACGCAGTAACAGTAAGCAATACAGAGTACATCATGGTAAACGGTAAATCGAGTAAATTCTCAACCGAAAAGTGTTGAGAACTGCGTGTTTTCTAAATTATCACTAAAAATGTGACGAGAACTGTGATTCTTTGCAAAAATAGAGATCAAGCTACAGCCCTACACAGAACCTAGGTTTTAAAAACAGGTAGACCGTGTCTATCTTGTTTTTTGTAAAGCGTCAGGTACATCGCTGGCACTATATAAATATTTATTATAATAATAATCAACAAATGGGACCTTTCTGCAGCCTCAGCTGCTCACTCAAAGGAAAATGAATTTGCTAGGAGAATCAAGAGATCCCCCTCTGGAGTGATATATCATTGCCCAGGAAGGCTCAGACCATGCAGATAAGTCAACCTTGCTTAATCATGGGATGCATGAACAGGTATACTTTGGGACTGCACTCCATTAAGGAATGTGAGATACTCCCCACTCACCAAACTTTAGAAATCACAGCTGTACTTACTGCTTTTCTCCCTTCCATACCAAGGAACATTTGGGAGACCCAAATTTTTAAGACAGCATCCAATGGGACCAAGGAAAACTACTGTATGTGCATGCCCAGTCCAGTTGAGCACAGTTGCCACAGTCCCCACAGTGGGGATGTACACAGTTTGCATGCATGAACCCCACAACCCCCACAGACCCCCGCTATGAGGACTATGGTGCATCTGATACCCACTGATTTTCTGACCAGAAGCCAGGGCTCGGTGTGCTAGGAGAGGCCTCCTCACTTCCTCCCCCATCCCACTCAGAAAAGCAGAGCAGGAAGAACTCGGCTCAGCTAAGCAGCAGCCAGGAGTAGCTGGGCGGGTGAATCAACCCAGGGAGCATGTAGGTGCAGGCAGGAGCTGGGATCAGCATCCTGGAAAGTCGCAGAAAGTCCACTCCCAGGATGGATTCTCCTCCTCCCACCCTTTTCCCATTTTGGGCATCTAGGCACTCAATGGGGGCCTGGGTAACTCGTCAGGTGCCTGATGGGGTGTCCTAAAATTGAGGTATTTCCCGTGAGTACAAATTGAAGTACTCGCGGCACCCCTACATGGGAGGATTTGCTGTTTGGTGTCAATCAAGGAGTCTCTGTCTCTGTCTCTGTCTCTGTCTCTGTCTCTGTCTCTGTCTCTGTCTCTGTCTCTGTCTCTGTCTCTGTCTCTGTCTCATATCAAGTAGTGCTTACCTAAATTGCAAAGCCAACCCTCCAGATGTCTATTTCAGCACTCAGAGGAATCACCAATTCTTAAGATAGACAAATACTTTGCTGCAAGGTTTTGGGACTTCAGTAATTATACACTATTATCTTCTTAGGGCGGAGAGGTGAATTTCCTACCTCTTGTATTTGTTGCCACATTCACATCTGTACCAACACATTCCCCAGAGCAGGGATAAGAGCAATCGGTGCAGTACCACTGCAAAGCCACAAGAGGGAGCATATAAACAAGAGAAAACTTCCCCCTCCCCCACAGCTATTGCAGCAGCAGCAGAGGTGGGTACATTTTTTAGATGCTTAGAATTTCTAGACTTTTCCCCTTGCAGATTAAATGGGCCAGATGCTGTGTGATTCTGAGTGGCCCCAAGCTGTCACTAGCTTTACTATAGAGGATTGCCAGCTACTCTCTGGTGGTATTCAAATCAGACAGACCTGGCTTTAAGAGGATATGTTTGAATCCCATGAGCCTAATCCAGAGTGAAACCAAAAATCTGGTACCTAAAAATCAGAATTTTAACAGCTGTGAGCAGCAGCATGATTAGCCCCTCTTCTACAAGCCCTTTTTAATCCAACTGGCCTCCATTCAGCGGTAACGCCAAGGAGTCTTGCTCCCTGGCTTAAATTCAGCTTCACCACACCTAGAACAGTATATTTCCCCTTGCCCCTTCTGAACCATGTTAGAAGTCCCATGGGTTTTATTTCAGGAAAGGCTCCATTTGCCTCTAGCTGCGAGCTGCACAGTGGCTCCTGCACAGTGTCGACAGCATTTACGCAATCCGGGAAGTGCCTTCTGGCTCTGCATACATTGTGAACCGCTGCATGCCAGCGCACTGAACTGGCACTTCCTAGGCTGCCTAGCTTCCCAGGAAGGAACATTTAAGACACCGGTAATACAGCAGTCGAGCGGACCGAGGACAAAACCAGGGAACTGTGTTCACTGCATTTTCCCTGTTGCCACGAATAGGGAAAACACAGTTAAGACAGGTCCCTGGACAAAAGTTCATCTCTCCCACTGCAGAAATTTCAGTTATAGAGATATGTGAACTCGAGTGTTTAATATCTCAGCTAGCTGGCGAGTACAGTTCAGTTCAGTTCTGGCCCATGGCTTTTTAATTTATTTGGTTCCTTTCTAGTTCTTGTATCTGGTGAGACAAGCAGTGTCTCACCAGTCTTGCACTATGCCAGTCCTGGTTACCTTTCCCTAGCAATCCCTAGGCCTCACAGCAGTGATCTGTGGCATCCCGTGCAACTCCTGTCCAAAGACCTACTGTGCTATAGATCCGCCCCTTGGTGGAACAGTGTATACGAGCCCTTAGTCTAGACTCAAGCCATTTAATTCAATGACTTTGTGGCTCAAGCCAGATTTAACCAAGTGGATCCAGCCCCTACCCTCAAACACTGAACAGGTGAGCTCAGAGGAAGGAAGCAGAGCTGAAAGCATGCACTCAAGATGTATCCTTCCTTCCCCCCCATCCTGAGTACCCTGGCCCCCAACTTCTTTGCAACCTGCCAAGTTTGTAAAAATTTTCAAAGTGGCCTGCAGGAAAGAAAAAACTTACCCACCCCTAGCTCAGCTCAACCAGTGCCCATGGGCCATTATGCCATAGTCCAACCGTGACAGGCATTCCTTGTACTTTATTTCACTGCTCTTAGTTACAACCTGACAATCCTGTTGAGTTTTCTCTCCTTCCCTGGTGTTTATACAACTCAATACACATGTGCCTTCCTCCAGTCCTTTACCGGAGGCTCTGCAGATTAGGCAGCTATCAGCCTCATCATACTTTAAGGAGGTGTGTATCAAACAAACAAACAAAAAATAGATTAGTGTTTAGAAATGCAATGTGTTCAGAGTAGAATTGCAAAATCAACCTCATTGTTTGGATGTAGATTCTCAATGAGTAAGAACAGGTGCAAGCTCCAAGATCTGTTTACATCTTACTCCTCCCTCTCCCCACGCCCTCAGTTTTGAGGCCTCACCCTAACAGGTAGTATGTGGGTGTTTTTAGCGAGTCTTTCTTCCTTGAAGCCTAGGACAGTTTGCTGTCTTCAGATGGATTTTCTCTATTTGTAATTAGCACTATTTGTAATTAGTGCTGGTGCATTTCATGTGCCATCTGTATCGTGTGTGAGAAGCTTAAGTGTATTTTATTGCACGCACAACACCAGTCATCAGGTAATTTGCAGCAACATTGTGCAAAAAGTTCAACTGCAAACTTGCTGGATCAACACAGAGCAGAAAACTAGCATGTTTGACATGCGTTTAGCTTCAGCTGGAAGAAGTGTTTCTGCCTGTCAAAATCGTAGCACTTGCTCAAGCCTCCTGCAGGTAGACACAATACCAACGAGGACCAGCACTTCCGGTATTAGCCAAGCAGTGTCTCACCAGTCTTGCACTATGCCAGTCCTGGTTACCTTTCCCTAGCAATCCCTAGGCCTCACAGCAGTGATCTGTGGCACCCCGTGCTTCTCCTGTCCAAAGACCTACTGTGCTATAGATCCGCCCCTTGGTGGAACAATGTATACAAGCCCTTAGTCTAGACTCAAGCCATTTAATTCACTGACTTTGTGGCTCAAGCCAGATTTAACCAAGGCTTCTAAGAAGCTAATTGCATTATAACTCTCCCTCACCCTGCTCTATTTAAAACAGTTTTGGAAGCAGATACAATTACAGTACATTCAACGCCAGATCCAGCAAAGTTGGGGCCTTGTGTCATGTGAGTACCCCCACCCCCTTAACTATATTTGACCAGCATGCCCTGATTCGCTCATTAGAAAAATGAAACCGAGGCTGGGGCTCCTTGCAGCGCAGGCCCTTATGTTATGCATGTGTTATATCTAGTTTACTCATGGGCCCCATGTGTTGCAGGCCTCCTCCTGAACTGCTGTGGACCTTCCACAGGCTGGGGCTCTGCAGGCCCATATTTTACATCCATGCTTCTCACACTCATGATGTCATTCCAAGTTTATTTGGTGACCTCATGTATTGGGGGACGTGTACAGTTAGACAGTCTGCACTTTATGCGTACCAGCCCTGATTGCATTTAACCAGTCCAGAGAAAATTCTGGCCATTAAAATTACATTTGACGCTTTAAAAATTGGCAAGTGGACAGCCAGAGTCTGATTTTCTTCTGTTCACCCACAGGCCCCCTTTGCTGTTCTTTCTCTGACTGCAAGCTCATATGCACACCCTTCCTATGTACCGCAAACTGGATTTTGAGGAACCCCTCAAAGACTGAGAGGATGAAGTTTAAACTCTATGGCCATTCACTCCTTGGCATTCCTGCTTTACAATCCCCAAGAAGGAGTTCAGGTGGTACTAAACGCAATAATGATATATATTGGAGCTGGGGAACCTCCAGCTAGTGGCTGGGTTTTATCCCCTTTCCATTCATGGATCTGGCCTATAGAAACAGTTCAACTGAAAGGGAGCTCAGGGGAAGTGAGCAGAGATGAAGGCATACACCCAAAGACAAGGAATGGATCTATGATCTGGATTCTTCCCTTCCTGCCACCATCCTGAGCACACACCTTAAGCACCCCCACTCTCAGTCCAGGGAACCTGTGCTAATTTTCAAAGTGGCCTGTGTAAAGGAAACGTTCCCCACTTTTGGTTTATATGACACTCACTAATGACCCATCTGATCATCACATATAGCTCCTGAGTGTCTTTTCAAACTACAAACATTCACTTATATTAAACTGGTGATTTAGAAGCAAAGGGTTTTCAATCCCAGTTAAAGACCTCAGGCGTTCATTCAGCAGGGTATATCACTCCGTTCTCAGTAAAAACCACCAAATAGATTGGTTTAGCACCACCACTAAAAAGGAAGCATGGTGGCTGAGTAGTTAAGGCACTCAACTACATCCTAAAAGGCTGCAGGTTCAAGTCCTGCTTGGACTCAAACTAGATGGCTGCCTCCAGTCCACCCAGCCATAAATGGGTTCTTGATCCATTGGATTGGGAGGGAAGTCAAAAGGCAGTCTGACGTGCTGCTGGCCACATCACATCCTTCCACACTGTGGTTTACAGAAACAGGGGTGTCTTACGACCTCAGCCCGATAGGTCACATGGCTCAGATGGACTGACTCTAAAGAAACTAGACATGGTTTCCTGCCATTTCGTGCTGGTGAGATTAACAAGCTGAATCCATCTCATTTCTATACATAGTCAGTGGCCATCCATCCTTTCAAGTCTTTTGATTTGCAGCACTTAAAGCAGAATACACCAAACTGACAGAAATTCACCTCCACACAAAGGTAGGATCTCAAAGCAAGAAATAAGAAGAGCACCTTAGGTTGTGAGTGACAGCAACATGCAAAGAAACACCTACCTATTAAAGGGTTGCTATTCCTGTTCACTGGCTTAGGGGGTGGAATGGGGGGCTGCTTAGCAGGTGCTGTGCTGGTTGTACTTGTTGTAGCAGTAGTGTTAGTGTTGGCAAGAGCAGAGGGCAGAGTCCTCCTGGGGGCAGGGGAAGGAGCAGCTGGAAGATTGCCCGTCTTTGCTATGCTGGTGATGGTAGTAGATACAGATGAGGGTACAGTTCTGGCAGTGCTGATGGCAGGAGCAGCATCCTTTGCCTGTCCGTCACTTGCCTCCTGCAAAGAGGACAAGGGTCTTTTTGGAGGAAGCAAAGGCTGTTTAGGTGTCTGTGGTTCATGAAGATTTTCTGCTTCTGAACTGGGATTGCTACTGGATGATCCTGCAAAGAGACACATTTATTTGTACTGCAAATGGACTAGAGACTGAGCCACAGATCGGAGCCTCATTCTGATAAAACACTGTACAAAGAAAATGTCCCAACATCCCCCACAACCAAAGGATTCACAATATAAGTGGCAAGGTGACCGATAAGAAATGGATGCAGGCAGGGGAGACACAATGAGGCAGCACTGATCATGGCACACCAGCTGCCTCACTCTAGTCAGAAGTTTGCAGGCATCTTGGCAAAGGAGATTTAAAAGAAGTAACATAAGTCACTTTGGGAATGTTTACAGGATAGTAGGGAGGAAAGCATGAAGATGCTTGTTTGAACATTTAGCAAGTGGATGAAATAAAGGTTGGCACGGACAGAATGGAGGCAACAGGAGATGTCTCTATAGAATGAAAGAGAAGCCAGATGGGGTCAGACCATGAAGGCCCGTCCAAGTAAAGACCATAAGTCTCTGAATGAAGATGCAGCTGACTGGGCCCCCTATTCAACAGGCTACAAAACCAATGAGAAGCGGACGATAGAATTTCTCAGACAGGGTGGGGAACCTCAGGCCCAGGGGTCAAATGCAGCCACAGCTAGTTTTTATTTGGCCTCTTTCCAGTTCCTGGATGTGGCCCCTAGATCCATTTCTTACCCACAAATACTGAAAGACTGAGCCCAGGGGAACAGAGATGAGGGTATGCACATACAGACAGGAGACAGATCCATGGTCTGGACCTTCCTGTTCTTGAGTCTTTAAGCACCCCTGATATCCCAATAACTATGCAGCCCTCAGAGCTTGTACTAATTTTCAAACTGGCCCCATGGACGGAAGACATTTCCTACCCCTACACAGCATCACCACATCCTGTTCCTCACCTTGCCGCTTCTTTGGTTCCTCAACTGAAACAGGCTTCTTAAGGCTTGATCTCTTCTCAGCCTCTCCCTCCACCAGGTGGGCCAGGCTGGCTATCCCAGAATTACTGATGGGGACAGTATGCCCATTCTTTAACGTGGTCTGGCCAAGCTTGTCTTGTTCGTCTCCATCTGTGAAGAGGGTGAACTGAAAACATGTCAGGAAAGGCACAGACTTGGAAACAAAGATACAGGTGTAGTCGGGAGATAGAACTGGTAATGGCTTCCCATTGATAATGGGCACCTATACTTGCTATTAATCTGTAACAGGTTTCCTCTGGAACATGGGGCCTTAGAGAGCTTCTCCCTCTACCTAGAATATCACAATACTGGCACGAGATGAGCCTGAGTGTTCTTGCTTTCTCACACATGGTGAACAGGACAGGGCGCGTATCCCATAACCTTGGTTACTCTATCATATTATTGCACCTATTTTCCTATACCATCGACGTACTACAAAAGTTTTTATCCTGCCCCTCCTGAAGGCTCAGGGTGGCTATTATCATAAAAACAAGGATATAGGATACAGAAGATAAAATCCATAAAACCACATAAAGTTTCCATAAAGCTCCCAAATCCTAACCCTGCTGGTTAAATTGCCTGGCCAAATAAATAGGTATTACATTGCCTCCAGAAGATGCTCAGACTAGGGCTTTGGCAAACCTCCAAGGGAAGGGAGTTCCAGAGCCACCCATCAGCCACCAAGAATGCCTCTCTGCGTGCCCAGGTTGTGTGGCCGATACAATGATGGAACTTGCAAGAGTGTGCTCTTGGCTGATCTTGGAGCCTGCAAAGGGACATATGTGGGGAGGCAGTTCTTTAGATATGTAGGGCCCAGTCTGTTTAGGGTAAAAACTATAATAACCTTGAATTGTGTCTGGAATGCTATAGGCAGCTAGTGTCAACTCTGGAGCACTGGTGTAAATGTGCTCCTGGTGACTCGCCCCCTTCAGGAGGCAGACTGCCACTTTCAGTACCAACTGCAGCCCTCAGACAGTCTTCAAGGGCAGCCCCATGTAGAGTGTATTGCAGTAGTCTAGCCTTGAGGTAATGAAGGCATGGATGACTGTGGTCAGGTCTGTACCTGAAAGAAATGGCCACAGCCTTCTCATCAGGTGAAGCTGGTGAAAGGCACTTCTGACTACAACCCCAGTCTGATGTTCCAGATGCAGTTCACTTTAAGGGATCTGAAACTAGCCCAGGTCTCCCCTGACTAGCAGAACTAGGGAAGTTGCATTACCAATATTAGCACAAGCTCTGGCAACCTTCTGTATCAGCTTGCACTGAAGGGATCCCCTAAAGAAACCACAATTAGGACAAAGTCCAAGTAAAATTTCTGCTCATTCAATTAGAAGGCCAAAAGATCCAATCAAAATGGGCCCAACAATATTTGCTTAATAGAACTGCAGTCCTGCAGAATTTGCCATGGTGAATGAAGTTCAGCTGCAAACATCTGAACTATGGTAAAAGGAAACTTCCTGAAATGGCCATCTCCTGTACTCTCTCATCTCAATTCAGGCCCACTCCTGTACTTCACAGGAGCCTCTGTCAGTTGTAACCCCAGTCACTTTTCTTTCCACATCTACTACAGCAGCACTGGTAACACTTGAAACACTTCCCCTTCAGGAAAACAGAAGCAATCCTGACCCCTTCAGCTTCATGCTCTGTGTTAAAAGCCTACCCAAAATAAGCACTCTTATTAATTGTGCAAATCTTTGTAACAGTATTTCCTCTCCCTTCTTCGATGCTTTGATGAGCAGCAAAATAGTTAAGGCTGATAGTCATTCACTTATGGTACCCACTGAAATGAATGGAATGACCTCGCAGAGATATCATTTCAGTCTCTTGCAGATTTTTTAACAGCTAGAGACACACAAAAAACCTAACACAGACTCCTGGAGAATGAGTGCATCCCCTTGACTGCGTTCCCTAAGGAGGTGCAGCCTCCACTTGGAAAACCCATTCTAAAGTCAGCAGATCAGCCTCCTCCCCCCATGAGCAATGTCCATGTAATATACACCTTAACAGTGTCGTGGCCTCTCCCCTCACCTTCCCTTTCTCTTCCTAAATGCCAGCTTCATGGACTCCAGTTCATTACAAATACAGCTGCCTAACTTCTCACATCCAGAGAAATACAATTAGTCACCACCTAGTTTTCAAGTACCTGCACCTGTAGTGCTTTTCCAGAATTTCAAAGTGGTCTTCCTTATTTTACCGAAGACTTCAATGGGTTTAGTCCAGCCTGCCCCAAGAACCTCTTCCACCTTCTTCCCTCATACTGTTTTATTCCAGTTTCTCTACAGCCTTCCCTATTTGACTTGCCAATCCCACGTTTTCAAATCTAACAAGGATACAGCATTTCATCCTCTGCTGCTCTTCAGTTTCTCTCCTCAGCAGCTTTCTTTTTAAAATTTAAATGCTACACAGTTGCACTGGATGCAGTATCCAGTATACAGATTTCAAAACAAGCACTTTGTAATACCAAATACGTGAAGCAAACATGCCAAATGAAGTGAAAAGCTCAGAGCCCATATTTCTCTAGAATTATCCTTAAAGAAAACGGATCTTGTAAGAGGTGGTTATTAGCTGCAACCAAACGTAGCAGCCTACAACCAACTTGTGTAAGGTATGATCATTACTGATCTTAAAAATTAAAAGATGAAAAAACTCATGTCCCCCTATATAATCTACCCATTTTCTAGCTCTTACCTAGAATAATTTTAACCATTTCCTCATCTTCCTAACCCATGTGAGGTGACTGGGACCACGAATTCAGTCTTGCTATCACTTCTGTGTGTCAGAACCATATTATACCTAGGGACCAGCGCCCCCCCAAGAAGTTCATTATGCTGAGTCCACATCTTGTCTTCCTCAGCAAGACACCTTTCTATCACACGAGGTTCCTCCCCATCCTGGGTGTTTTATAGGCTTCAAATGTTTGTGGAAATCAAGCATCAGTAGTTAATTTAGAATGTTTCAACACAGAGCACTTTAACTCTGTTTTGCATCCAACTCATCTACATGTTTCTGGTAAGGAGGGCCCCAAAATGAATGCAATAGTGAAATACATGATCTTTGGAGAGGTCTAGAGGACTACAGCCTCCTTGGCATGATGCCTCTGCAGCCATAGCCTAAAAGCCATTGTTTGCTGCCTCACAAACCTGAAGACTAAGATAAAAAAGAGAATATCTTCCACTGGGACGAGGATATAATCTGCAAGTAGGGTGAATGGCTTGTGGATTTCATTAAATACAAGTGACAAAACGGTAGAGAAGGGATGAGGGTCTGGGCAGAGACACACAGACATGTCAGAGAATGATGCACAGAATGCCCTAACTGACAGGAAGACGTGCAAGGCACAGAATGCTTCCCTTGGGGATTCTTTCCAACCAGATAACCTGGTTTTCTGGGCAGAGGCAGGGGTCAGACAGGGAGAGCGCTCAAAAGACAGTCAAGGGACCAGTCTCACACTGAATGAAAAAGGGTGGTGGGTTGTTTTTTTTTAAAAAAAGACAAAAAATGGCAACACTTATCAGGTAGGATTTGGACTGGTTACACAGAACAAAGATAGGCAGATGACAGGTTCATTGCAAACTCACCCTGTTCAGGGTCTTCCAACAGAACCCCTCTTTTAACCAGCTCCTCTCTTGGTTTTCGCATAGAAATCTTTCGTTCTAAAACTAATATTAAATTGAAAAACAGCACTCAGAAAACAGGGCAAGCTGAAGGAAGGATAACTGTTTCAAGTGTATTTGGGTTCATTTGGAGTTCTCAACAACACAACAAAAATGGTCCAAATCACTCCAGGGAGGAGCACGCAAGGTGGGATTCGATAACCAATCCGCACCCCAGCTAGTCCTAGAGCAGTGAACACCCACACTTCCTTCCCACACCCTGTTCAGGAGGGGCTCCTGTTAAGGAAGGAATGCCATTTTCCTCAATACTAATACCACCATCTTCTACGATTCAAAAAATTGTTCTGAGGTTTTAAGGAGCAAGTCAAAGGAGTTATATAACCAGCAAAAAAAATAAGCTCAGATCCCAAATGTGTCAGTCAAGAAAAGCCAACCCCAAAAGTGGAGACAAAATAGATACTGCTCTCAGACATGTAACTGCAAAGGATGAAACAACATGAGGGAAGACCCTCTCAAGGGAAGAAAGACTCCTTATGGTTTGTGTAGGCAAAAACCCCAAGCCTGACACACTTTACCTTCTTGTCTTGCCTTGAACTGGTCGCTGCTTTTCTTTTTCCTCCACTTCCAGGGTTTGAAGATCTTGCCAAAGCCAGAGAACTTGCTTTTCCTCTTGGTCGGGGGTGTGGTCTCTCCGGATTCCAGAACATCTGCTCCCATCCCAGCATCAGATGGTGGATGATCCACCTCCTCAGCTGCACAGAAAAAGAAATGTTACTGTTTAATTGCAGCAAGACACTTGGGATACTTTCTCCCCACAATGCTACTCTCCTCCAGATTGCCTGCCTGTAGACAATGGAGAAACAAGGAAGCCCACTCAGTGAAACTTTGGAAGCCTTTGCAGAACAAGACAAATTATGGAACAAGGCTAATGGAAAAAAGTGTTTATTATTAAATGCATTAGCCCTATCGGCCATCATGCACAATAAAGTAGTAAAAAGCAAAAGTACAGATAAAACATTTTTAAAGAATAACATTGAAAGTGTCAGTATTTTAAAATATGCAAACTTAAAACCTTTCAGGCCTATTTTGTCACCAACCTTAAAGGAAATCAACCATTAAATGAAATGAATAGTAGTAAAACGTTTTCTCCCCATCATCTAGGGTCAGGTGGGGAACTTTCAGCCCATAGTCCTTTTGAGGCCTGCAGCTGGCTGCCAAACATCCACTGGAGGTTCCCCTGTACCATCATTCACTGCAGCTCAGCTGCTGCGCTCTACAACTTGCATGCTGCCAGAAGTGCTTCCAGGCCAGTAGCCATGCCCCTTATGAGGGAGGGCCACATCACATCTTCCCCCCCCCCCCCCACACACACACACTCCTCACCCTTGCAGGGCTCTGTGGGCTAGATATGGTCCCTTGCAGGAAATGTTCCCCACCCCCTGATCTAGGGCGTGCCAAGTAATTTAGATGTAACCCATTTCTTCATCAACTTTTCAACACATTGCATTAATAAACCTACTTTACTACTGGTTTATTGATGCCAAGCAGAAACTTTAATTTTTGCAAATGTGTCTGACAGAACATTGTATCAAGCAGGGGAGAATAAATTCATCTTTAATTCTAGCATATATCTTGCAATTCAACAAACAAGAAGATATCTAATTTCTATTGAAGATCTCACAGGGACATACTGGCCTAAAACTAAGGAGCTCAAATATATTTGAAAGGGGGGGGGCGGGGGGGGGAGTGAAAGTTTCAACACCAAGCAGGTGGGTGCAGGTGGTGTAGAAAAATTCCCTCAGTTGGTCCGACCTACAGTTTTTTAAATTTTATTTATAACCCACCTCCTTCTGACCAATGGAAGCTCATGACAGAGGGTCCGTTGGGGTCTTAAATGAAGGATTGTCAAACCCTTTAGTGTCTAAAGGTTGGGGCAATGACCGATGACCAGGACCGAAGTTACATTCACCCAATGTCAGCAAATAGGTAAAACAAAGGGAACAACAGTTGTTGCTGTCGCTGCTAATGTACAGCTGTTGCTGCTGTTACAATAGGCTGTTCTGACCACAGCCAAGTTGGAGTAGTTAGCAGTAGGGTTGGCACAGTAGGGATCTATGAGAGGGGGGTAGGTGTAGAATTAAGTTGTGGAGTTCTCAAAATCTTTAATGACTGAAGGTTACAGGCCCAATGACCAGGGCCGAAGGTAAGGTCACCCGACAGTGGAACGTAGATAACGAATGTTCACCAAACTGGGAAGAGACACAGACGTGCATCCGCATGCCCCTGCCCTACTCCTGGTGATCTGTTTGCCCAGCTGATGGCCAGCCATGATAGCCAATGATGGGCCCTCTGGGAAACTGGAATAAAGTGATAATGCACTCCTGCAGTCGCAACTGCTCTAAAACCAGTTACACAAATAAAATACTTTTCGTAGTGCAGGTTGACGTGACAGATTTGCATAACTGCATCTAGACAGGACTTACTGAAGTTACCAGTTCATCAGAGTAGCTGAGCATGCACAGAACTTAGCCAGTCTGATTTTGTTTCCCATAAAAAGCCAGAAGTGCTGGGCCAAGAGCAACAAAAACTCAGGAAAGCAACACAATGCAGCTTTGCACTCCACCTACTGTATGAGAATTCTCAGGAGAATGCAACAAAAGGGCAGGAGACTGTCTCATGGAAAAATATTCCTGAAATTTAATGTAACGAAAAGGCCATCTATGAAGCATATCTCAGAGAAACATATGGCAAGGCAAGATGATCATTAACCCTTTCTTGCTTGCCTGGAGTTTCCAATTTTCTGCAAACTTCCTGCAAGTGAAACTTACAGGGAGAAAAACTAGTAGTGCCTTCAGGGAACAGCAGCAGTAATGCAACCCAATTATAGTCTGCTGGTGCTCAACCGTAGGATCAGGACAGATAAGATTCCTTGGTCTCCACTTGTACACAAATTGGAAACCACTTGATTGTCCCCACAGACTGCTACAAGGGTGCATATTTTGAATGGAACCTTTCCATTCAGAGTTACTTTCAGTATTGTCATACCAGAAGTACTTCAACAGAACATTTAATTTCAATATATTGGGGCTTCAAATTGTATGTGAGCCAGTTTACAAACTGCTTTCTGCTCATTTTTTTCTCGTCACTTGTTAACAAAGTGCCTATTTTGGATCTGCAACAAACTTTCTGGATTCATTAAGAGTCGTTGGCTTGAGTGTCACACTTAGGTGTTACCTATCTTCAGAGAAAGCAGCACCACACGATGTGGTGCTGTTCAGCTTGGAGAATCACCACAAGTTGATTAGGGCTGTTTAGCTTGGAGAAAAGGTTATAAGGTGGGATAGGATAGAAGTTTATAAAATCATAAGCAGCGTGGAAAAAGTAAATAGGGAACTCTTTCTCACAATAAGATAACGTGTGTGTGTGTGTGTGTGTGTGTGTGAGAGACACTCAGAAGTTAAAGGCAGCAGATTTAAAAACAAACAAAAAAGGAACTACTTTCTGACTCAGGAGACAATACAGTTGTGTAACTCGTTGCCAAAGGAAGCAGTGAAAGCCAGTACCATAGCTAGCTTCAAATGTAACAAAATAAATTCTTAAGAGGATAGAGTCATAAATGCTTACTTGCTGGGGCTTAAACACCTGGCTACAGGTAGTTGGGAGTGGTTAGCAAGGGACGGGTCACACCACCATGACATGACCTGCATTTGACATCTCTCGTGCTACTGTAGCTGGTCACTGTCGGAGACAGGATGGTGGGCTCTGACCTAGTATGACATTTTTTGTTTTCTGGCTGCACTAGCAGGGGAGGGTCATATATACAAAAGTTTAAGAAGATCCGATCCAGCCAGAAAATCAAAAGTTATAATCATTTAAAAGTGGTCAAAATTCACCCCGTACCGAGGTTTTGTTACAATTCATATCCCCTTCCCCTGGATAAATTAAGCCCCAAGACTTCAGTGGCATGGAGCCTGAGACATTGATCAAGTGCTGTTGCAGGCTGATGGTGTTTGGTGAAGGCAATAAAAAGAGTAATTAAAGATTAAAAATGTAGTTCTGCCGCACGCGCAGTAGAGCAGACACCAACTGCAGCTTGGCTAAAAAGCAGCATCAAGGTTGCATGACCCTGCAATTCAGTTGTGCACCGTGAAAGGGAGAGGGAAGGGAGGGGAGGAAGTAACGCCGCTGCCCCCGCCCCCGCCCACTCTGCTGCTCACCCGCTGCTGGTGAATATAGTTATGTGGCCCTGTGTAGCATGGCAGCTGGTTGCTGACCCTGCTCAAAACCACTACAGGCTTGGAAAGGTGGCGTGGCTCCTTTAAGGGCCTGGCTGGCTACTGGAAAAGCAGTGCAGTGGATTTAAACGCTGCCCCAGCAGCTGTCAGTGGCAACAGGGAGCCAGATCAGCCAGAAAATGTTGGTGCAAGCCTGGGCGAGAGCTGAGTGCGATGCATGGAGATGTGCCCGGAGCACCGAGTAGCACAGGCCTGGCAGCGGCGCTTAAGGACACTCTGGGAAGGGGTGCACTGCCCCCCTTAAATCAGGGAATAGAGGCCTCCCCCATCTGGACTGGCAGTGCTAGTGGCACCCCACGGTTGCTGCTGCTAGCAGCACACCTAGCCCAGGCATCCCTCCAGCAGCCCAGGCAAAAGGCAGCAGCTCAGCTGCAGGTTGCACAGCAGCCACCAGCATCAGCAGCAAGCCAGAGCAACCGCTGCTTCTGTTATCTGTGTCAGCAGCAGCATTTTAAGTAGAAGTAGTAGTAGTAGTTTATTGTGAAGCTCAATGGCTATTACAATATTACAACAACAAAAATGTAAATAATACATATACACACAGTATGCCACCCAATAAAAAAATTACACACAGGTTATCAGACAGTGGTTCCTAAACGAGATTTTCTTATCAATATAAAAATTTGACAAAATTTTGCAACAGCTCTAGACATCTCAGAGTCCACATGATTAAGAAGCTTCTTTGACAGGGCCCCCAAGTGGTTAGAGTCTACAATAAACGTGCCCAGAAGCTCCCGTCTAAGTCCGCTAAGGGCTATACAGCAAAAGAAAATATGTCTGCAGGAATCAGGTTCCTGCAGATTGCAAAGCTGACAGAGCCTCTCATGTCTAGGTGTACCATTGTAACGCCCCTCTAACAGGGCAGACGAATAGACATTACACCTAAAGCAGGTAAAGGCCCTTCTTCGACTAGAATCCAACCATGACTATAAGTAACTGACACCCAAACAGACGGAACTAGCCAAAGGATATTCAGGTGCAACTCTCTGGTCAGACAACAGAGCCATCTCATTTTGGAGCTCCTGATCTAGCAGTCTTCTCTTTATAAGAGACAGAGCTCCAACAGATCCCACATGCCCTAAGGATTCTCTAGAGAATCCCAATCGGTTAATTTCAGCCTCCACCAGACGCTCCCATGGGCCATGAAGCCCCTCAGCCACTGCCAAGGCCGAGAGAGAGTTATCCTGGGGCGGAAATAGATGAATTCTCACCCAATATTTCAAGAGCGATTGCAAGGCCCTGGTTTTCATGGATAGACTTGAAGTTTCCAATCTCAGAATCACCTGCGGGGTTCTCCTTGGGACCCCCAGGATGGACCGCAACACCTGGTTTTGTATAGGTTCTAGGTTAGATAGGAATGAGAGGCCCCAAGTTGGAAAAGCGTAGAGGCACTGAGTAATGACTTTTGCTCTAAAGAGCCGCAATGTCGGCAATACTAATCTCCCCCCATTGTTATAAAAATAACCAAGAATACCAGCCAAAGATCTCTTCGTTTGAGACACCACTGCTTCTATATGGGGTTTCCAGCTCAGAGGAGGCAATAATCACTCCCAGACACTTGAACACGTTTACTTGCTCTATAGCATTATCTCCAATCACCCACTGGTGAGGTTTCTTTGTGCCCTGAAACCCCATTACCATGACTTTGGTTTTGGAGAAATTAATTTTGAGATCTTGCCTATCACAATATTCCCCAAATCTTTGCAACACTCTCCTGAGTCCCACCATGGTCTGTGAGATTAAAACCGTATCATTGACGTACAAGAGGGCTGGAACCCTCCTGGCGCCTATTCGAGGAGCATGGGTGTCCGTGGCCTTCAAAAAGGGAATCATGTCATTTATGAAAAAATTAAATACAGGAGCCAGGAGACACCCCTGCCTAACGCCTCGACAAACAGGCACTTCCTTTGAAAGCGTTTGGGCAGGGGCAAGACGTATTCGAATTTGGTTATTGAGTGTATTTTCATTAATTAAAAAATTAAACATGGATCCATCGAGGTAGCACTTAGTTTGGACCATAACCTTTCACTGTTAACCGAATCGAAGGCCATACTAAGATCAATAAATAAAATTTGCCCTGACGGGCAACATATTTACCAGAAAGAAGGGAAAGGACAAATATCTGGTCCAGAGTGGATTTCCCGCTCTGGAAACCGGCTTGCTCAGGCTCCAATATGTTATTTTCACCCAGCCAGGCCAGCACTTTCTCCAGCAAAAGCCTGGTATATAGCTTCCTGATAATGCTGAGGAGGCAGATGGGACGGTAGTTCCCAGGGAGGAGGGGGTCGCCCTTCTTAAAGAGCGGGACTACAATGCCACTCAGCCATGATTTAGGGATTTCGCCCGAGTCATTTATTGAGGAGAAAACGGGGGGCAGAAAACTTGCCCACCACACAGGCTCGCATTTCAGCAGCTCAGGAGGAATAAAATCTCCGCCGGGTGCTTTCCCTAGATGGAGCTGAGAGATAAATGATATTACTTCCTCTTTGGAAACTGGGGGCCAAGCCAGAAAACTATTGCTTGGGGACCCCTCTGAAGGGGAGGAAAAAATATTCGCATAAAAGTCAACCCAAACATCAGGTGGGATTACTTGCTCATTCCCGCCAGATCTAACAGGGCGAATAAGGTCCCAAAAAGGCTTTTGGTCACTCTGCATTGCTGCCTTTAGTAACTGAGACCACCACTGTTTCTGGGAGGCAAATCTTTTAGACGCTAACAAGAGGCAGTAGTTTCTTCTGATGGTTTGCAGGTCTCTTCTAAGAGTCAAGGAAGGATCCTTCCTCAGCTTGTTTGCGAGCCAACGCAACTTAGATCTCATAGAAAGACAATCCTTGTCGAATCAAGATGGATATTTCACCTTCCTAGAGCCCGCAGATCTCTTAACCGCTAGGAGGGAAAATAGAAGAACCATCAATCTATCGAAGGCTGCCAAATGATTGCTTTCCAGAGCCATAATCCTACCCAGGGCCGGCCCCAGGGTTTGTGAGGCCATGTGCGAAGTCTTGGTGCGGGGCCTAATTTGCATAATTAGGCACCACCTAATTATGCAAATGTATACATTTACATAAAACTTACTCCCTCTGGACAGGAAGGATTCCCATTCTCCACCTCTCCGAGCAACCATGGAGAAGCATGG
>QEPC01000448.1:260366-284989 GCA_003113815.1 Sphenodon punctatus | reverse complement strand
TTTTCTTATATTTCTAGAAAGGGTTGAAAGGAACTGTCATTCAGAGGGGGAGGGTTCTTTTTATACCAGAGGCGCTCAAGACCATCATGTGGTCTATTATTTGAACAGGGTGAGCGCGCACAACCCAGTTGTGAGAATGTTGGGAGCCATCTCGAAGAACCTTCTTTACAAGGTAGCAACCTTCTGATCAGCAGTGGGGAGGAACTGTTTGTAAACAGCCTTATCTCCCAGCCCGATCCAGTGTCCCCGCTGCTGCAGCAGCACTACTAGAAGGCAGAGGCAGGTGAGGGATGGGGTCTGGGGTCTGGAGCCAGGGAGGGGGGGAAGAATAACTTTCTGGGGGAGAAGCTGGCTGCAGCCTGCTGACCAGTCAGGCAAGTGCGGGGCCCCAGCTGGTGGTGGGGCCATGTGCGGCCGCACGTGTCACATGCCTGGGGCTGGCCCTGATCTTACTGAGTAGTTCGTTCATCTTCTTTCCTCGAATGAGCTCCACAAATGCTAATCTTAGGTCTTCAGACCATTTGACACGCGATAAGCCCAACCCCACTTCTTTTGCTACTGTCTCAATCCTAACCCTCTTATGGGGATCCACTAGTAACAACAAAATTGGGAAATGATTGGTTTCAAACTTTGAGATAATGCAAAATTCCAGAATATTAAGGAAAAAAAATTCCAACACTAAAAAGTAATCGATTACACTGGCGCCCTGTACTGAGTGATAGGTAAAGTCCCCTTCAAAATCCACCCTGGAGCAAATGTTTAGCACCATCAACCCAAACTCGGTCCCAAAAATTTCCAAGCAACCAGTCCCAGAGCTAACTACACTATCCCTCAAGGAGCGAATACATGGGAGATGTTCTGAGTCATCGAGCCTGGAGGAGTTCTGCAACAGAGCCAGATTACCCAGCCTAATATTAAAGTCACCCCCCCAAAAGTATAATAGCCTCGGGGAAGGAGCTGCGGGCTGCATGTAATATCCCACTGACTATAGGCCAGAAGTCATGTAAAAAAAACGGGGAAGAGAGTGGAGGAAGATAAGACGTTACCAACAGTACCTCCAACCCAGAAGGAAACAAGCAGTAGAACAGTGCAAAATAGGATTCCACTGAGTCGCACAGTGTAACTTTCACTCTAAGAGTGGAGGAAACTAGAAGAGCAAGGCCCCTACTAGGCGTACCAGGGTCTACAGGAGGGGTGGCATTTGTACAAAACACAGAAAAGCCTTTACATACAAAGTCAGGGTTGCACTCCCCTCCTCTTTCCTCCCTATCTCCTGTGTTCACCTGCCCTCTGCTGCCCGGGAGGGATTTAGTGGAAGCTCGACCCCAACTGCAAGAGGGACCCCTGCCAGGTGCCACCGCGAGCCCTGTTTGACTCTGACTGGGACTCGAAGCAGCTGTGAAAGGGGAGGAGCCTTGCTGCCAGAGGAGATAAGTTCCCCTGCGCTGCCCAGCGGCGCCGGAGGCATGCGCTGGGGCAGCGCGCCTAAGGGCTGCACACGCAAGAGCGTGCCCTTGTGCACGTGGCCTTAGGCGCAGGTCGGGCATGGGCTGGTGGTTCGAAATTGAGATTGTTGGAGGGTGGGTTAGCGTGGTTTTTTGGTGTGGGTTTAATTTTTCCCGATTTACTTTTACATTTCTTCCTTGAGTCCGTAATAATGCCCAGGAAAGCCAAGAAGGTGGGAGTGATGACTAGGGCTCGGGCTAGGCAACGCCAGCTTACGGATTGTTTTTCTACGATATCTACCTCTATTGGGTCTAGGCGGGGTGGTTACTTGCAATCTCCCCTGTGTTCCATTTTGGAGGGTTTCAATGTGGGTCAGGACGCTTTGGGTGCTGGTAAGGGTATCCTGCCCCCTCCCTTGTTGCAGGGCCCTATGGCTATAGAGGATAGAATTTCTGGTTTGGGGTCTGAGTTGACCCTTCTGTCCACACCTGTACCTTTTGATTCTTCCTTGCTTGAGTGCGCCCAGGCTTTTAGACAACAGGGAGAAAGATGGCTGGCCATGACAGCCAAAGCCCAGGGGTCTTCCCAGTCTTCTGTGGATCCCCGGGTTCCTGTCACTGAGGAGAGAATTGGCTCCCTTCAAGTACAGATTGAGGAGATAGAGTCCCAGCTCTCAATCTCTCAGGTGTCGAAGGGGGTTAATCCCCTGCTAAGCTTACGGATAGCTGGACAAGGGGATCAGGACTCGTCTGTTGCTTTTGTTGAGTCTTCATCTCTTCCCTTGGACCAGGCTGGGGAGTCAGGGAGGGCATCAAACCTATGTGATAGATCTAAAACAGGAATGAGGGAATCTACAGAGATGTCCCCGGGCTTGCCAATCACTCCAAGAGCGATTGCTTTGGGAGCCCAAGAGGGAAATACCTCTTGTTGTCTTCAGCAGCCAGAGGAGATGGAGCCTCCTTCCAGAGGTGAACCAGGGAAAGGGGAATCTTTTAATATTCCCACGACCCTTAGTGCTAATTTACAAACTTTTGCCCATGAAACCCAGGGGACTCAGGCCCAGACTTGTGGTTGTTTTCACCAGGCAGGTACTTTTTTGGCCCAAATAGAGGGGCTCGAGGGTAAACTTAAGGCTATGGAGCAACAGATTACTAGAATCTGGGAGTGTGTGAATGACCTTAGAGGAAGTAAGTCCAGCCCGGGTCCCCGGAAAGTGGATCGGTCATGTCAAACAACTCCTTTGCCAGACTTAGTCCACCCTAAGCCTTTAAATTCGAGGTCTACTGGTGATTGGGAGCTCACTTTAACGAATAATGCCCTGGTCCTTACAATTTACCGCTTGCCATCTGGAACAGTCCCTTTTTGGGGCTCAAGATTTTGGATTGCCCATCATCTTTCTTATATTTTGGGCTGTTCTTTTGCCCCTTCACATATAACCCATTTTTTTCATTTGCCAGTAAGGGGAAATGTTATACGGATAGTTATTCATTTTCGTTCATCTGTTATAGTGGAGAGGCTTTTGTCCTATGCTCCTTCTTTTCGATATTGGGGTGTTTATATGGCAAACATCTATACAAAGAGGGGAATTGCCCCATTGTTGGCACAGGCTTTGCCAATTTTTTTGGCTCCTTATGTAGGAAATTCCAATTCAAACCAGCCACTCAGGAGGAAACCCGGTACCTTTTTTGACACTCCAATTATAGCAAATGATTTGGGGGAAATTGAAATCCTTGCCGCTATAGCTACTCCACTCCAGATGTGTGGAACTATCCCTACGGCTGACCCATCTTCACCTAAGCAGGCCCACTGTTCTTCTAGGGTTTCTCTGGAAAGTACAGGAATGCCCCCCCTTTTGCAGACAGTTTCTCAGGTTTCGTCAAGGTCCCAAGCTGCAAGCTCTGCTGCAGACCAGCCTTCTTTAGCATGTTTACCCACTAAAGTTTCCTTGTCTGGAATGCAATCGCTTCAGACCCAATGTCCTCTGGTGCTTAGCCCTGGGATGGTTAAATATGGCTCTGCTACGAGAAAGCTGGGATTTCCTTCTAGGGGAGCTTCAATTTTTGAAGAACTCATGGCGGTAGATGGCATATGTAGATCTACGGTGCAAGGTTCCGTTGGCTGACATTTATTGGTTATTTTATTGTTGTATTCGGAATTTTAGACAATATGATATTTTAGGATTAGGTTAGATTATGGGTATTTAGATTTATTGGTAAGGTCCAGTAGATGTTTTTTAAGGGACTTGTATATTGGCGTATATTTGTTATTTATGTTGTATGTTTAGCAATGGCCAAAGGCGACGCTGAAATAAATCTATCTATCTACAAAGTCAGCTAAAGCCCATGTTTCCTGGAGTAATATAAAATTATACTCATCCAAAAAATGAAAAAAAAGTCAACATCCTGACAGCGGGACCTCCAGCCAGAGATGTTCCAACTAAGGAACTTAAGATGAGGAGAGCCCTTTAGAAATTGTCATTTATCAGATAGCGAATGAGACTCAGTCAATTGAGGTGAGCAATTCCTACCCTTATCACAATCTAGGGGAGCGTGGGCCTTTAAAAGACCACCACTACTGGAGAACGGGTGGGGGTAGGGGTGTACTAATTCCAGTGCAGTAATAGTGGTAGGCTGGCCAGAAGAATAATGCCTTGTATCACTTCTCATACATGCAGACAAAGCATCAGCATCCAAAACAATGGGGGGGGGGGAATAACCCCCAAGAAGGGATGGGCCCCAGGGACAAAACAACCTCACAACTGCGAGTATGGCCAGAGGGGTGGGGAGGGGGACCAAGGTCAACTCCACTCCCAACACCACTGGCTACCTCTACCAATGAGGAAGAATTCGGAGGGGGAAAAGGGGATGAAATGTTCTTAACAGCTACCTCAGGCCCCTGCCCTTTGTCAAGAATAAAAGAGGAATAGAGTAACTTCTTCCGAGATTTGAAGTCCCCAAGTTTTTTGGTGCGGGACCCAAGCTTGTCCAAAAGTTCTTTTTGCCCCTCTGGTAGGGGCACTTGGACAGGACCATTGCAAAGGGGACCTGGCCCTGGAATCTTTGGGAAGACTAGCCCCAAAATCTGAGGTTTGATTTCCATGCTTCCCCCGCCCCGAGCAACTGTTTACTCCCGGGGCCAAGGGAGGCTCCAGGTTGGGGCCCTTAAGGGAAGACTAAGTCACAGGATCATGGCGATGAGGAACCAGGCCTAAAGCCCTATGGTGGACTACAGCCACAGCCCGGGGATTATTAACCATGCTTCCTCCCCTGGGGCATCCATCCACACCCCCGAACTAAGGGAGGCCCCAAAAGAGAATTCCCAGAGGGAGGCGGAACTGTTTCAACCAACATTTTGGAGTTTTGTGAAGATTGAAGACCAAGGCCAGTCTGTTCAACACCATTCCCCCGAAAGTGGGAGCCATTATTCACCACATGAAAACAATCTAAGTCAATGTGAAATACTCTAGAAACAAATATTGCTTTACCATTTAACATTTCCAAGTTGTTCAGAATTAAAGAAACCAAGGTTGGAGAGTCAAAAAGGATATTTACCATATGGCGATCCTTTTGACTAGAAAAAATATCAATAGTAATGTTGTTACATCTAGTGATAGGTTTTGTGTAATAGGAACCACAGATGTTCCGCAGCATCTAGTGGAGTGCTCCAAAAAGGTAAACAGTCACTTGCCAAGGGGAATATCGTAAGAACCAGGTTACAGGGGGAGGCCCTAAAAGGAATAGCTCTCTCTGGGTGCGTTAAGCTAAAGCCCTCAGGCCGGGTGGAATGCCTCCTTGCTCTCAGTAGCTCAACTGAGCTGGAGGGCATGAGGCCAACAGTGGGGTGCTCAGGGCTAAAGCAAGGCTTCCCCTGCCCCCTCATAAGGGAATTGTTTTAGGCAGCTCTAGGATTAATAATATCCCTCAGATCATCATCCAAGGGCCCAAGGCCTCCACCACACCGGTTATCCCGGTGTATATGCAAACTCAATGCCTCCATCTTGTCATTCAATTGGTTCATCTGCGTGAACATAAATTTCAACATCTCGGTTGTTAAGGCAACAAGTTTAGATAGTCAATCCAACCTCCTCATCAGCAACTAACCAGTGTCCATTGGAGGAGGCCCATACTTCAGTAGCAGGGGGATCTTTCGAGGGAACGAAAGGAGTTAACAGATCACGAGAACCATTACCCGCCACGGTGGGCAAGGAGGACAGAACCGAAAAACAGTTCTCAGTAGGTAAATCAGAAGATACATGGGCTTTCGTCAGAGGCGGATTGGCATGAGTACCCACCATAAAGCTTTCCATTTTCTTCTGTTTTAGCAATTTGTCCAGAGGAGGAGAGGAGATAGCGGCTTCCGCCCTAGAGCATTTAGCTTTCTTCATGACTGCAAAGGGGGATATTAGCCGAGAAAGACCTAGTGCACCTGGCCCATGCCTAAGGCCGCACGTGCACAAAGGTGCACCATTGCGCACGCGGCCTACGGCACTTGACACAGGCAAGCAGCCTCCTCATCAAAGCGCTTCCCTCAGACCACAGGTACTCCCAATCAGGTAATCCACACGGCAGGCACAGTAGCTTTGGAACAGCCCCTCCCGGGTCGCCTCACACACCGCAAGTCCCCAGCTCCCAAGAGTCCAATAGGGAGTTGCCGGGCTTAGTATCGGAGCTGTCAATCAGCAGCGGCTCCCAGGATAGCTCAGGTCCGTTCTCATTCACTCCTCCAGCAGCATTTTAAAGCACATTGTTGGAGTCTCTGTGCGCTTAAAATTTATTTTATTTTTTATTTTATAATAGCATTTGTATGCCGCCCCCTCTTGCTACAAACATCTCGGGACGGTTAACAACATCTTAAAACATATAATGAAAATCAATATTTCAGGATTAACCCCCTTACACACACAATAAAACCCCACCCTAACCCAACCCACCCATCCCATCTCCCTCGGCAAAAGCCCGGCAGAGGTCTTATGCTGCCTATAGAAAGAGGGGAGGTTGGAGGTCAGCGGTCAGGCGGACCTCCAACGGAAGGTTCCACAGTCACGGTGCATGCCCTCCTCATGGGAGGCCTCAAGAAAGGCGCCCCTGGCCAACCGCAGGTCGATCCAGAATCCGGAAGGTGAGGCGGTCCTGCAGGTAGGTGGAGTCCAGGCCATTTAGGGCTTTAAAGGTCAAAAGCACCACCTTGAATTGGGCCCAGAAGACTATCGGCAGCCAGTGCAGAGAACAGAGCACTGGAGTACTGTGCTCACGTCAGTCCATCCCCTTCAGGAGACGAGCCGCCGCATTTTGCACCAGCTGCAGTCTCCGGACCGTCACCAAGGGTAGCCCCATGTAGAGCGCATTACAGTAGCCTAATCGCGAGGTAATAAAAGCATGGATGATCGTGGCAAGGTCTGAGTCAGAGACATACGGCCTAAGCTGACGTACCAGGTGTAACTGGCGAAATGCACCCTTTGCCACAGCTGTCACCTGGACATCCAGGCATGGATCAAGGAGCACCCCCAGATTACGGACCTGGGATACCAGAGGAGGATAGACCCCCCATCAATGACGGGGGCCGTCACTCCCCTGGCTTTCCCCACAACTATCACCTCTGTCTTGTCAGGATTCAACTTCAAGCAGTTCGCCCTCATCAAGTCCCCCACAGCTGACAAACGCCAGGTAAGCATCGAGACTGCAGGACCTGGGTCTGATGAAAACGAGAGATATAGTTGGGTGTCGTCAGCATATTGATGACACCTGACGCCAAACTCTCTGACGACCTCCCCCCCCAAAGGCTGCATATACACATTGAACAAGAGAGGGCACAAGATGAAACCCTGCGGGACTCCACACGTGAGGTCCAGGGGAGAAAATGAATAATCACCCAGCACCACACGGTGGGTTCTCCCAGCTAGGAAGAGCAGAACCATTCTAGAACAGCCCCACTCATTTCTGCAGTCGAGTCATCAACAACTCGTGATCAACGGTATCAAATGCAGCCGAGAGATCTAACAAAATCAAAAGGGTCGAATGGCCCTGGTCCAACTCTCGGGAGAGGTTGTCGACCAAGGCCACAAGCGCAGTCTCCGTGCCATAACCCGGATGGAAGTCAGACTGCAAGGGATCAAGGAAGCTGACCTGGTCCAAAAGCTCCTGAAGCTGTCAAGCCACCACCTGTTCAATAACGTTCCCTAAAAAGGAAGTTATGTTGCCATTACTGCTCCAAACACAGACATGCACGCGGGTCAGAGACAGACAAACTCAAAGATCATCTCCTCAGCTCCAGTCACTTCCCTCCCCCTCCCCCCAAACCACCAGCATGAAGGAGCTTTCAGGGGGCACCAGCACCCACTTTGGCTCTGGCACAGCTTCCAGCATGGACTTCTAACTCCCTGCTTGAAGAACCAGACTGCCTCCTCCTCCTCCTCTTCCTCATTCTGCTAATGCAGCCGTGCAAATGGCAGTGAGTGCTCAAACAGGAGGGTGAGTATGACGGGCACCAGTATGTGACACTGCTCTTAATTTCAGGATGGATAGTAGCACTTTGCTCAGAGCACCCAATAAAAATTCAGTCATGGGAGCTAGGATAAGCTTTATCCCACAGAGGGGAAAGTTAGGCGTTTAGTGTCAGAACCCAGGCAGCACACTGATCTCGCTGCCTCCCTCTGAATTGAGCATCAGCCTTTTGCAATGGGATAAAGTTCTCAGCTCGAATCTGCTGAAAAGCAGGAACAGCCAGAGAGGCTCAGCTCCTTTCAAGGCAGCTATAAAGCCGGGAGGAGCAGACACCCTTGCAAACTCTCCAAGGAGAGTGGAGAGGGGGTTCACATCAGACAGGGATGAGATCGCTAGGCAGGAACCAGGCACAAAAAACACAAGGAGCTCCTTGGGTCCAGAGCTCTAGTCAGAGAACACTGCGTCTGGGGGGAGGGGGGTGATCAGACACCCCACAACCTCCTCCTCCCACTGCCCACAGGGAGTAGCTTCTTGGGCTGGGTGGCAGGCAGCAGAAGCACTGGAGTCCACCTGCTCTTTCTGTATCAGGCGGGACTCCTCCATCCCCAGAGAGGAAGAGCAAAGAGGGCACACCCACAATAGGCTTAGGCAACCACACAACATGCCCCACCTGGCCCTGATCTTTCTGCCGGTGCCCACGGCAGCCAGGTGAAGCTGCTGCCATTCGCCTTGATGGCCATCTAGTCTCAGTCTGGGCCCTGGGAGAGACTGGGTGCAGCTCACGACCTGAGTGCCAGCACCGCTGCCCTGGCCCTGCCCACCCACCCCTGCCACTCCAGTGTGCCACAGACTGCTCCCCAGCCCATCTCCAGGGATGATAGGGACTGAGATGCCCATAGATGAGCGGACTGGCTGGGAATGGGGGAGAACCAAGGGACCCCTGAATCTGCCCTGAGCCCTGTTCCCCACCAGGCTGGCCATGCAGCCCCCTGGGGGATGGCTCAGCTGACTGGGGGAAGGGGGGAGACAGGTCTGTCCACGGTCATGCTTGTCCAAAAAAGATTATTGCTCTGCCGCTCTGCTCCCCATAGCCCACTCCATTAGTCACCCA
Source organism: Sphenodon punctatus (assembly GCA_003113815.1). Taxonomy (NCBI): domain Eukaryota; kingdom Metazoa; phylum Chordata; class Lepidosauria; order Sphenodontia; family Sphenodontidae; genus Sphenodon; species Sphenodon punctatus. The sequence continues at coordinate 275,992 of QEPC01000448.1, read as the reverse complement.
GCACCATCACGTAGAAGCTCCCCCACCCCCCAACGTAGTCACGTCCCTGCCCAGCTCCCCAGCCCCTCACAAGAAGTAGTGTCTTCCAACTCAGAGAGACTACTCCTGCCCAGAGTTGCGAGCCGCTACTCAGGTAAGGTGGTGGGTAGCGTGTGTGTGTTCATCTGGGGCTGCCTCCTTGGAGATGGAGCGGAGCTTGCGGAACAGAAGGCAGTGACTAATCGGTCCTTATAGGTGGCTGAGTAACCCCATTGCTCAGGTGAAGGATTTGTGCCAATCAAGGGAAGCGATGCTAAGGTAGTGACTTGGAGCTGAGGAACATGCTGACAGCTATGGGGTAACGCCACACGAGAACATTAGTCAGTGATGAAACACACACACAGAATCTAGGTGAAGGGGAGTTCACACCGCAAACTCTATGACAGGAGCACACTTTAGCTGACTCTGGGGTAGTCGCCAATCTAAAGTAAATGGTTTTCAAAGTGGCCAGCATGGGAGCAGCTTCTTTCCTTGCACAGGCAACACGTGGTGGTGGTGAGGGCACAGCATGTGGGGGCACATCCCCGCCTTTTCTGAAATCCTATAGAAGCCTATAGACCCCCTGCGCACACACACCCTTGATAGTTACTGTTCTCCTATGCTTCCTTGTCTAGACACCTCCGGTACATTCCCATCTACTGTTCTGGTTACTGCGCATATGCCCGAAGGCACAACCCTACCCCTCCCTTTGTGACAAAAGCTGTTGATTATGGTTTGTAGTGGACACCACACACACCAGGTGGGTGACTGGCAATTAAGATACATTTGCTCGCTTAAGAGTTTCCCTCTCCTTGTGGTGGGAACAGCATCCAGGGGGGCTCCCATGCTCCACTTCAGAAAATGCACAGGACAACTACAAACCAGTGAGACTACTGCAAAAAAACAGTACCTTGAAAGGCAGGAGAGTGTGCAGCTGGGTAGACATTATTAACTCACCAAGAGCTGCCCTAGTGGTACGGGCATGCGCCCAGAGCACTGAGTGCTGCAGGAGCCAGGCTAACATACCTCCACCTCCCCTGGACTCTTGCACCACTCTTGTTCCCCATAGCCCCCTTCCACATGACAACATAGGACATGAGTGAGATATGTGCTTTCTTCAAACATTTCCATTCCCATTTCTCACATGACAAACACCATCGAAATTTCATAACACACAAAACCTTATGGTTTAAAGGCAGGATCATTTCTTTTAAAAAATAAAAAAAAATAACCGAACACCTTACCTTTCAGAAAACATTTAACAAAATAGTTTGCCAAGATAAACACAAAAAACATGAAAAAATACAATTGCATTTCAAAACACATTTAACATACATTATAACAAAACTTAATGTCAAAAACATGGAAATTAATGAGACTTCTCTGAATTCCATAACGTATCAAAATAACTATACCGTGTGCTTGTTAATTAGTTACTGAAAGTCACCAACTCATCGCGTCACCATCAAAATTAATACACTGCCTTAACTATGTCCTTTTATGCACATATTAGAAATTCCAATTATATAACTAGTTTAAATTTTAAAACAAGTCATATTAAACAAAATAAATTTAAAAACAAAAAAGTATAAAATAAAATATAATGAAGTAATACACTTAATAAATTAATGCACTTAGAATTTCAATGTGGCCATTCACACACTTCATTATTCCACACCCACCTCCCTTTATTAGTATTTTGGTAGGATTTTAACAAACAGTTCTGCTGAAATGGGCCAAACTGGTAGGATATCACCCCTGAACATAACCTTCCAAAACTGCATTGTAAACTCCACAGGGCAATAGATTTTGGTAAACTGCCACACTCAGCCCTACTGCTAGTTACTGATAGTAAAAGCATGTGAATTCAGCCATTTAAAGGTCAATTTCTTATGAAACAATTGCGAATATCACTTGCATTACACTCTTAATCAGAGGGTGGATCAGCTGGTGCAGGATTTGCTTTTAAAAGCCAGGTGTATTTCAAGTAACTTTATTACTCGGCGATGGCTCATATTAGGGGCGTGCCGATGCCTCTTGGAAGACCCAGGAAAGAATTCTGACACTGGGGAGCATCCAGACGAAGCATGCCTTTACTTTAAACCAATGAACTATTTCTGAAGGTGGCATACACAATTAGCTAGCGTCTGACTTGAAGTTTTCTGTACAAGGCTATTTCTCTCATTGCCTCTCCTTGTTCTGCTGCATGAAGAGAAGAAAGTCCTGAAGCTGTTTTATAATACAGTATTCAAGAGGACACACTCCACCTTCTTGTCTGACTCATGCAGCTGGGGAAAACCGGAAAGGAACCTTAAGTCAGGACTTTGGGAGGGAGATAGAGAAAAGGAACTTGAAATTAGCTCAGACTCAGGGGTTTGCGTTTCCTTGCTTCTGCACTAATATTTCCTCTAAAAGCTGATCTGTGCTCCGTGATCTAACTCACCTGTGTAATCGGCTCAAGTAAACACCATGGGGAGCTGAACTCTAGCCAAATCCAAAATGTCGATTGCCATTCTTTATTGTTATTAATATAGTGCAAGCAGTGTGCCTGGTACAGAACAGTCTTAGAGACCAGGCCCTTGTCCCAAGGGGCTTACAATCTGGGAGAGAAGACAAAGGAAGAGAATGTAGGGAGAGAGAGGGATACATTCATGAAACTGAGAATCTGCAACTGCATGTGCTTTGTTTAGTTAAGGGGAAGAGGGAGTTTCAAGAATGGATCTGTCGAATATGGTACTTATTTACAATGGACAAGATGATGGTAAACCTGAGGACAAGAAGCTAGAAAAAGAGGAGAAAAATGAAAAAGCAAGGGAAAAGAAAAAAAATAACTATGAGGCAATGTGGCTTAATATATTAGGAGCCATTGAAGGAAATGAACTACCAAAGAGTGACTGGACGCTGTTGTTTGACCGATACATTTGAACTGGCGAGCTCGGGTACAGCCTTGTATGGGTAACAGAACAAACTGATATGGTAAAGTTGATGAAAATACTATGTACAATGCCGTTGAATATCAATAAAAGAGTTTAATTAGGGGGGGGAAAGGGGGGGGGGAAGAGGGAGATCCTGAAGAACAAAACGGTATAAGGAGAAGCATAAAAATGAGCAATATGTGGAGTAAGGAACTAGGTAAAGCATCATGGAAGAGTTAGGCTTTTAGGAAGGATTTGAAGGTCGGACAGGAGCATGTTAAACAGATTTTAAAGCCACGTTTTAATGTTAAATAAAGCTGCTATGGAACAAGTTATACATTTTTATTGCTTACATGGATATAGCAATAAGATTATTGAAGAACTTAAGCACCCTTTAGCACTTAGCACTATCAACCGCACTGCAAAACATTATTCAAATGATTTTGCAGAAGCTATTAAAAAAAAAACACTTTAATTTTTATTTATTTCCAACATGGGCAAATGGCAGCTCAGGAGCTGCATGAGGCTTTTGGGCACCTGTACCATGGCTCTTGTCAGAAGTGGCTATTTGGGGTTGCAGCCACGTGACTACTTCAAAAGTAAAAGAAGCCAAGCTGCCATTTCATCTGCCAGAGCCTCATGAGGTCTGTGGTAGCAGCAGGAACATGCCCTGTGCCACCATTGCTGCTGCCCAAACCCACCAGACTGCCTGAGACCCAGAGCTTTGATGGGGTGGGGAAAGATGCAAATCCATGTAACGCGTATTGTGCCTCTTGGTGATATGAAAATTTTAGTACATGGCCTTTGAACTTGAAAACTCTGCCCACCCCTCATTTGTTTTTATTCCAGTGGCACCTTGAATACTCCAACTAAAATTAAGTGCTTATTTGTTTATTTATTTCACTGATCTTCTACCCCGCACCCTCCAGCTCAGAGCAGCTCGGGGTGACTCACAACACATATAAACAATAATAATAAAAACAAAACACAATCATGTAATACACCTCAAATACAATAGAAAATTCATTTAACAACTAAAAAATACATTTAAAGGGCAACACCCCCCCTCCCCTAACACCCCCCCCCCCAAAGGCCCAGCTGAACAGCCAGGTTTTACACTGTCTCCGGAAAGAGGGGAGGTCCGGGGCCAGGCGGACCTCCATTGGGAGGGAATTCCACAGCCTAAGAGCGGCCACTGAGAACGCCCTACCCATCGTCGCCACCCCGTAAACCCAGGGGACTTCGAGTCGGGCATCCCCAGCCTACCGCAGGGGCCACAATACAACCCGGAGCCTGAGGTGGTCCCACAGGTAAGCAGGGCCCAGGCTGTTTAGGGCTTTATAGGTCATTACCAACGCCCTGAATTGGGCCCAGAAGATAATACGCAGCCAGTGCAGAGAACAGAGCACTGGTGTAATGTGCTCGTAGCGCCCCGTCTCCATTAAGAGACAGGCCGCTGCATTCTGTACCAGCTGAAACCTCCGGACCGTCCCCAAGGGCAGCCCCACGTAGAGTGCGTTAACAGTAGTCTAGTCGAGAGGTAATAACGGCATAGATGATGGTGGCCAGATCAGAGTCCGAAACATGCAGCCGCAGCCGTCGTACCAGATGTAACTGGCGAAATGCTCCCCTGCCACAGCCTCCACCTGGAAATTCAGGTGGAACTGTGAGTTGAGGAGCATTCCCAGACTATGGACCTGTGTGGACAAAGGGGGGCAAACCCCATAAATGAAGGGAAACACACACACACCCAACAAAAACAAAAACTTGTCGGGATTCAACTTCGGACGGCTCACCCTCATCCAGTCCCCCAAAGCTGCCAGGCACTGGGTAAGCACTGAGACTGCCGGGTCTGGGTCTGCAGAAGAAGAGAGATAAAGTTGTGTGTCATCGGCGTACTGATGACAGCACACGCCAAACCCTCTCACGACCTCGTCCAAAGGCCACATATGCACGTTGAACAGGAGGGGGGACAGAATAGAACCCTGGGGGACCCCACACGTGAGGTCCCAGGGAGATGAAATATGTTTCCCAAGAACCACATGTTGAGTTCTCCTGGCCAGGAATGAGTGGAACCATTCAATAACAATTCTACCCACCCCGGCCCCGCAGCCGAGCCATCAACATCTCGTGGTCAACAGTATCAAATGCAGCTGACAGAACTAATAGAATTAAAATAGACAATCTGGCCTGATCTAATTCACGGCGCAAGTCATCAACCAAAGCCACAAGCATAGTCTCCGTGCCAAACCCAGGATGAAAACCAGACTGCGAAGGATCAAGAAAACTGACCCGATCCAGATGCCCCTGAAGCTGCTGAGCCACCACCCGTTCAATAACCTTCCCTAAAAGGGGAAGGTTAGAGCCTGACTGATAGCTGGCCGGGGAGTCAATGTCAAGAGATGGTTTCTTGAGCAGAGGCCGCACCACCTCCTCTTTGAGGTGGCTCGGCACTCTGCCCTCCCTAAGGGAGGCATTGACAGCCCCCACCAGCAGTGGCCCTAATGTCTCCCGTCAGGCCTTAACCAGCCAGGATGGGCATGGATCTAATTCACAACAGCTGACCCTTACCACGCCACGGACATCTGCCACATCAGCGGGCGACACCCACTGAAATTGATCCCATGAAATCAGACAAGGCGGGGCCTCCACCACCTCAGGTTCACCCACTGTTATAAGTGCAGCAGCGAAGTCATGGTGAATCCAGGCGATTTTATCCACAGAAAAGTCAACGAACATGTCACAGTGGGCACTCGAAGATTCCAGTTCCAGGCGGAGACCAGCCTGACCAGCCTCTGCATCACCCGGAAAAGCTCCGCTGGACGTGACTTTACAGATGCAATGAGGGTAGCAAAGAACTCTTTCTTTAAAAGCTCATGCTGTAGCAGTGCGGGCAGTAAACTAGCTTTATACTGCAATCAGTCGGCTTCAGCGCGAGTCCGGCGCCACTGTTGCTCCAGCTGCCATCCTTCCTGCTTCATCCAGTGCAGGTCCTCTGTAAACCAACAGGACCTGTGTCATCACCTGGGAGCCATTTGGTCAATGGCCTCAGTCAACAAGCTGTTCCAGAGAACATTGAGGTCATCGAGCGAACAATCATCGAGATCTAGAGGTAATTCCCCTAGGGCATTCCGGAACCTTTCTGGTTCCATAAGTCTTTGGGGGTGGAACAACTGAACTTGTCCTACACCTTTCCAGGGGCAGACATGTGCCAGGAGACCGGTCTGGAGGAGATTATGATCCGTCCATGACAAGGGTATAGTTGGTACATCCCCCACCACCGGAACCCCCCACCTCAAGGCCAGTGCAGAATATCAGGTCAAAGGTATGTTCCTCATCATGCGTCAGGCCCACAACCCTCTGAGACAGTCCCATGGTTTTTATGGTGGCCATGAACCCACGCTCCGCTCCCCCAATATCTGTGTCGACGTGGATGTTGAAATTCCTCAGGACTATGGAGACTGCAAGACCACCTCCGACACCAATTCAGCTAGAGCGTGTAGGGATGCTGCCGTACAGATAGGTGCATGGTATATCAGCAGCAGCCCCAATCTGTCTCCGGCGAAATCCATCACCAGATGGACTCCCTCCATGCCCAAGATAGTCTGCGCTGGATACCTCCTCACAGACCAGCTGTCCTTAAAAATAACAGCTACACTGCCTCCCCGCACCTCTGGTCTAGGCCTAGGCTGGTGCTGTACAGAGTACCAGGCCAGAACAAGGTCAGCCAAAATTGGCCCCAACTCAGTGTCCAGCTCTGTAATACACCCGAGGTCGGCTGACTGATCCAGGATCAACTCCTGGATTGTTGTAGATTTATTACCAACCGACCTCGCATTCATCATCAGCAGTCCTGGACCAGGGCCCCACCCAATCTCAAACCCAGGTCTCCAGACTTCCACTTCCAAACTTCCTCTCCTGTATGAAGACTACTTTTTTAGCATAAAGAGAACATAAAGAAGGTGCCTAAAGGGTCACAGCACTCAACTCATTGCTTCCAGCGACATCCTCTGACAGGTTAATGGACTACCTATTTAAGGCTATTAGTAAAGTTGGTATGGGGACAAACTGCTGAGAGCTCGAAGTAAATAGTAGGAAATAGATTGCTCAATTATGATCATTTGTGCACTTCTCTAAAGCTACTGAAGGTGGCCACTGTCAGAGACAGGATCCTGGGCTTGATGGATTATTGGTCTGACCCAGTACGGCACTTATGTTCTTAGGTAGTAAAGCAGCAGAGATGTCCCTCAATTGGCCTGAAAGGCCAGCCTCAGCATGTATGTTGAAATCACCCAAGACAATAAGTCTAGGCGACTTCAACACCACCTCTGAGACCAGCTCAGCTAGAGCAGTTAGGGAATCAGCCATGCAGCGGGTTAGTTGGTACACCATGAGCATTCCAGTCTATCCCCAACCAAATTAAACACAATGTGGACACACGTTATATTGCACCAGATACCTCCGAAAGATCAAGCTGCCTTTACAGATCACAGCCACTGCCCACCCCCACACCCGCAAGCTGAGACTGATGCTGCGCAGAGTAACCGGCTGGCACCATGTGGGAACATACCGGCGGAGATGCTTCATCCAGCCTAATCTCTGTACTGCATACGAGGTTGGTGGCCTCATTCCCAAATCATGGATGGTAGAAATCTTATTTACCACCCACCTTGCATTAAACAGCAACAGTGACAGATATAGGACCCTACTGGCCTTAACCTCCAAATATCCCGAGACATGGGGGAAGTTGGACAAGGGAACAGACAAGTAGTGTCGGTCCTGATGGTTTACACCCCCCCCATATCTCCCCATGCCCAAAATGACCCAATAGCTGTCCCTTTCCACTCCCCCCCCTCACAGATTACAGTGATCAAAAGGTCTAAAAGAACCTATGTGAATGGGTAGCCAGGGAGGGTTTCCTGAGACCAGCACTCCCAGAGGTGGAATAATCAGGCAGGCGGGGGAACCCTCCCCTTCTCCCTAGCATAACCCCCCAAACTCCCCCACCCCTTCCCTTCACCCCCTCTCACCAGGGAGCCAGAGCACTTACTCCCACCCCCTTCCACCCATTTCCTTACCCCCCTCTCTCACAGAGGGGCCAGGGCACTCCCATCCTTCCCATGTCCATACCCCACCACCACCACCCCACACAGGAGAGCCATGGCATTCCTCCCCTCTCCCTTCCCTCATGACCGAATCCCCTCACAGGGGGGCCAAGGCACTCCCCTCCCCCCTACATACCTCCCTATCCACAAACACACACACACACACCCCTCCCTATTACAGGGTTATTACAGAATGTCAGGAGCATTGCAGCCTGTGAGGAAATACAGAGGATAGGTCCCTGCTTATGTCTTTCGTATTTTGCCTCCACAAGGATCTCGGGGGAGTGATGCACTCTCTAAGGGTAGTTAATTGACTGTTACAGCAGGTCTGCCATCCTGGCTTCTCACTGTGTGAACTAGGACAGACTGTGCTAGAACTCTGTGGACACACAAAGACACAAACGTGCCGGTTTCCTGGACAATCTTTCAGATACCCATCACCATGTTATCAGAGTAATTTAAATAAATTTGTGTTGAAGACTCTGTGCTTAACATACTAAGGCGTTTTTACTAAGAGAAGGGTCTTGCTTTTCACTAAACTGCTTGGATATGGCCAAGATATAACCAAGAATTTGCAGGGCTATGCTTGAGTGATGAAACCTATTTTAATGGAATCCAGAGAGCCTTGCTTTGTGTCTGGATTTCATCAATAACAGTTTCTCATGGGTAACAGAGAAAACGTCATTGCTTTGAACACCAAACCCTGTACACTTTTGGGGAATCAATGACACATCTGAATTGAAATCCATCGATGATATGCTTGCTGTTGGTTGAAATACTGCAAGTGGCTTCTAGGCATTTTCATGCTTTAGTGGAGCTCTCCTGTGCTTAAGCAAAATACAGGAGGGGGGACCAGAATGAATCAGTTTTAAAATGCCAAGAATAAGCAAACTGAGGAACAAGACTACAAACTGAGGTCTCTGCTGTGACTCCTGGGTGGGTGCAGAGGGTGACATAGTGATCCAGAAGCTGGACGCTATTTGGAGAGCCCTTCCCTTCTCCTCTCTTGATCATCAGACAAAGTTACTGGAGCAGGGAAATTATCTTCATCAGCTTGTGCATAATTTAGAAGCCCTTACTGCGCTCCGCTTTTTGGAACAGGGGGAATTGGCGGACATTGCCGCTCCTGCACCTGTACAACCGTTGGAGGATCAGGCACCGAAAGTCTCCTTTGCTAATGGTGCTGGTGCGGTATCTTTTGCCCCTCTGATGATTCATTTAGCTCAGAGGGATTTGGAGGACTCTCCAAACACCCCACCACCCAAGGTGGAAATTAAAGCAGCAGCACTGGGGCAGAAGGAATTTTCTCGGAGCAGTAATGAGCTTTGCTCCCAGAAGCAGGATCCCATCCCCCAAACGCAGTTGATGAATCCTCTGAGCTGACAGAATGGCGGACTAGAGAATGGCGTGCTGCCTGTGTGTATCTTGCCCAGTTCCTATGAATCTGATCGATGCCCTAAATGTAAGGGAGATGTTTCAAATAAAACTGATGCGATCTCTAACCAAGTAATAGTAGGGAAGGATAGATTAGATGGGGTTTTAGAATCCTCAGTTGACTCCAATAAGGGGGATTCATTAGCATTTGCCTCATGGAACATTACAGGCATTAAGTCCAAACTCAGGGATCCCGATTGGCTGAGGTTTTTGTGAGAATTTGATGTGGTTTTCTTGCAGGAAACCTGGCTTCAGCAGGGGGAAGTCCTGGACATACCAGGCTTTCGAGTTTATCTTTCTTCCGATATGAAATCCCGTTCCAGGGGTCGGGCCTCGAGCGGTCTGGCAGTTTTGATCGCAGATAATTATCCAGACCTGTGTAGGGCAATTCCAAGTGATTGACAGGAACTCCAGTTAGAGCTGTGGGAAACATCTGGGGCAGGGCAGCTCCTGTTGCTGAAAGTTTATATCCCCCCTACCTCCTCTCCATACTATAATGCAAAGATCTGGGCGAAGTTAGACGAGTTATTGGATTATCTTGGCAGTACATATCCCAAAGCGATTTTGATGACTACGGGAGACTGGGATGCCAGGACCGGTAATACCGGGGAAGAGCCAACTCTGACATGCTCTGATCCTATCCCTGAGAGAAGGAGCAGGGATGTAATACTGAAGGCACCTGGGGAACTCATACTAGATTTCACACAGAGGAACGGGTTAGTGATACTAAATGAGAGAGGGGACTTGGACCCAGTTGTTGGCGATTTTACCTATGTTAGTCCACTAGGGTCTAGTACCATTGACCATTAGTACCTGTGCATCACTGGGGCCTCTTTTCTAGGTTCAGATTAATTATTAGGCCTGAGCGTGACCATCTGGCCCTATATGTGGATATGAAGATCCCTAAGTGCGGTGCCCCAAAAAGGGACCACTTGGTGGAGTTGCCCAGATCTCAGATTAGATGGTCTCATTCTTCCCTAATGGCCACAATAGATGCCTTCTGGGGGAACCACTTCCTCGCTATGAGAGCTGTTTTATTGGAACGGGAAGAAGAGGATATGGAAAATCTGCACAGAATTTTTGAAGAAATAATTTCAACCTTTGGATCCAATATTCTGTCTAAAGAGCCCAGTATAATATTAAATCAGGGATATGTATGGTTTAGCAAAAAGTGCAGAATGGCAAAAGCAAGGCTGAGTAAGGCTAGGAGTCTCTGGGTTAGGGGCCCTTCGGACTCCCGCCTGCTTTCTTACCAGGATGAACGGTGTAAATATAAGTCCCTAATCCACTTCAAAAAACAGCAGTACTCAGACCTGATTTGGGCCAAGCTTGAGGGTGCCTCACTCACCAATGATTCCAGGAAATTTTGGTATATAGTTAACCAGGGAATTAACTCTACCAGAAGTAGCTCAGCTTCTCTGGTAGCCGAAGAAGAATGGGTAAGCTATTATGGCCAACTATATAGTGGAACTGAAAATAATCAAGGAGTGGGAGAGCTGGCCTGTTCGCAAATTTCTGGTCAGACTGCTGTTTCAACAAATTTTGACCCTTGGGTGGGCACAGATGAGGTGACTGAGGTGATCTCTGCATTAAACGTGAGAAGGCCCTGGGACTGGACTTTATGATTTCCGAGATATTGCAGGCAGGGCTGGAATGGTGGTCCCCTGTCCTGGCTAAATATTTTACACTGATTAACAGAACTAGGAAAGTTCCGGAGACCTGGGGCGCTAGTATTATTATCCCGATATTTAAGAAGGGCTGTCCCAGGGACCGATCCTGTTATCGGCCCATCCGCCTCCTTCCAGTAGTCGGGAAAGTTTACGCCAGGATCCTGCTTAAACATCTAGGAAAATGGGTTTTGCCTCTGAGCTGATCCCAGAGGAGCAGCGCGGCTTTCGAAAGAACTGCTCCACGGTTGACAACTGCTTTATACTATCCCATCTTATGATAAAGTACACTAAGATTAGAACTGGGAAACTATTTCTGGCCTTTATAGACCTGAAAAAGGCTTTTGATATGGTCCCAAGGTATATACTCTGGAGCAAATTAGCCAATTTAGGAATCAGCAGGCAACTTTTATCCCTCCTAATCCAGGTGCATAAGGGGAACCAAGTCAGGATTAGACTAGGGGTTAGGGGGCCTCTTTCAAGACCTATACTGGTCCAAAGGGGTGTTAGACAAGGATGTGTCCTTGCCACCCTATTGTTCAATATCTTTGTAGGAGATCTTATTCCTCTCTTGCTAAGTATTGACTGCCATCCCCCCAAAGTTAGGGATAGGAAATTAACAGCGCTGATGTACGCTGATAACATCGTTCTGCTATCCGAAACAAAAAAGGGACTGAAGAGCCAGCTGAGTAAACTGATAGAATATTGCTCCAATAACGAACTTGAGCTCAACTACACCAAATCTCACATCATGGTGCTGGGTGGGAAGGCCCAGAGACTGGCCTGGAAGGTAGATGGCAAAGAATTTCAACAAACAGACTCCTACTGCTATTTGGGACTAACTTTTGCTAGTAATGGCTTATGGAGGCGTATATAAAAACAGGTTGCGGTCAAAGCAAATGACGTTACCTGTTTTTGAAGTCTATCTGGACCTACTCAAATCCCCGACTCTTTGTAGGAGCTTTGTGTGTTTAAGACTGCAGCAATTTCGCTCAGCAGTTCTGCTGGGTATATATGCCGCCCAGCCTTATGCAAACCGCCTCTGCATCTGTTCTGCTGCGGCCGTGGAAGACCTGCCCCATGTTTTGCTTCCCTGTCCCCTTTATGAGGATATTAGAGTGCTCTCGATCAATCCATTGCTGATCAGAAAGGAACATCTCCTGTCTCACCTCCAAATCCAATTCCTTCTGTTTAATGAGATGGAAAAGAGAATTAATTGGGTAGCCTCTTTTGCATACCTAGCAGCTAAGATTAGAGAGGAGGCATCTTGAAGGATAAAACCAGTTAAATAGATCAGTGATTGTGGGCATAGAGCTTAACAGGATACCAATATTGACAGATTTAGGAATGTGTCTTAATTGACCTCGTTTTATTATTTTAAATTTTAGATTGTCTACCAACGTCATTTATATTAGTAATGTTAGAGGATGGTGATTATACTTTCAGCATGGTCCTGTACTGGGTTTTATTTATATTGGATCATGATCCATCCTTGTGTTGGTAATTTTGCAAGTATAACATCATTACAAATTCTGGTTAAGATCATATTTTATTTTATTTTATCTTGTATTGTATTTTTGTATGTTTCGAATCATGGCGAAAGCTGGAATCCTAATTAACTAACTAACTTTTGCAACTTTTTGCCTCCTGGGTGTTCGTTCTCAACAAAACAGTGTGTATTCTGGGCTGGAATATGCTAAATCTCGTTGTGTGTGTGTATGATGGGGAGGAAAGAAGTTCTAGGACCTTCTGGCAGGTACAATTGATGGGACAATTGTACAATTGCAAGCGGTTTAGTGAAAAGCGAGACCCTTCTCAGTAAAAACACCTTAGTATGTTAAGCACAGAATCTTCAACACAAATTTATTTAAATTACTCTGATAACATGGTGATGGGTATCTGAAAGATTGTCCAGGAAACCGGCACGTTTGTGTCTTTGTGTGTCCACAGAGTTCTAGCACAGTCTGTCCTAGTTCACAGTGAGAAGCCAAGATGGCAGACCTGCTGTAACAGTTAATGAACTACCCTTAGAGTGTGCATCACTCCCCCGAGATCCTTGTGGAGGCAAAATACGAAAGACATAAGCAGGGACCTATCCTCACTGTATTTTCCCACAGTTGCAATGCCCCCGACATTCTGTAATAACCCATCTGAGGGAGGGGTGTGGGACAAAGGAACAGACAAGTAGTGTCTGTCCTGATGGTTTATCCTCTCCCCCACCATATCTCCCCATGCCCAAAATGACCCCAATAGCTGCCCCTTTCCACCCCCCACCCCCGATCTCTCCTCCCCAGCTCCCAGTTATCAATCTCCACCCCCTCAAAGGAGAACAGGGATCAAAAGGGGATATTTGGAGGTTAAGGCCAGTAGGCCCTCATATCTGTCACTGTTGCTGTTTAATGCAAGGCCGGTGATAAATAAGACTTCTACCATCCATGATTTAATTCGGAATGAGGCCACTAACCTCATATGCAGTACAGAAACTAGGCTCGATGAAGCATCTCCGCTGGTATGTTCCCAGATGGAGCCAGTTGGGTACTTTGTGCAGCAAGTTTCAGCTTGCGGGTGGGGGAGGGTGGGCAGTGGCTGTGATCTGTAAAGGCAGCTTGGTCTTTCGGAGGTATCTGGTGCCTAATTGGTGCAATATAAAGTGTGTCCACATTGTGTTTAATTTGGTTGGGGATAGACTGGGAATCCTCATGGTGTACCAACTAACCTGCTGCATGGCTGATTCCCTAACTGCTCTAGCTGAGCTGGTCTCAGAGGTGGTGTTGAAGTCGCCTAGACTTATTGTCTTGGGTGATTTCAACATACATGCTGAGGCTGGCCTTTCAGGGGTGAAGCAGTTCATGGCCACCATGACAACCATAGGCCTATCCCAGATAATATCTGGCCCGACATAATGAGGAGGGGCACACATTGGATTTGATGTTTTGCGCCAGCCTGGATACAGGGGTTCCGCTTATTTGGGGTCTTGTTACTACACTATTGTCATGGTCGAACAATAACCTTCTGAAAGCCCAGGTCCTCCTATGCCCTTGTCAGGATGATGCACCGATTAGGTTGGTCTGCCCCACAAGACTGAGGAATCCAAATGGTTTCCAGAATTCTCTGAGGGATTTACCTATTGACCTTACCGGTCTGTGGCCTGGTTACTTTAAGAACATAAGAAGTGCCAAACTGAGTCAGACCAATAGTCCATCAAGCCCAGTATCCTGTACTCCGACAGTGTCCAATCTCAATCATATGGGAGAAGAACCAACAGTCACAATGGGCAATCCATTCCCATTGTTCACTCCCAGCTCCCAACAATAAAAAGTTCATCTTGTAAGTCACTTGGTTAATAGCTATTAATGGACCTACTCTCTAAGAACTTATCCAGTCCTTTTTTAAACCCAGCTATACTACTGGTCTTGACAACATCCTATGGCAACACATTTCATAAGTTAATTATGCGTTGAGTGAAAAAGTACTTCCTTTTATCGGTTTTAAATCTGTCTGCAGCTAGTTTCATGGAGTGTCCCAAACATGTGCCACATGTGCGGCCGCACATGGCCCCGCGGCTAGCTGGGGCCCCACACTTGCATGGCTGGGCAGCAGGCTGCAGCCAGCTTCTCCCCCAGTAAGTTCTTCTGCTTCCACTCCCTGGCTCCAGCCCCCATCCCTCACCTGCCTCTGCCTCCTACTAGTGTTCCTCCAGCAGCAGCAGCGGGGAACAACTCCTCCCCATGTGTTGATCAGAAGGTTATTACCTTGTAAAGAAGGTTCTTCAAGATGGCGCCTAACATTCTCACAACTGGGTTCTGCGTGCTCACCCTATTCAAATAATAGACCACATAATGGTCTCGAGCTCCTCTAGTATAAAAAGCACTATCCCCCTCAGAATGACAGTGCCTTCCAACCCTTTCTAGGAATATAAGAAAAAGATTCCATGCAGGGCTGGAAGGTTGGGTGCTGTGAGAATGTTTAGAGCCATCTCAAAGAACTTTGTTTACAAGGTAGCAACCTTCTGTTCTTTGAGTGGCTCCTCACACACTATTTTTACATGGCTTCGCCAGGTGGGGTGTCCGTGGGCACGCCAGTGCATGGATGGGGCATGCACACAGCTGCGCACACATCCACACCCACGGAGTAACTGCCGTTTCCCCCGGTTGCTCTGTGCATGGGGACGAACGGGGGGGGAAGAGTGGGGATGTGTGTTAGGCGGGCGCACACACACCAAATCACCATGGGCGCGTGCACCGCATCGTTCACATGGGGCTCCCCCACCAATGAAAACACAAAAATCTGCGTGTTCATGGGTGGGAGAGGCCTGTGTAAAAAGGGCCACATTCTCACAACTGTCTTACTTATACTGTCTTAGGTAGGAATTTAGGATGTAAAGCAATATCTATTCTATCTTGGAAAATAAATCTGCAAATATGGTTCTGAGATTATTATGGCTGCTATTTCACTAACTTTTCTTAATGAAGTTATTGCTAACAGGA
>QEPC01000448.1:186527-260242 GCA_003113815.1 Sphenodon punctatus | reverse complement strand
GGGAGATGAGGGAGGAGGCGGTCTTTCAGATACGTAAGATCTAAGAGAAATAGTATGATAGCCAGTCACCCTCGTGGTATCTCTTTACTCGGCTATGTCAGGGAACTAACTCGCTCCTTAAGCCTGTGGTAGCCTCTCTTGGGTCTTCCTTTCAGGACCCAGGACAGCTCCCAGTATGAGTCTGCATTTGTCTGCCTTGCCCAAACTCCCAATCTCAGGGCAGACTGAGTCTGGGTGTTTCTGGGTTCCTTCATCTGCTATTCTTACAGCCCATGAAGTGTGTGGGTACAGAATGATGAGCAAATGAACTTTAAATAAGAACATACGTAGTGCCATACTGAGTCAGACCAATGGTGCATCAAGCCCAGCATCCCGTCCTCTGATAGTGGCCAATCCTGATCGCATGGGGGAAGAACCAACAATCACAATGGGCAATCCATTCCCCATTGTTCAGTCTCAGCTTCTGGCAGTAAGAAGTTCATCCCATAAGCTACTTGACTAATAGCTATTAATAGACCTAGTCTCCAAGAACTTATCAAGTCCTTTTTTAAACCCAGCTATACTACTGGCCTTGACAACGTCCTCTGGCAACAAATTCCATAAGTTAATTATGCGTTGAGTGAAAAAATACTTCTTTTTATTTATTTTAAATGTGCTGGCAGCTAGTTTCATGGAGTGTCCCCTAGTTCTAGTACTATTTGAGAGGGTAAATAACTGTTCCTTATCTACTCGTTCCACACCACTCAAGATTATATCAACCTCTATCATGTCCCCTCTCAATCTTCTCTTCTCTAAGCTGAAGAGACCCAGCTTGTCAAGCCTCTCTTTGTACGGAAGCCGTTCCATATCCTTTATCATCTCGTTGCCAATCTCTGTACCTTTTCTAGATCAACTATGACTTTTTTGAGATGGGGCGACCAGAACTGCACACAATATTTCAGGTGTGTTCGCACCATAGATTTGTATAGAGGCATTATGACATCCTCAGTTTTATTCTCTATTCCTTTGTGAATAACTCCTAACATTGTTTGCTTTTTTGACTGCTGCTGCACACTGGGCTGAGGATTTCAGTGTATTGTCCACAATCGCTCCCAGATCCTTTTCCTGAGTGGCAACTCCCAGCTTAGTACCCAGCATTGTGTACTCATAGTTTGGATTATTTTCCCCAATGTGCATCACTTTGGACTTGTCCACATTAAATCTCATCTGCCATGTAGATCCCCAGGCATCCAGTCTCATAAGATTCTGTTGCAGTTCTTCGCAGTTTGCTTGTGTTTTAACTACCTTGAATAATATGGTGTCCTTTGAAAATTTGATCACCTCACTCTTAATGCCCTTTTCCACATTAATGAATACATTAAACAGCACCGGTCCCAATACAGATCCCTAGGGCACACCACTTTTTAACTCTCCCCATTTTGAAAACTGACCATTTAGTCCTACTCTTTGCTTCCTAACCTTTAACCAGTTACCGATCCATAGTAAGACACTACTTCCTATTCCCAGACCTTTTAATTTTCTCAAGAGTATTTTATGTGGGACCTTATCAAATGCTTTCTGGAAATCCAGGTACACTATATCTACCGGGTCTCCCTTGTCCACATGCTTATTTACACCCTCGAAGAATTCCAACAGATTAGCGAGGCATGACTTACCTTTGATAAATCCATGTTGACTCTTGCCCATTAAGCTACGTTTATCAACATGCCCAGCGGTTCTGTTCTTAATGATAGTTTCCACCATTTTACCCAGCACAGACGTCATGCTTACTGGTCTATAGTTTCCAGGATCGCCTCTGGATCCCTTTTTAAATATCGGGGTTACATTTGCCACCCTCCCAGCTTTTTGATTCTGCTGTTTTGTTTGGACAATTTAGTGGCAGTCCCTTGACTGATCGGGTATGCCCCTATACTGGTACAGAGATAGAAGATCTCCAACATGTTTTATTTAACTGCACCTTTTATGACACAATACGTCAAATTTGGTTAGATCCAATACTAGCAAGTAAAAAATGTTTGCCGTTTTTGATCAAATTGTTTTACTTGTTAAATATACAAGATAATTCAGTCATGAATAGTAGCTCTCTTTGCCCTACTGGCTGCAAAGATACGCAAAGAAGCAGTGTAGTAATATGTAGACTCGACCCTCGAAATTATAGTCCTGTTATGATGCTCAGGGTCAGAGGGCTGGCAAATCAAATCCTGTATCAAATTTATACTTTTCTCTGTCTTGATTGGATTGTTTGTATGCTGCGTTATATGTTATTTAAAATTGTTAACTTGATTAATCGGCCATGGCGGAAGCTAGTGTCGTAATAAACAAACAACAGTAGGTCTGCATTTCATATCTGAGTTCCTTCAGAACTCTGGGGTGAATACCATCTGGTCCTGGTGATTTGTTAGTATTTCGTTTGTCAATTTGCTCTAGGACCTCCTCCAGAATCACGTTGATTTGTGACAGCTCTTCCAATTCGTCACTTACAAAGTAAGGTTCTGACGTGGGTATCTCCCCAACATCCTCTGCAGTGAAGACCAAAGCAAAAAACTCATTCAGCTTCTCTGAAATGTCCTTTTCTTCCCTAAGCATCCCTTTCACCCCCTGGTCATCTAACAGTCCAACTGACTCTAGATGTACTTGAATAAGTTTTTATTATGAGTTTTAGCATCTTTAGCAAGTTGATCCTCAAATTCCTTTTGGGCCTGCCTTATTAACTTTTTATATCTACTTTGGCAATGCTTATGCTTTTCCCTATTTATCTCATTGTGACTCTCCATTTTTTAAAGGCTGTCTTTTTGGCTCCAATAGCATCCTTCAACTCACCATTCAGCCACACAGACAGATTTGGTTCTCTTCCTATCTTTTTTAATTTGTGGAATACATTTAATCTGAGTTCTCAAGATGGTGTTTTTAAATAGTCTCCACTTTGTGAAATGACATCTTGAATATGGCCATTGACACGGTTGCAGCCAAACATCTGTTCCCACTGCTGCAGCAGTACAGGTCCCCCTGGTATACAAAGGATTTGAGACGACTGAAGCAGGAGGGTAGGCAGTTAAGAGCGTGGTGGTGCTCAATGTACTGAAGCTGACCAATTGCGGCATAGATCATTTTTGAAAGACCATGCCTTTACTGTGATGGCAGCAAAGAAAGCTTTCTTCTCTGCCATCACTGCGTCTACAAATTCTCGTCCAGCAGAGCTGTTCCGGGTGGTGGGGGCCTCATTAATCCGGTCTGCCTCTGCCCAGAAAGGGAGTCATCTAATGCCCATTGTGACATTTTCATTAATTACTTTGCAGGCAAAATTGCTCGTATTCACCACAACATGGTGCTGCCATTTTATCTGCAGAAGCAGAGTTTGAGTTTATGGAAGCTCAGTCTTGTTCTGTTTTTTAAAACAGTTTCAATCAGTCTCCCACCGATATGGGGGAGGTGCTTGGGGGCAATGAGGGCAACCAGCTGTGAATTAGATTCTTGCCCGTCCTGGTTGGTGCAAGCCAGCCAGGAGACTGTGGGGCCGTTGCTGGCTGGGACTGTCAATACCTACCTTTGGGAGGGTAGGGTGCTGGATGCCTTTGAAATGGTGGTTGTCTGGCCCCTGCTTAAGAAGCCATCTTTGGATGTTGACTCCCCTGCCAGATATTGGCATGTCTCTAACCTTCCCTTTTTAGGTAAGGGGTTACTGAATGGGTGGTTGCCCAACAGCTCCAGGCTCATCTCAATGTTGTCGGATTCCTGGACCCATTTCCAGCTGGGCTTTCATCCTGGGTATGGCACCGAGGTTGTGCTTGCAGGCTGATGACCTACCCTGTTAGATCTTTCGGTGGCCTTTGATACCGTTGACCACAAGGTGTTATTGACACGACTGCCAGACCTGGCGGGAGGTGCACACGACTGCTCGAGTGGTTCTGCTCCTTCCTGTGGGCAAGGTCCCAGAGAGTGGTGATGGGCAATTGCTCATCGTCCTCTCGGGACATAGAACCCTGTGGGATCCCACAGGGTTCTATTCGGTCTCCCCTCTTGTTCAACGTGTATATGAAGCTGTCGGACGAGGTTGTTTGGAGTGAGGTGCCATCGGTATGCTGACGACACCCAGCTCTACCTCTCTTTCATCCAGCCCAGGCCCTGCAGTCTCAGTGCTTATTCTATGCCTGGTTGTTATTGGACACTGGATGAGGCTGGCCCAATTGAGGCTGAATCCAGAAAAGACTGAGGTGATGATGGTTGACTGGCCCTGTGACCTGGAGGAAGTTGGGACTCCTCTTACTGATGGAGTCCAGCCCTTCTGGTCAACCAGGTTTGCAGTCTTGGAATTCTGGATCCCCTGCTGCACCTGGATTGTCAGGTTGCAGTGGTGGCCAGGAGTGCTTTTCACCAACTCCATCTGGTGAGGCAGCTGTGGCCTTTTCTTTCCCATTTGGAAAGCCACGGTCATCCATGCTTTCATCACACCTCAAGGCTAGATTATTGCAATGCAGTATGTGGGGCCGCACTTGATGACTGTTCGAAAGCTGCAGCTGGTGCAGAATGCAGCGGCTCACCTCCTTTCAGGGACGAGGCACCGGGAGCACATTACATCAGTGCTCCAAAGTCTGCACTTGCTCCCCGTAGCTTTCCTGGCACAATTCAAGGTGCTGGATTTGACCTTTAAAGTCCTAAACAGTCTGGGTTCCACATATCTGAAAGATTGCGTGTCCTACCATGTCCCATTGCAGCCCCTGCAATTGGCCAGAAGTGCCTCCCTGTGGGTACCATCTGTTAGTTTTGTTCGTACGACAAGGGCTCGCAGGGAGACGTTCTTGGTTGCTGATCCAATGCTTTGGAATTCCCTTCCTCCAGAGGTTCATTTGAGTCCGAGCTTGGGCATCTTCTGGGGGTGATTTAACAACTTTTTATTTGAAAAGGCATTTGCTGGGCAGGGATCATAAGGAACTGAGATGGACTGGGGGGATTGTGAATGGAGTGATCACTGATGGTACTGGGTGGGTTTGTGGGGTTTAGGGTTTCTGTATTTTAATGTTTTTTATTATTTGTAAGGGGCCCTGAGCCTTTGGGAATGGCAGCATATAATTGTAAATCAATCAATCAATCCCTCTTTCCTTACGTTCCGTTGTGGCCTCTGAGGTTGGCCGAGGGTGCCCTCTTGCAAGTAACTGCCCGCCCATGAAATTCATACGAGGGCACATGGAGAGGCATTTCTGGTGGCTACTCCACACTTAGGCAGATCTCCAAGGGGGAAGAGTTCCATTAAGCCCAAGCCTGCTTACCTTTTGGTAGAGGTGTAAGACCCCCTTGTTTGGCCAGGCATCTGGCAGGCTGGGATTGAGGGGTTAGTGAGAGGGTTGGAGGGTGGGGTTTAGGGTTTTGTTTAATTACTTTTATATGCTCCATGTTTATTTTATATATTTCTGTATGCTGCCCTGAGCCTTCGAGGGAAGGACAGGGCAGGATAAAAACTGAACAACAAAACAAATAAAAAAATAAAGTATGTGCATAATTAAAAGGGAGGACAGGGGAAGCACCCCTGAGCTCTCAGAATAGGGGGGGGGGGGATATGAATGCCCAAAGCCCTCCCAATTTTTGAATCTCAGAAAATGGACTTTCAGCACTTCACGCTTCACTTAAGCTTCAGTAGCCAAACCTGACAAGTGGTAAAGGGTGTCTAAAAAATCAGTCCTCTAATAGGCCAATTGAATGATTTAATTTGCAGGACAAAAGGTTTTTAGATGAGGAGATGCTCTCTCACTGGGGCTTCAGAAAGGTGTGGAGAAACATGCCCTAAGGGTAGACCTGGGGTGTGTCCCCCTGCTGAGAGAACAAGTGAAAGTTTGTCATAACATTAAGGGCACAACTTTTCACTCATTGAAATCAATGGCCCAGCTCCCATTGACTTTTTAAATGGATGAAGGATACACCCTGTGGCTTAAAAGGCACCCCCTCCAGCATTTAGCTTGAAGTCTTAACGACCACCTTGTCCCTCAGGTCCCATTGCAGCCTCTGAGGTCAGCCAGGAGCACCCTCTTGCAGGTACCATCTGCCCACCAAGTTTCCACTACAAGAGCATGCAGAGAGGCACTCTTGGTGGCTGCCCCACAGTTATGGAACTCCCTTCCCTTGGAGAATGGTCTAAGCCCAAGCCTGTTCATCTTCCAGAAGTTGTGCAGGACCTTTTTGTTTGGCCACACATCAGGTAGGGTTAGGGCTGGAGGGGGGGGGGGGAGATTTTATTTCTTATATTTTATTACGGAGATTTTTATATTTTCAATGTGTTTTTATATTTTGAAAGTTACCCTGAGCCTTAGGGGAAGGGCAGGGTATACATTTAAATAAATACAAATTAAGTTACACCAATGGACTTCAGAAAGAAAGAAAGAAAAAGAAAAAAAAACTTATCAAAGAATTTCACTCCAAGGAGATCTATACTACATTAAGGTTACAAGCAGACCTGCTGCCCTCTGGCCAAAGGATGTTCTATCACTACATCATTTTTGTTCCTTCTAATACTATACCTGACATTTTTTCTTGTGTCACCATTATGCGTACTTGACAGTAATTCCATAAATGTATGCAACCTAATAGATCACACAGGAGTAACAAAGGTGGACGACAGTAGTTAACAAAGGAACAAGGATAGTGTGGTAATTCTGCCTGGTTAAGAAAAAAAAATCTCTTCGCAGTCTCAAGGACAGTAATGTTTTATTTTTGCAAATCTGTGTTTAATACACATTGAAAAAATGGATAGGGTGTTACTAGATATACCAGGAAATATGGGATGGGTTCATCCTGTCTGTTACATGCTAGTGGCCTGGCCTGCAGCCACATGTAATAGGAGGCAGAGGAGCAGTACTTACCACCACCACCCCACACCATCACGAACCTCAATGCTCCTGATGTCACCACTTTTCCCAGGGACTCTCCACTGCTGCTGCTTGTCCCTGGCTCAGCCCACGGTAAGCCATACCTCTCTAGTACTCCCTCCCCCAGGACCTTGCCCATATCTGCTAACGGCAGACTATCTGCACACTAACAACGAAGGGCAATTGGAGAGCAAAATAATGATCCACTGCATGTCTGCTATCCAAACGGGTGATATGCTTAACACTCATAATTTGGTATTGGTCCTGTACTCTGTATTGCATGGATTTATTTTTGACCTTTTGAACTTTATTAAAAAGTACCCTGGTTCCCAGAGAAGCAGTTGTTTCTCTCCAAGGGTCTAACTAGGTGATTTTATGTTCTTTCTTAGGGCGCTTCCTAGACAATTCTGTAGGTAATTTCCATTCATGAGTCTGTTCAGCATGTGTCTGTATAATGTCCTTATCTTTTCCCTATGGGATCCAACGCACACAGTGTGGAACTCGCTCCCTCCGGATATTCATCTCAGTTCCTCCCTCCTTACCTTTAAAGAGTATCTGAAAACTCATTTATTCTCTGGGTGCTTTTAAGATCCACTGCAGGTTCCCTTAATGTAGTATGTCCTCTCTCTTTTACCTTGCCCTTTAAAATTGTTTTAAATTGATTTTATATTGCTTTAATATTTTTATGATTGCCACTTATAAGTGACATTTAAAGGCAGGAGAGTGCTATAAAAGTTACCTTGACTTGGATTTCCATAAACGTGGGTCCACTATCAGCACAATTAACTTGCAGGTTAAGTTTTCTATATAGCACCACACACTAGTAAGACTTCTCTTTAAATTAAATCTAGGATAGCTATGTGCATTCATGCTGTGAACAGGGGCCCATAGGTTTGTCTTATCACAAATATTTTTAAAGCAGCAGGATGATACATACTGAATATGGAATATGTTTGCTTCAGGAACTGATGCGAGTTTCTTTCAGTCTTCCTCAATATCTTCCATTTTCCTTTTGAAGCCAAGGGAGCCTGCACACAACTTACACCTACTCTCAAGGTGATGCACCTTCTTAGACTAACAAAGACTGATGACTCCTCATTCAGAAACTAGAACTCCCATATGACTAAAGTACAGCCACCACATTGGCTCAATAAAACCTGTTTACATATACGCAAGAATATTTCCTTTATACATAAATGAGAAGGATTCCCGAGGACACACCATTTGCGTTTGACCCCATTGCATACATTCAGGCAAAGTTATATTCTTAAGGACAGTGCTGAATTCTGACACACCCACAGTGCAAAGATTTTACAACTATTATTCAGTTAACAGTTTTCTAGATGAAGTATGAGGCTAGATTCTAGTCCTCTCTCCCCTAGCTATGCTTGTTATGCAGGGCTAAACAGGAGCAGAAACCAAGAAAAAAAGTCTTGCAGGAAAGCAAACTTATATTACTGAATGCCAGGAATTTGATTAAGGTGGGGCCATTTTGATATAGTCACTTTTCTGGCCATATTCCCACTTTAAAACGTAAATGCATCTCTAGCTTCCTTTTACATTATAACTTAATTCTCTGGAAATTTTGAAGGCACAGAGGAAATGCATCACAAGTAAATGTAATGTAATGATAATCTCTCCGGCACACAGCACACTACACTTTCCTGCCCCTCTTCTACTAAAACAGGATGACATGGAGACAGGCCTTAGTCTTAAAGATTATGGTAGTTGCACAAGTTCAAAAGTCAGGGAAGCTTTAATGTTCAATAGTGATTTGTCAGACAGTAAGAACTGTCCCTTTAAATTCAGGACCTGAGATTTGCTCAAGCTACACAGCAGGAGGGGACAAACTAAAAAGGACTTACTCCTTTCCTTTCTTAAAACTTTATAAAAATCCCTAGCACCTGGTAAGAGGACATATCAAGACTCAGCAGCTTTGTCTTGTAACACCTTTTAAAAGGGGAGGGTACTATTATTAATCTCCACTGACAGCACAAAGACTGAAGTTCTACTTCTCAGACTCTGCCCTCCTATGCCACTTATTCCAAACAGCTCTTAAATTCTAGGACAGGAGAATCACTAGTTCAAAACAACTAGAAGTCCCTGCAAAACACCAGGGAGGCTCACACTCAAGTCTAAAACTGATCAGGGAAGGGAATGACTAAATAGGAGCATTTATGAATTAATAGGAGCTTTCCATATGCAAATAAGGCCCTTTAAAGTGTGTTTATCTCGCAAATAGGGACATGGAGGCAAGGTTAAAAGACTTGCCCAACATCTGCATGCAAGTGGGAGCCCCACCCAAGTTTTGCCTACTAAACTTCCACTCTATTCGACCATATTTACAAAGAACTGGGAAATGTAACCCAAGACCAATATCCAGCTTCACTTTCTGTTCATTCAACTCCAACTCCTGCTGATCTAGCACTAAAGACTGCAAGCCCTGCCTCCCCCTCAATGAAATCTTGAGTGTTGATTCTAAAACTTCAAGACCACAAATGCCATTTTCCATAAAAGCAAGGAAGAAATGGCAGAGATAGGAAGATTGCCCAGCCCACTTTTCAAAATATTATAAGCTGTCCAATCAAGCTCTGTAGCATGAAGACACAATACAGCAATACTGCACCATTTCCATACTTTGCTTGAAATGTTTAACAGGCAAAAACCCAGGGAGTTTACTGTACCTTCTGTCAAGCTCCCCGAACCTGACAGTTTGACAGGGGCAAACAAGATTAGAAAGCTAGATTCATTCCTAAATTACAATGCAACATAGTAGTTGTCCAAAGGCACTGCAGAAACTTATTGCACAGTACAGCAAAGAGAGAAAAGTTTTCTCAGTCTAGCCCCTCCAAGCCTACTGCAGGTTACACAATCCTGGCATTCCATTCCTATAGACTCCTTGGCTTCACCTGCAGTCCTGCCCTGCCTCAGCAGCAGCCAAAGATCATTCAAGCTTCTCTTACCCTCCATTACTCACCAAATGAAGCTGGATTTACCGGTCTCGAGAAGACAGTCTGCCCCATGATTGTATTCTTCAAGCTAGCTCAGAAAAATGACTATCCTGCGAGAGTGCTGTGCCTTTTTAGAAATGATAAATCCACACTAAGGGGTGTGGGGGAAAACATCCAGAGCCTTGCGACCGGAGGACTCAGGAAATGGCATGGGTGTCAGTCTATCCACAGCAGCTCCTGTTCTTCCTGTAGCCCAGGCCTGGGCACTCGGGACTCTCATAAATAAACTCCCATGCCAGCTCTCTCCTAGCAGGAATGCCTGTCATTCCAGACTGAACACTGGTTAGGGTTGGAGCTCAGGAAGGGGCGGAGACTGCCAACCCCACGATAGCTGCTTAGCTGCATAATCCAAATAATCAACGCTCCTTGTTACTTACAAAGGTTTTAAAAGCTGAGGGTGAGAGGAAGGAGGGAGACTGGAGAGAGAGCACAAGCGGCCAAAAGATTTAACTCTGAAACAGCTTGCAAACATAGCACTAATTGCAGCAGTTTCACTTTCCAAATGAAACTGGATACTAGTTGGTTTAGACCCCCAAACAAGCAGTTTAAACCCAATGCATCTCTTTGCCAAGGAATCACCAAGAAGAGGAGCCTGATCATGAAATCTTCGAATTTGTGATAAAGTGTATTAAGCAAGTTAAGAACCTACTTAAGCTGAAAGGTTCCTTTTCCTACTTCTGTTACACTCAGAATAGCTTATTAAAAACAACAAAAATCCATGCCTATGTTTTTAATTAGTTATGCTACTTGCTTTTGCAATACAACAGGATACGTTAGTTTAATTTCTAGTTTCCATGTGTACGAACAGGGGTGGGAAACATCTGGCCCGTGGGCCAAATCCAGCCCATTGCTGTTTTTTATTTTACCCTTTCCAATTCCTGGATCTGGCCCATAGATCCAGTCCCTACCTTCAAGGACTGGAAAAGTGAGCTTGGGGAAGGAAGAGAAATGAGGGCATGCACTCAAAAATTGAGGATGGATCCATGGCACAGATCTTCCTTCCCCCATCTTAAGCACACTGCTTAAAAACATCCTCATCCCCAACTCTTAAGCAGTCCACAGAGCTTTTATTCATTTTCAAAGAGGCTCATGGGAGGGAAGGGGTTTCCTAACTCTGCACAAAGGCAGGGACAATGGTGTTATATTCAAGCAAAAAAGCTTTCACTGAAATTTAAATAAAAGTGTCTAACAGGAAGAGTTTACCTTCTCCTCTCCTCCCTTTGCCATTGTTTCCAATCACTGTATATACCTCACTGCTTTGCTCGGTCTCCAGTTCCAACTCCTGCCTTGCCTGCTGAAGGACCCTGTGAGGTCCAAAGGCTTGCATACCTTCACCAACTGTAGTTGGTCCAATAAAAGATATCACTGTACTACTATGTCGCTGCCGCCTATATTTGGGACCAACATGGCAACCTTACTTTCTCTACACTAGAGAAGAGCCAGTTTGGTGTAGTAGAGAAGGTGCTGGACTTGGACCTAGGAAGCCAGGGTTCAAATCCTGCCCTAGCCATGAACTCACTGGTGGCCTTGGGCAAGTCACAATCTCTCAGCCTCAGTTCCATATTTGTAAAACAGGAGTGTGCGCGCACGTGTGTCTGTCCATCCCTGAGTTTCCCCTCATCCTTGTTAATGTTAGATTGTAAGCCCACTGGGCAGGGACCCGTCTCTGAAAATTGGTGGGCTCGTGCTAATGCCCCATGGACCATGCGTGCACAAACCGCGAAGATCCACATTGCGGGCACATTGTGTCTTGCGGAAACTGCGTACGGTCCACAAAACACTGGATTGGAGCCTGTGACTGTAAAGCACTGTGTATGCCTAGTAGTGCTATAGAAATTATTAGAAGTAGTAACAGTACACTAGGTTTCATCATTTTAAAGAAAATTTGGTTTCTAACATTCTGATACCATCCTATGACGTGAGTAATATCTCAGCAAGATATTTTGTTTTTAAAATTTCTAGAACTTCTAAGATTAGTAGTTTCTTCATTCTGGTGGAAACTATTTTTTAACACGCATATCCCCTACAACATCATCTAACCAAACATCGTAGTCTTGGGCTAGAAAGCAAAACTAACCTTCTATTCCAATTGCCCCACAAAGTTAACTACAAACACAGAGAACCTTAATTAAAAAAACAAAACAATATGTCTTCTGTAAAATAGCTAGGGAAGTTTGCTCGGCAGCCTTAATTTGACAGTGCCTTTAAAATAATTACTGGAAAATTTCCTCGTGTTCCATTCTGCTTCCAAGACAGTTCCCTATTCTAGTTCTAAAGTAACACATTAGGCTTGGCGGCCTAATGCAATTTGCGGTTAGTTTTTATGTGGCCCATTTCCAGTTCCTGGATCTGGCCCATGGATCCAGTTCGTACCCCCAATCATTGAAAGGGTAAGGAAGCAGAGAGGATGGCATGCACACAAGAGAAGACAGATCAATGGCACAAGATTCATGATCTGGACTCCCCTCTTCCTGTGTGCGCTCTTTAAGCATTCTCACCTTCTATGTGTCTCAGAGTTTGTATTAACTTTCAAAATCGCCCCTGGCAGAGAAAGGCTCTCCCCACACCCCTGGTCCTATATGCCGTGTGCCCTGGATGACACATACAGTGATCATAATTTCTGATTCAAGTGCTTCCCTTGAACAGTTGATTTCGGATGACCCACGGTAAAGGACATTTCTCACACCCCATCTCTGGTTTTATAATGTGCTTTTGTTTTAATCACATTTTGAACGGCCATCCTGACCTAATGGAATTCTGACAAGCACACAACTGCAGCATACAGCCTTAACTGTTTTAGGAAAGGTTTCTGGGTTCTTTTGAGGAGGGGGACACGCACAAAGAAAGTTAGTTCCAATTTGCCACCCTAGACTATGCAAGATCTGGATTACCTGTCAGATTAAATAATCTACTGTGCAGGCAATTTAAAAATCAGTATCAACTCCATGGGAGTGAGGAGCATAGGTGTGCTTAGGAAGGGAAGGGTTCAGATCATGGATTTATGCTATGGATTCATCCACTACGCTTGGAGTTCTTATCTCCTCTCCCTTCCCCATTGCTCACTTTTTCAGTGCTTGAGGGTAAGGACCGGATCCACAGGCCAGATCCAGGAACTGGAAAGGGGACAAAACCAGCCACAGGCCAGGTATGACCCAAGGCTGGGAAGTTCCCACTTGACAACCCTATCCCCCACCTCAAACTACCCGGTGTAGAAACATTGAAAGATCATTTAGCATTAGCACTTTAGCTAAAAGCAGGGGCCATGTCTATGACTAGGAAAACTTTAGAAAATACCATGTTATAATAATAAATGTGGGATGGAGAGAATTTGGTTCCTGAACTGGCATAGTGTGTGGCTGCATATATGATCTGCAAGTTCACGCCTCCCAATTTGGAACATATGCAGTACACATTTAAAAAAAGCATCTACACCCACTATACCTGCAAATACACTTCTCACTAAATGGCCCCTTTTGAACAGATGTCCTTTGTGTTTTCATGGACAGCTCCAAGAGCAAGTGGAGTGATGGATTTACAGACATGTCCTAAGGGGGAAAGAGATTCCAATCTCCACTCCTCCATTCCATTAAAAAAAAAACTGTTCAAAACCGTTGAGTCTTCTTTAGCTCTTCCCCTCCCCCAAAGGATGGAATTTCCACACACCTATTGGATATACCAACTCGGCTACTCCTGTTATCAAGACAAACAAGATCAGAAATATGCTTTCACAGCACTTTGGAGTCATATTATAAACAACTGAAATACCGAGTTTTACAAAGAAGCTTCACTTCATACAAAAGCTGTTTAGAGAAACACTGAAAGCCTCTTAATACACAACCAAACAAAAGAAGTCAAAGTCCAGAGGTAGCATGGCAATGAGAATCGTCTGGCCTGGAAGAAGGGTCTGAGATAATTTGTCCCTGCAGCTGGTAAAGGGATGGAAAAATGCAACAAAGAGACCAAACTGTGGGTGTTAACAAACAGCACAAAAACCTCCCATGGGTGGGTGTTGACATGGTCATTTCTTAGCCGGTCAGTGTGTTCAATGAGTCTCCCCAGGCACAGCGCTGTGTCCGGAGATGCAGGAACCACCAAGTGGGCTAATCCAAGCTAATCTTGGCTAATACACCACCACGTGTTGGCAAGTTGTTTATTAGAGTGGCAGTTCTGCAAGCAGATGGACCTACAGGGACACTGAAATGCAAAAGGTGTTCCATGGACCATAGAGTTCCTGTGCTTCTTGTTGGCCCAGTCCCTCACGTAACGTCCACCTTAAAAAAATGAAGCACCATTTTCATATGCATTCTCCGTGCTCATCGTGGTTAGAAATCAAGTCCTGCAGTTTGCTTTTCCCTATCCACTGTATATACAGAGCAACTTTTGGAGACTCGCTATTAGGTAGGTGGGTGAAGACCAGGCGAATATACAGTTATGGATGTTTCCTGTGGGTGTCTGGGAGTTGGTAGCCCATAGCAACGCTAGCACTGGTGGGCCTATAGATGAGGGAGGATGTACAGAACAAGCTAGCTGGCCCATCCTACAATGCACTCTATGCTTACATGGTACTGCAGATGCAAAAACTGGGCTAAGGGGTGTTAAGATGATAGCCTGCTGGAGTTTAGTCCATGCAGCCCCCACTCACAGGTTTAGTGCGACAAACCCAATAGACAAGCACGTGTTCTTCCTCGTTGTGTTCCGCCCACCAACTCTCCCTTTTCCCAGTATCTTGCCTCATTATGACACACACACCCATGGTGAAGTATGGGAAGAAGTCGCTCCAGCTGTTAGTTTCATCCAGCCTATGACGACTCTGGAAGACAGTCCAGCTATCCCCACCCACAAAGGGTTTATAACTTTCAGCACTTGGTGGCTGGAAATAACCTTTTGCTATGCACAGAACACAGTTTATTGAGCAAATCACATACTTTATTGAGTGCCGATAATAAAAATTGAAAGTGAAAGCAAAAATTCAAAGACAAAGCAGTCAGTCCAAGCAATCTGCTTTTCCATGTTCTCAGCCCAGTCTCTGACATCCACAGCTCACAGCATGGTTCACAGCTCGCTAGCAGGTCGCAGCACAGTTTTATTGGGGTCTTGCCTGCTGTGGGGTCTGAAATTCCTCCCAGTTCGCATACAACCCCCAAACATGTGCCTCTTGCTCCACCAAACCCCAATGAAATAATTCAATTTTTCCGTGGTGTTAAATTTATTTATTTATTTAACATTTATACCCCGCTCCTCCTACTTATAGTACCTCAGGGCGGCCAACAATATAAAATTAAACATTTTATATTCAATTAAACAATAGTGAAATAAATATACAATAAATATAAATCAGCACTATAAAACCATACAGTGGTGCACCAAAATTAAACGTACATCCCTTACTCATCTCCCTCACCAAAAGCCTGGCGGAACAGTCAGGTCTTACATTGTTGTCTAAAGGAGGAGCAGTCCAGGACCACACAGACCTCTGCCGGGAGGGAGTTCCACAGCCTTGGTGGGGCCACCGAGAATGCCCTCTTCATAATCGTCCCCCCGAGATACTTGGGGGACTTCGAAAAAAGTGCTCCTGGTCGACCGCAGGGGTCAATCCAGAGCCCAGGGAGTGAGGTGGTCCTACAGATAGGCAGGACCCAGGCCGTATCGGGCTTTATAGCTAGAGTACCAACACTTTGAATCGGGCCTGGAAGACTATAGGCAGCCAGTGCAAAGAATGGAGCACTGGTGTAATGTGTTCACAACAATCCATCTCCGTAAGGAGGTGGGCCACCATGTTCTGCACCTGCTACAGCCTCCAAACCATCACCATGGGTAGCCCCATGTAGAGCGCGTTACAATAGTCCAATCTTGAGGTGATGAAGGCATGGATGACAGTACCAGGCCAGAGTCTGAGATATACAGCTGAAGCCATCGCACTAGATGCAACTGGCGGAATGCATTCCTCGCCACAGCCCCCACCTGGGCACCCAGGCGGAGCTGAGAGTTGAGAAGCACCCCCAGACTATGAACCTGAGGGACCAGTGTGGGGCGAACCCCATCAATTTATTTTTATTTATTTTAAAAAAGAACTTGCTACCTCGCCCCTCCTGCCACAGGCAGCTCAGGGGGGCTTACAATCACTAAAAACATCAAAGCTAAAACACACAAAAGGAGGAAAAATATCTCATTCCAACCTCACCAAACCCAAACCCCCCCCCCCCAATGATGGGGGACACCAACCCCACCACCTTCCCCACTAGCATCACCTCCGTCTTGTTGGCAATTCAGCTTCAGACAGCTCACCCTCATTTAATCCTCCACAGCCGGCAGACACCAAGTAAGCACTGAGACTGCCAGGTCCGGGTCGGATGAAAAAGGAAGGTAGAGTTGGGTATCATCAGCATATTGATGACACCGAACATCAAACCTTCTCACAACCTCGCTGAGTGGCTATATATACACAATGAACAAGAGAAGGGACAGAATAGACCCTTGCGGGACTCCACGCAAGAGGTCCTGGGGACGATGACGAACAATCCCCCAGCACCACTCACTGTGTTCTCCCGGCCAGGAAGGAATGGAACCATTCAAGAACAGTCCCGCCCAACCCGGCTTGGTCCGCAAACAAGTCACCAACATCTTGTGACCAAAAGTATCAAAGGCAGCCGACAGATCTAACAGAATCAGAAGGGTCGATAGACTCTGATCCAATTCACAGCCGAGATAGTCGACCAAAGCCACATGCGCGGTGTCAGTGCCATAGCCTCGATGAAAGCCAGACCACGAGGGATCTAGAAAACTGAAGTGGTCCAGATGCTCCTGCAGTTGCCAAGCCACAACCCATTCAATAACCTTAAGGGAAGGTTAGAGACAGAACGGTAACTGCCAAGAGAGTTAATGTCAAGTGATAGTCTTGAGCAAAGGCCGCATCACCACCTCCTTGAAGCCCAAAGGGAGACATTGACCACCTCCCACCAGCAGTGGCCCCAGCATCTCCCAGCTGGCCTTAACCAGCCAGGACCCTGCACAGGTCCAGTTCACAAGAGATGGCTCAGACTGCCCCAAAAACAGCCTTTGCATCAGCGGGCAACACCCACTGAAACTGATCCCACAAAACCAGAGGGGACAGGGCTTCCATAATCTCTTATTCTCCTATTGTATTAAGTGCGGCATCGAAGTTGTGGTAAATCCAAGCAATTTTATCCATGAAGTAATGTAACAAACACGTCACAGCAGGCACTGAAAAATTCCAGTTCCAGGTGGAGGGAGGCCAGACTGATCAGCCCTCTCACCAACCGGAAAAGCACCGTTGGACGAGACTTCACGAATGCTATGAGGGCAGCAAAAAAAAACCTCTTTGCTGCCCGCATAGCCACAGCACAGGCTTTTAAACTAGCTCTACGCTGTAATCGGTTGGCTTCAGCACATGAACGGCCCCACCGTCGCTCCAACCACTGCCCTCCCTGCTTCGGCCACCGCAGATCCTCTGTGAACCAAGGGGTTCTGCGGAGCCAATGCGTAGGGAGCGGATGCTTATGAGGTATCTGGTCGATGGCCTCTGTCAGCAAGGTGTTTCAAAACACAATGAGGTCACCGAGCGAACAGTTGTCAAGATCAGAGGTTAACTCCCCAAGAGCATTCCAGAACCTCTCTGGTTCCATTAGTCTCCAGAGGCGAACGAACCAAACTGGTTCCACACCTCTCTGGGGGCAGACATGTGCCGGAAGACTGGCCCAGAGGAGGTAATGATCTGGCCATGACAAGGGCACTGATGATACCTCCCCTACCAACGGATCCCCCACCTCAAAGTTGGTGCAGAAAATCAGGTTCAGGGTATGTCCTCCATCGTGTGTTGGGACGATGACCATTTGAGACAGGCCCATGGTTGCCATGAATTCATGCTCTGCCCCTGAGGCTGGTGTTGTGGTGAACATTGAAGTCTCCTCCAAGACTAGCGTCTTCGGGGACCGCAATACCATCTCCAACACCAGCTCTGCTAGAGCATGCAGGAATGCTGCTGGCGAACAGTATACTAGCAACTCCCCCCAATCTGTCTCCCACCAAATCAATCACAAGATGGAGGCCCTCGATACCCGACATAAGCACCACTGGATACCTCCTAATGGACCACAAATTCCTGAAAACCATGGCTACACCACACCACCCTCCCCCTGGCCATGGCTGATGCTGCATGGAATACCCAGCTGGAACAAGGTCAGCCAGAATAGGCCCCAACACAGTGTCCAGCCACATCCCCATAATACCCATGAGGTTGGCTGCATGGTCCAGGATTAACTCCTGGAAAGTTGACGACTTATTTACAACTGATCTCACGTTCAATGGCATCAGATTCAGGACAGAGGCCCCTGATCATAAACCACCTCACCCACTCCCTGGGGGACAGGCACCAGGCACCTGTTCCATCTTGCAGATCAAGCACACACCCCAGAGGAACTATAATTCCCCTGCCCTATCACAACCCCAATGGCTGCAGTCCTCCCACAGCCAGGGCCCCACACAGACTCCCCCCTCATTCCCAAATGTCTGCTTCACCCAGCTGGCAAGCGAGATCCCCCGACAGCTGTAGCATTTTTAAATGATTTAAGTGCATTCACATGCTTGTTACATGGATTAGCAGTGCCAATGCAGCAACACACACACCAACTCAGCTTTAACTTTGCAGAAACGTTTTGCCAATATCAGTCAATATCTGCTCAAGCACACTCGGCACGCAGCCAATCCTGCAAGACATATGGGCCACGATCCAGCTACGTAAAAGTATTCCACCTGCACAGGGGTAATTGTGAACTGGTGCAAAATGCACTGAATTCACTTAGCTGGCCTAGTGCTTATGGGGATGGGGAGGGGTGGAGGACTAAGGAGTGGCTGGGGAAGGAATGGCTGTGCTGGGGAGAGTCAAAAGGGGTGCACTCGGGTGTGTGTTAACAGGACAGTAGTGCTTGGGGAGCACTGCAAAATTGGTATGGGCGGCTGCAGGTATCAGGACACATTAGGAGAGCCTGGCTGAATTCAACGAAGCACTGAATTCAACCAAGGCAAAAGTAGCAACAGCTCCTGTTGACTGGGTTGGAAATGACAGGAGTGAATTTAGTCAGTGTTTGTCAGTAACACATGGGCAAAAGCAACTTTCAGTCTTCAGTGTCCTTTTGCAAACACTAGTTGAATAATGAAGCTTCCTTCTTGAAACAGACAACTGTACACAAAGTGAATTCCCACATGTATCCCTCATACAGGCATCAATGAAGGCTGGTAAGGTCCCACATGTATCCCTCCTGCAGGCATCATTGAAGGCTGGTAAGAGGCCGAGGATTATATTCAACTGCTTCCCTATTTAAACAAACTCAAGCAATAAACAAAGAAAGCTGCTGCAGTTGCTTGCAAAAAGGCTCATATGAAAAACTTTACCTACAGAAAATGTTGCTATTTACCACCAAAAATACACTGACGACTGATCATTAGGCACCAAGTTGCAGCTTGTGCATTGTGGATGGATGTGGATCTTGGAAAGATTCCAGGGATATCACCTTCCAACCCTGGATTGTTTGGGGATTTATTTATTTTTAAGTGTATTCAATTTGGTGTTATGCACAGGCAAATCACATTTTCACAAAGGGATTTTTTTGAGGCTGAGACGGTACACTGAATATCAGCCTGGTATAAGTCCTCTCCTTCAGGGATAATTTTACAGTAGGGAGAAAATGGTGATCTCCGTCAAGAAGGGAATTCCCTCAACAAGCGTCAGAATCTTAGCCAGAGAGCCCCACAAGTCCCACCGAGCACACTATGGAATTCCAGCATTGCCAATACAACACCTTTCACTTGTGCTATAGCCAATATTTTTTTGCTGGAAGGCTTCCTGACATGATCCCAAACATTTTGTCTGAGAAGCCTAATTCTGAGAATTAAATATAACTCCAAGACTTCAGACAACAACAAAAGATGTACAAAGCATATCAACCACCACTTAGGATCACAACCCAGTCTGCAGATGGCATGACCCCCACTTGGGATACTGACTGACAGTTTGGAGATCCATGATATGCAAATTCTGTGACAAATTTCAACACCTTTCCAAATGCAGTGGGAAGCTTATATTCCTTCATCTATCTAAAGACTCCAATCTGAATATGAGAATGTAAGACCTCTCACAGCACTTTTCAGTGCTTTGTAAAGAAAGGTGTCACACCATTTTGCAGAAGGGGAAACTGAGGCAGAGAGGTGAAGCAACTTTCTGCTAAGTCAATGGTCAGCAGCAGAACAAAGAACAGAGCACAGGTTGCTGGACACCAAGGTTAGTGCCTTATCCACATCACTTCCCAAACGGAAGCAGCAGAACCACTCAGTTTTTATGTTACAAAGGCTAAAACATCTCAGGCAGCATTAATTCATTACAGCACTAACAGCTAAAGTCATTGGACAATGACTGTTCTGAAGCTATCTTAGATTGCCAACAATCAGAAGTTATTTATAGCATTGGCTTCACTATAGAGAGAGGCAGGCATTGGAGGGGTTCATCAGCAAGGTTCCCTTCAAAAAACAGCTTTCTAAAAACAAAGTGCAAGAGAAATGCAGTTTTTATTAATTTTCTTTCCAGGAGCTCTGTGCCTAACTAAGCTTTGTTAATGACACTCAAAATTCCTCAGAACAAGCACATATTAGTTTTACAGAAAAGACTCAAGTAAAAGAGCTTAAAACCACCAAACCTTTAAGCAGTAGTTCCTGTTATGTAGCTGTCCAACCCAAAATTCCTGCAGCCTAACTTTGAGACCCCCAGAGAAGCTACAACTTCAGTGACATTAAAAGCCACATTTTGGGTCTACTTCAAGCAGCCTAGAGTGTGGGGTTGCTGCATGGATCCAAAATGTAAGAGAGGAAAACAAATAGTTCAGATGATCTCTTATATCAGGCCCACACTTCTGTTGCTGAGGATAGGCAAGTTTTCAGGCCACAAAGGGCCTTTCAGCAGGCATGTAAGGAGTCAGAACTACAGCCTGAACAAATGCAGATCATCAGTCTGTGGTTCTGACTCCTTACATACCTGCGGAAAGGTCCTTGCGTGGCCTGAAAGTTTGCCTACTCTCGCCAACAGAGGTTGGCTCAATGAAAGATCATCTGAACTACTACTGTACTTTGTCTCCATTGCTCAAGCAAGTCACCTGAAAAGCAAGTGGCCACTTTTGAAAGTTTGTGAAAAGACGAACAGCAACTCAAGAGAAACCAGGAATCCTAACTCAATCCTTCGTCTATAGTGCACTAGTGCCACCCCCAAAGTGCCTAATCTTAATTTGCAACACCTGTCATGCTTGTTACACTACACTTTCAACCCCTCTGTCCATACCAGTATACCCATCATCAGCTAGTAAGCATTAAAAGCTTGTTGGTTTAGACACATTTTACTTTATATCTACTGAAGTCATATTAAAGCCCATCATGGTCACTAACACCATCTACTCCGTATGGAATCAGATAGTCACACTATTCTGTTACTACAATACGAAACCAAGCATTCACCTTCGATGACAGACATTCATGTCCCTTGATTCAGCCACCACAGAATTAAGGAGGGAGGATTGCATCATCCAACCCATACAAAACAGAGCTGCCTGTTCAAACTGAATTGGGGGTGGGGGGGTCGTCTTTCAAATCCTGTCAAGCAAAAGTGGCAGCATAAAATACAGGAAGATAAAATAAAGATGAAGGAATTTACACTGTAGCAGCTAAATTATTTTTAACATCAGTGTAACAGTACCGGATACATGAACACTTTGGGGGAGGGGGGGCGGGGAAAAAAGTATGCTAGAAATAATCTGAACACAGTTTAACTGTTTTGTTTGCCCCCTATTATCCCAATTCTTGTTCACTTTGGTTGGTTCAAGTTTTTTAAGACTACGTGCCGGATTGTCTGCAAGCTTTTGTATTTACCTAAACAACTGCACAGAGGACAAACTAACTAAAGGGCTCCTGGAGACCTAAACGTATTGCTAAGTACTTCTATGCTCTGGGGTTCACAGGTTCTTCTGTTTTCCTAAAGCATTCATTTGACCAGGATGGGGACACAGGAGGATTTGAGATGCTTTGGGAGAGCTCCTTACCCAACTAATGTTAACCTTTCAAACAAAAAAAAAAAACAAAAAATACCATACACAGAGTCCAGAATATACTTTTTGAAAAGCTACTCCTACTGAGGTGTGAGGAAATTGGCAACACCCCACATAACAAAACTACCCCAAAACAGGCTAAAAAGCTAAACCGCCTGTGACTGTGCAGCACAGAAAGTCACTGAAGATATTACAAAGAATTTGACAGTTGTACTCAACTCCAAAACACTAAGTTCAGAAAATACAAGAGAATTCAAATAATCTCCGGAAAACAAAACTATATTCTTTACAGGAAAAATATGAGGAAACAACAAAAAAACTGAAGAATTGAAGCAAAGGGTCCTAACAGCTGGGAGGTAGCAACCAGGGTTGAAGTTTTAAGAGAAATTAGAAGATGGAAGAATATAGGTTATCTTACCAGAGAAAAGGGAAGGGAAAAACCCCATTTAATTCCTAGGAAAAAAATATTCCTGACGCTCCCAAGATGCAAGAAAATCATGATCAAAATTCAAAGAGCCCACCTAATTGTGGAGTGCTCAAACGGCATATGCAACAGACTAGAAAAAGGAAAATCAAATTTATTGTT
This sequence comes from Sphenodon punctatus, assembly GCA_003113815.1. Lineage (NCBI taxonomy): Eukaryota > Metazoa > Chordata > Lepidosauria > Sphenodontia > Sphenodontidae > Sphenodon > Sphenodon punctatus. The sequence goes on along the minus strand of QEPC01000448.1, from coordinate 237,690 downwards.
TGCACAAAGGCATCACAAACACACAAAAACAACGTATCACATTTTGGTTGAACCCGCAGCCTACAGTCAGCAGACATTAAACAACTAGAGAGGATTCCCCAAAACCTGGTTCCTCAAACGTATGGCCACTAAAGCAAACTTAGCAACCTCAGCCGTTATTACAGGAGAAGTATCCCGTAAAAGGAAGAACAAAGCATCCTGTTAACTACATGGACCCAGTCCCAGGACCACTGGTTCCAATTATTTATTTTATTTAACTGTTTTTCTACCCCGCCCCTCCTGCTCACAGAGCAGCTCTGGGCGCCTTACAAAATGCATAAACAATAAAACCACACATAAAATATAATTAAAAACATTTAAAATGATAAAAAGAACTGAAAAGGGCAGACTTCCCCCTCCCCAACCTACCCGTCTCTCTCTCCAAAGGCCCCGTGGAACAGCCAGGTGTTACACTGTCTATGGAAAGAGGTGAGGTCTGGGGCCAGGCAGACCTCCATCATGAGGGAGTTCCACAGCCTGGGAGCAGCCACCGAGAACGCCCTCCCCTTCGTTGCCACCCGGGCAACCTGGGGGATTTCAAGTCAGGCGTCCCTGACCAAATGCAGGGGCCACAATGCAATCTGGGGCCTGAGGCAGTCCCGCAGGTAAGCTGGGCCCAGGCCGTTTAGGGCTTTATAGGTCATTACCAGCACCGTGAATTGGGTCCGGAAGATAATAGGCAGCCAGTGCAGAGAACGGAGCACCGGTGTAATGTGCTCGTGGCGACCTGTTCCTGTTGAGACGGGCCACCACATTCTGCACCAGCTGCAACCTCCACACCATCCCAAAGGGCAGCCACACGTAGAGTACATTACAGTAGTCTAGTCTAGAGGTGATAAAGGCATTCATTGTACCTTATATAACTGACAATCAAAAAACATGACAGATTCCACAGCCTCTAGCAAGCAACATTTGCAAAATCTTTGGTGTTAAGGGATTTTAATAACTCTGCCCTCTAACAGCAGAAGGCGACATGGCAAACCGAACCAAGGTAAAAGCAACTCTATTCGGCCAATTATAGATGGAAGAAAAATATTTGCCAGGTCCCACATAAGGTGGGAACCCTTTGTAAGCTTCAGATATTTTTGTATCCCTTATTGTGACTGCACGGGCCTGGAACTCCAGATCATTGATTCTTTTCTTGATCAGTGAGAAAGCACTAACAAAAGACAAACTGGAGACAAAATTTACAGAAAAACCCAGGGTCGAAAGCAAGGATTCCACCCCTTTTCCCCATGGACCCAGCTTTGGCATCACAGAAGCCAGTCAAACCAGGTTATTCTGGGCATGAAACCTAAGACATAACCAAAATTTTAATATTGTTTTGGCCAAGGCTTCCGACAAGGAGAGGCCCAGTTCTGCTCTCGTTAATACGACCAGACAACTCCTTGGTACATACAAGATGAACAACCTCTAAATCATGCACAAATGATGGTCCCCATATGGAGATCCCATACAAAATATGTGCAAGGACCATTGCCTGATAAACTGTGTGCCGGGATAGCCAATTTTCCTCCCTTAGAAAAACAGAAGCTAGAAATACCCGTACAGAGGTTTTCAGTATGCTGCTTAGCGGATTTAAATTGATGCTGCCATGACAGAGTGAGAAAAAGTAACTCCCAGATATTTATTTTCCATAACTTGTGCTATAGGGGTGGAGTTCAGAAGCCAATTGTATATTATACACATTCGTCCAACTACCAGCACTTTAGTTTTAGTAAAATTAATATTGAGTAATTCCCTAGAACAAAGAGGCAAATTCATCCATAAGCCTTCTTAAACAGACTTGAGTCTGGGAAAAAAACATTGTGTCATCAGCATATAGCAAAAGAGACAGGGTATATTTAACAGACTAAAAATTATGCTTCTGAAGTTGAACTTTCAAGAACAGCAACAAAAATCACAAGGGCAGTCCATTTACAAAAAGATTAAAATTGGAAGAGAACAAGCTCTCTTTTCCAAAATTACTCAGAAAAAATACAAAAAGGGGGCAAAGTGCACACATGAAAAAGTGCTTGGATAAGATGCAGATAAGAATTATTTGGTATACCCCAAAAATATATTCCGAGATCAAGGCAGAACCTTCATACTAGCAGATGCCCAGACACTTCTGGATTTTAGAAGTGAGGCACAGAATCAACAACAATGACCCCACGGGACTAATATACACAATACACAAATATATACACAAATTAACATTTGTAATAATTTTATAGTACACTTAGGAAAATGCCACCTTTGGGTGGTAACACACATATGGGTGAAAAAACCTGAACCATGTCCAGAGACCATGCAGCTTGCTGCCTTGGAATCATTTAAATTTGTATTGGTTTTATTCAATAGTAAGTTACTAATGCCTTATATCTTACAAAAGAATAATTACAAATCCCATGTATAAATAGCAACAGAAAGGTAGAATTGGTGATATTATAGTTAAAATGTAAAGGACAGTATAAAAAGAACTTAGCTATTTAGAAAAGGTTTTACAGAAGGTTATAGTATTAGGACTTAAAGAGAATTATAGAGTCGTGGGAGCTGCTCTATAGATAAAATAAAGCAGGTTGCACTCCATTAAAATCACAAAAATTCTACTCGTTATAAAATCAAGATGATTTATCATATCACTGTGAAACTTTGGTGGAGGATCACTTGAGTGAGGGGTAGATGTTATCAAAATTTCAGACAGATCGGCTGAGAAACATCTGAGTTCTACAAGACTGAAAACTGGAGCCAGAAGTGTTCTTTCTGGATTTTATGACTGTTTCCTATTGACAGAGAAAAGCGTGTTTAATGTTATTCGCCTGGATGTTTAGAGAAATCAAATCAAATATTTTAATTAGGTGTGACCTTTGGTCATTACCAGTAAATTCACAATATACACAATAACTCAACAAAACAAAGACTCAAACCCATATAAACATATATAAAAATAAATAAAATATCAATTATATAATATCTTTAAGAATAATCTCCTGCTTGATTTAAAGAATAAAATACCTAGCAGCAAAAACAGCCATCATCAGGTGAATATAAACAGAACACCACAAACCTAACATCTCCAAAACAAGCCTCAAACAAGTTTGTACTTCATGAGTAGGCCAACAACACAGCTTTACCCCTATACAGGCTTTACCACGAGCCCAGGGAGCAAGCGAACAACAAAGCCTTTACCCTAGAACGTCTCTGTCTTAGTCATCTCCAGTTGGTTGCCAACGGAGCTTGCCCAAAAAACTCTGTCAGATCTTCTTGATGCCAGTTATCAACGAGTCTTAACCTCCAAAGAATCTCTACCTCACACTTCTCCCAACAGACCATCGGCAAAGCTTACTCCTTGGGGGAATCCGGAAGTTGGGAATCTTCCGGTAGCTAGGGATCAACGATGCTTGATCACCTAAAGTCTCTGTCACGCTCATCTCTGGGCTGGCTGTCAGCAAATTCTGGACCCTGAAACCCTGAGAAATCTCCACCTTATTCCTTAATCCTCTCAAAGTCCCCCCTCACTGGGTGGGCCTATAAAACAAATTACAACATACATTTAAAGACCCAGGTCAGCACAATTAGTCCCCTGGAATTGAAGAATATTTTCTCTCAGGGCAAAAGCCTGCAGTAGGAATCTAGATACTGCACTGGAAATCTCCTGAGAGGAATCTTGCAATAAAAACTTTTCCAACTCATACCCCTCCTTGTCTTTTAGATTGTAAGCCACAGGCAGGGACTGCTTCTATTTCTATGTTCTGTACAGCACCAGGTACATGGCTAGCACTATATAAATGTTTATTATTATAATAATAATAATAATAATAATAATCTCCAAGATGTGAGCAAGCCATCGCTCCTTCAGTTTGTCATAAAGTCTACAATGGATCAGAATATGGCCTGATGTTTCAATTTCCGCTTGATCGAAAGGGCATAGCCACTGCTGAAAAGGAACAACAGACAAATGCCCTTCCAGAAGTTTGCATGGCAAGGTGTTTACCCTTGCTGAAAAAAATAAGTACCATAATCTATAAGAGGTGAACTGTCTAAGATAGGTAGCCATTTTCCCTTTGGGCGGCACTAAACAACAATAGTTGTTTAGAGAGTGAAATTTTGCCACCGTCACTAGATCTTCTTGTGTATCCAAATCCTCCAGCCGAAGCGAGATTTCAGATTTGGCTACTTCCAAAGTTTTGCTTGAAAAATAAAAAGTAGAGAAACCTGAATTATTCAATATATTTATAACGTTCTTCTGGCATGGACTCATATGTACATCTTGCTGGAGATAATCTAGCAAACCACCCTGAGAAGATTTAATCATTTTTAACCATAAATACAATGTCTGCTTCCATATCTGATATCTTATGGAATACTGACCTACTTCAAGCCTGAGGACTCTCTTTGGTACACAATTTGGGGCTTTAAACTAATGCCCAAAGAAATCTAGCTTGAACCACCCCTAGCTTCTGTTCTAAAGAGGGAGCCCAGACTGCCACCCCATAGAGAAGTTGTGCCAGCACTTTGGCATTAAACGCTCTTATCGCTGGAGCCAATACTCCCCTTTTACAGCATCGAAAATAGCGGAGAATAGCTGCAGAGGGGCCCCTTGATCTCAAAAGCACCGAATGTAATCGGGAATTCCACCCCCCTTTACAGCCGAACATTAGACCCAGGTATTTATATGTTCTAACTTGCTCAATTGAATTGTCCTTAATATACCACAAATATTTGCAAGGGAACTTGGTAAACACCACTATTTTAGACTTGTCATGGTTAATCGAGAGATGATTAGTTTCACAATAGATAGCTAGAGCCGCTAACTGCCTCTTTAAACCCAGCCAGGTCTGTGACAGCAGCACTGAGTCATCTGCCTATAACATGAAGCCAATATAATGTGAAGCCAATTTCAGCGGAAAAAATTTCAGGGAGACCATAACTGGGATAAGATCATTTATAAAAATATTAAAAAGTGACGGAGCCAACAGGCAACCTTGTCTTACGTCAGATGCTGTATGAATATCCTTGGTCAGAAGGCCAGCATTATTGACTCTGATTACCATCAGGAAATTTGCATACATGGCTTTAATTATATCTAATAGCTGGCGATCTATATGGGCCTTCTCCAACTTTTCCCACAGGATCTACCTATCGATTAAATCAAATGCTGATCGTAAGTCGATGAAAGCAGCAAATAATCTCTGATTCAAATGCATGTATTTATTAATTAAATGACTAAGAACTAAACAATGGTCGATAGTCGAACGACCTGCTTGAAAGCCAGCTTGTTCAGGGTGTATAATTTTATATTCTATCATCCAATTTTTCAAACGTAAAAGCAAATATTTGGCATATAATTTGCTCACAACAGATAACAGACTAATAGGCCGATAGTTGTATAGGTTTAGAGGTGTCAGAAAATTAGTGTGCGCATTCTAGTTCCCATGTTATGTCTTGAGTCCTGCGAGAACTGAAAAGGGAGAATTACGGAGCCACGCATGTTAGAAGAACACACCCAGGAGATGGGACAGGAATCATCAGGGAAGGATGGGGGGCCGGGGGAGTAGTTCCTATCCTAGGGGATGAGGGTACAATAGGGGGCAGGGGAAGTCGAGCCATGTAGAAAACGTGACATAAAAGTGCCCCAAAGTTCCAGAAATAAACAAAAAATGACAAAACGCAACTCCATTCGTTTCATGTTAGGCCAGATGCAGATTTAGTGGGGTGTGGGGAACTGAAGGAGAAAGGACAATTGGGTCCCTTACCTTGGGAATTGTCTATCGCCTCTGAGGGAGGTTATTCGGACGTAGGGAGCATTCTCCCCCATGTCCAGCAGGAGGCAGCACCGACTTTTACCGGGCATGCGTAGGGAGAGCGTGCCCTCGCTTCCCCAGGTGTACCACAGTCGAAGGATCAGGATTATATCTGTAATGAGAGAGAGAAAACACAACTGCCCCTACACAACAGGGGGGGAAAACACCAAGCAACTACCCATTAAAAAGGGTGTAAACGATATGAAACCCGCCCAGAGGCCATGTCAGAAAGACGTAGAACAGTATCCCCGGGTGGGTCGAATAACCTCCCTCAGAGGTGATAGAAAGACAATTCCCAAGGTAAGGGAAACAGTTGTCCTTTCTATGGCCTCTTCGTCCAGTTATTTGGACGTAGGGAAGTAACAGAGCAGTACGCCCGTTCGGCAAAGGGAGGGGCAGTGTGTTTAAGGTTGACCCAGGACTCCTTGTAAAATTCACCAGCCTAAGGAGGCCTTGGCAGACTCAAGGAGATCAATCTTGTAGTACTTAGTGAAAGTATGCGGGCTCTTCCAAGTAGCCGCCTTAATTATCTCACCAAGCGGGGCCCTGGTTCTAAAGGCCCAATTAGTAGCAGCTCCTCACATGGAGTGAGCAAGAACCCGTGTGAGGGGCAAAAGTCCCGCTGCCCTGTACGCATCAGCAATACAGGCCGAGATCCACCTGGAAGTAACTGTCTTGGAAGCCCTCTCACCTTTTGAGCAAGGGTGGTAGCTTACCAAGAGGCTGGAAGTGCGCCGGAAAGGCGCTATGCATTCCAGGTAGATTTTGAGAGCCTGATGTACGTCGAGGGTATGCCACAACTTCTCTAGACGGTGGCGAGGACAGAAGGAAGGAAGGATCACTTCCTGGGATAGGTTGAAGATAGAGGGCACCTTAGGCAAGAAGGAAGGTTCTAGTTGTAAGATGATCGATTCCTTCCTGAAGGTGTACAGTGCCGGATCCATGGAGAGGACACCAATCTCCGAGACCCTTTAGGAGAGGTAATGGCAATCAGAAACGCTACCTTTAGAGAGAGGAAGTAGAGAGAGACTTCCCTGAGTGGTTCAAAGGGAGCTCCTGTAAGGGCCCTGAGCACCGCATTGAGGTTCCAGGAGGAAAACCTATGGACCACAGTAGGGGAGATGCGTCGGGCAGCCCTCAAAAACTGACGTACGTGGGGATGAGAGGACAGGCAAATCCCACTGAAAGCCCCATGGGTTCTATCCAGTGCTGCTAATTGTTTAGCAAGGGTGTTGGGTCAGCGCCCCTTGTCCAACCCCTCCTGGAGAAACTGGAGAACCTGGGCTATGGAAGGGGTCTGGGAGGGCACCTGATCAATGTGGCACCATTAAACGAACACCCCCCCAGGTATACTGATAAATACGCTGAGTAGACTTGCGTTTTGAAGCTAACCGTGTCCCCACAACAGTGTCGGAGTACCCCAACCTCCGAAGGGCTACGGTCTCAATAAGCAAAGATGTCAGTCTCCAGAAGCCCAGATGATTGTAGAGCAGGGGACCCTGGGACAACAGATCCAGTGCGACAGGAAGTTCCAGGTGTTCCCCGGAGGATAACGTGATCAGGTCTGTGAACCACAATCTGTGGGGCCAGAAGAGAGCCACCAAGATGACAGTGGCTTGTTGTTGTTTGCACCTGTGGATCGCCCGGTTGAGATGGGGAAATGGGGGGAAGGCGTATAGGAGGCCCAGGGGCCATTGCTGGCTGAGAGCGTTGTGTGCTTCGGCTTTGGGGTGGGGACCCCTGCTGAAGAATTAAGCCGTCTAGGTGTTGGAAGGGGAGGCAAATAGGTCCAGAACTGGGGCGCCGAATCTGTGTACAATCAGCTGGAATGCTGAATGTTGAGTGTTTGGGATCATGAGCCCCCCTGGTTGTTGACTTAGGCCATGGCTGTTGTTTTCTCCATGAAAACTAAGACATGTCACCTCTCCACTTGATGGGTGAAGCGTTGAAGGACAAGTCGAATAGCTTTGAGCTCCAGCCAATTGATACCGTGATTGTGATCTGGCACAGCGCTTGAGTCTAGGTGGCGTCTATCGTGAGTATCACTCTTGTTGGTTCCATCAGAGGGACTCCTTGTTCAAATCGGTGAGGGTCCTCCCACCAACTGAAGGAGAGGAGGGTTTTTGGACTGACTGAGGGTAGCAGGCGAGTTGTTGATGACATGCACCTGCCATGGTCGAAGTAACTCCTGAAGCTCTCATAAGTGGAATCGCGCCCACTGTAGATGTTGAATGCAGGCCACCATGAGGCCTAGTAGAGATGCAAGTGTTCGTAGGGGGGGATCGAGGTTGCGCCTGCACCAACGTCATGAGTTTCAGGATCTTGTGTTGACGCTGTGGAGGAATGAACACTCTGTCTTGGGTGGTATCGATGATCACTCCCAGGTGTTCTAGCGGTTGTGTGGGCGTGAGGTGGCTCTTGTCTCGATTGATCAGGAATTCATGGTACTCCAGGTAGCTGATGGAACGCTGGAGGTGAAGCAGGGCGAGTTCCTCTGACAGGGCCTGGATGAGCAGGTCATTGAGGTAGGGGAAGATGGCTATGCCCTCTAAGCAAAGGGTCGCAATGAGGGGAATTAGTACCTTGGTAAACATCCGAGGTACCATGCTGAGGCAGAAAGGGAAGGCTCGATATTGCCAGTGCTGGATTTCGTAGCAGAAGCGGAGCCATCGTCTGTGGGCTGGAAGGATGGGGACGTGCAGGTAGGCGTCCCTGAGGTCCAGCGAAGCCAGTCACCTTTCGAGAGGGAAAGAGAGGCCAGGGTCTCCATCTTGAATCACTGAGCTTTGAGTGCTTTGTTCAGGCACTTCAAGTCGAGGACTCCTCTCCACACTCTGTTCTCTTTCTGCACAAGGAATAGAATGGAGTAGAGGCTCCTTCCTGTTTCGTGCCACATTACCCTTTCTATGGCTCCCATCAGTTGTAGTCTGTTTATTTTCAGGCACATTGCTGCATGTTTGGAGGCGATGCATGAGCGAGGAGATACTCGAAAGAACTCCCTGGGTCTGTATTTGAGTTCGATCGAGTATCCCATTGCCACTGTTTGTAGAACCAAGGCATCTGTGGTTGCTTGCTCCCACCTGTGAGCGAAGAGTAGTAGCCAGCCACCAAGCGGGGTGGAGGCTCGGAAACAGGATCCGAAGAAGTCAGGAATCTTGCTTGCGGGTGGGGGATCCGGATCGCCTGGAGTACGAAGCTTGGGTTGGGAACCTGCTAGGCTTTGCCCCGCGTCTCCGATGGCCTCTGCCGTGTGATTCCAAGTTCCAGGCGTTGCCTGTAGAATGGCCACATCTGGGTCCGTGAGAAGTGTTGAAAGGGGCGAAAGAAGTTTTTAAATGACTGCATCTGGTTGAGGGAGTGCTTCCTTTCCTTATTTGAAGCCTCGGCCAAGGCCTTGTCCATGGCAGAGCCAAATAGCTTGCCCCCTTTGAACTTGCTGTTAACTAGGAGGTTCTTTGCATGAGGGTCTACACGCCAGGAGCGGAGCCACAGTCTGTCTGGCAGCCACACTGGCCGCCATGCCTTTGGCTGTTCAGGTGACGATATCCATCAATGAGTCTATCAGAAAGGCGTGGCCCAGGGTAACGTTAGTGGCTAGTTTCCAGGATAGAGAGATCGATATGTCGGGGTCCTTGCCCAGTTTGAACCACTTCATGATGGCTCTGGAGACATAGGACGCCGTAGTGGCCATTTGTAAGACGTTAGTTAGGGCCTCATAACTTTTCCTATGCCCAATTTCTACTCCCTTGTCGGTGGAGTCTTTGTGAAGTAGGTCTCCCTCAGAGGAGAATACGGACTGTCGAGCCAGGGAGGCAGCAGCCGCATCGACCGGCGGTGGCTTAAGGATAGGGTCACTGTGTTTGGAGAAGGTATACAGGGACTGCTGAACCGGGATAGTTTCAAGGATTTGGTGGGCTGTTTCCATTGTGCTTTTATTATTTTTTCGAATGCCTTGTCCAGGGTGGCTCCCCTTGATCTGCTGTCTAATTTGGGGATATAGTCCCTGTTGGAGTCATCCTCATTGGAGGAAGAGTCTGAGTCTCTTTTCTTTGGAGCTCTGGGTGTGATCCTGAGAACCGTCTCCGCTCACTTTAGTAGCTTTGGGCCCTGGTCAGAGGGTAGTTCCCTACCCAGTTCTTTAGGTCCCCTTGACAGGATCTCCTCCCACTCGGGCAGCTCTCTGTCAGATGAGTGAGGGGAGCGGCTATAGGATGCTTGTTCCAAATTCTCCTCCGAGGTTATGTTTGTAGCCAGTGGTGTTCTGGCATAGCTGGCACCCCTCCTTCACTTGGTGGGGGGCAGGGGGAGTCAGGGTCGGACTTCGTCAAGCAGCAGTTCACCCTCCTCCATGAGGAGAGAGACCCCCTCATCTTCCTCTGAGGAGGAGCCGATGAGATCCTTAAGGGATCGCTTCCGGGAGGTTTGCAAGAGCTTTTCTGCTTTCCCTTCCCTGAGGCTTTTGATGCCCCCTTGAAAGAGATTTTGGGAGGAGGGGAGGGGTGAACGTACTTGCAGGGTCGCCGTCCACCGGGTCTGGTTCCCTTCTATGTGAGCCAGTACCCCCATCATGGATTTTAAGGCATCCAGCTGAACCTGCTGGATAGGGTCAAGGGAGGGGGCCCCTCTTGTTGGGAGGTAGAAGAGGCTGCCTCCTCATCCTCTTCCTCAGCTTCTGATAAGCTGTGAGGTTCCTCCTGGTCGTGGATGCAGGCCACGGCTGGAATTTTTTTTAGGGGGGGGGGGAGCGGTTTCATTTTCAGCAGGCGCAGTCGTGGGGCCCTCCTGCTACTCCGCGGTTTGGAGGGCAGCAGCCCTGCGGGTTTTGGCGGTCTGCGTCATAAAAGCAGGTACCCCTAAGTGGGGGGGTGTACCTCACGGATCGATCCCCCGCACCTGCTCTGCCCTGGACCATACTTGGGGGAAGATGTTAGAGCGGGAGAAGCCACTCTGTTAGATGGCACCCGCCGGGCGCTTGCAGAAACTGGAAGGGATTCCCCTTCATCCCTAACTAACTAGTTTAGAAGGAGACACACACACCCCTCGTAGGGAGCGTAGAGGATCAAACGTCATGCACGCTGCAGCTCCTAGCTGATCTGAGGCAAACTTTCAACTGGGGAAGCGAGGGCGTGCTCTCCCTACGCATGCCCTGTGAAAGTCGGTGCTGCCTCCTGCTGGCCATGGGGGAGAACACTTCCTACGTCCAAATAACTGGACGAAGAGGCCATAGAATGGCAGATCTTGCGGGGATGTGCTGTAGGTGGAATATGGCAAGACCTGTCAGAGAACGTACACTACCTGGACAGCTACTATTCCCTCCTCCAGAGTCAGAAGGCGGCATAGGAGGTCTACTGGGCTTCTCTACCTAGTGGAGCATAGACAGCTGCTATGCACCGTAAAAGAGGCTTTCCCCTCCCTGACCTCCCACCATTACTACCATGCCCAGAATGGGCAGAAAGTTGGTGCCTGCCCCCCACCTGTATTTAATAATTATGTTTTATTAATTTAATCGTATTTGTGTTAATTAGGTTCTAGTTTAAGGTAGGTTAGGTCAATTGGTTAAATTAGGTAAAAAAAATTAAAGTGTAAAAATATTTTTTTCATTTTTATAGTAAAAGTTTTCATTTTTTAAAACTTATGTTAATAAGGTTATATATTAAAATAGGTTAGATTAGTCAAATAGGTTAATTAGGTTATAGGAGTAGATGGGTTACATTATGTAAAAAAAAATAATTCTAAAATAAAGTCATAATAAAAAAGATTTAAAAAAATTATGTAGCATTTGGGTGCCTTGTAATGAAACTATGGTTATAGTGTTGTTGGAGGGGGAATCTAGTGTATTGCTCATTTAAAAACCAAGGAAATTCCATAATAAAAAAAATCTTTGGTTTAAGAAAGGACTTCTACAAATTCACTCATGCTCCAAAAGTATGGAAATTGTAAGTTAAGGCTCCCGCCTTAATTTGAAACCCATGTAAGCAGTAAAGATGTTGTAAAGTCTCACATATTGTGCTTGCTTACAACTTAAGCTCCACACTTTGTGTTGGTCTTTCAGCCCAAATCCTCTGTCTTTGCAGGCCGGGAGGCAACACTGAAGATGGGGAAAGCAGTGGGTCAGGGGGAAGCTTGCTGCAGGTGGAATATGCAGGTGGGAGGAACAAGGCTGATGGATGTGGAATGTGAACAGGGAGACAAGACTGGGAGCAGCGGTGCAGTGGGGGAAGTGTCCATATGGGGAGAGGGCAACCAGGTGCTGGGGGACTGTTTATGGGGGACAAGGCTGAGAAATGGGTGAGGGGAAAGCCAAGGGTGGGGAATAGTATTTGTATGGGGATGGGGGTACCCAGGTGCTGGGGGGAAGCTGAGAGATTGTGATGTATATTCAAGGACAAAGTTTGGGGGACAGTTGGGTGGGGGGGTTAAGTATATACGTTTTTCATGTGTGTTTTCAGTTGCAATTGCGACTACGAGATATAGGAGGGGAGACATTTATTTATTTGTTTTGTCACATCTTTATGCCGTCCCCTCCTGCCTATACATCTCAGGGTGGCTAACAACATTATAAAAGACAAATGACATCATAAAATACATAAAACATTAAAATAGCCCAAACAAGAAAAAACCCAAACCCAACCCACCCATCTCCCTCAGCAAAGGTCCAGCGGAATAGCCAGGCCTTGCACGGTCTATGGAAAGAGGGGAGGGTCTAAGGCCAGGCAGAACTCCAACGGGAGGGAGTTCCACAAGAACGTCCCCCTCATGATCAACACCCGAGAAAGTCGGGGCACCTCAAGGAGAGCACCCCCAGCCGACCGCAGAAGCCGATCCAGGATCCAGAGAGTGAGGCGGTCCTGCAGATAAGGGGGGCCCAGGCCGTTTAGGACTTTAAAGGTCAAAACCAACACCTTGCATTGGGCCTGGAAAACTAATCGGCAGCCAGTGCAGAGAACAGAACACTGGAGTAATGTGCTCATGATGACTTGTCATCCTAAGGAAACGCGCCGGCACATTCTGCACCAGCTGCAGTCTCCGGACCATCACCAGTCTCCGGTAGCCCCATGTCGAGTGCGTTACAGTAGTCCAATCTCGAGGTAATAAAAGCATGGATGACTGTGGCCAGGTCCAAGTCCGAGACATACGGCTTAAGCCGTCGTACCAGATGTAGGTGGCGAAATGCGCCCATTGCCACAGCTGCCACCTGGGCATCCAGGCAAAGCTGCGCATCTAGGACCACTCCCAGACAACGAACCTGAGATATCAGGGGAGGACAGACCCCATCAATGATGGGGACCATCACACCCCCGGCTTTTCCCACAACCATCACTTCCGTCTTGTCAGTATTCAACTTCAGGCGGTTCGCCCTCATCCAGTCCGCCACAGCTGACAGACTGGGTAAGCATCAAGACTGTCAGGTCTAGGTTTGATGAAAAGGAGATACACAACTGGGTGTCATCAGCATATTGATGACAATTTACACCAAACCCTCTGACGGCCTCCCCCAAAGGCTGCATATACACGTTGAACAAGAGGGGGGATAAGATGGAACCTTGCGGGACTCCACATATGAGGCCCCAAGGAAAGGATGAACAATCACCCAGCACCACACGTTGAGTTCTTCCAGCTTTAACCGCCCCCCTTCTCGCTTCATCTGTTGAGGATCCTCCGTATACCACGCAGACCTGCATTGTTGGCGATTCAGGAGCAGACACCTAGAAGCCATACAGTCAATGGCCTCCAACAGCACAGAGTACCAAAAGGCCAAGAAGTCATCAAGTGAACAGCCATCAATATCATACGACAGGAAACAAGGTTGATGGGTACAGAATGGCTTGATCCCCTTATAAGGACTGTACCCGAGGGGAAAGCAGATGGCAGCCAATCCTAAACTGAGAGTCACAGCCCACAGACAGAAAAATCCCTTTCCAATAGAGTATAGTACTCCAATGCATGATACACTAGGACAAAATATCAGCTTGCCCTTAATCACCTGTGTAGTAAGAAGATGCACTTGAGCTACTGTCTGAGAGGGGAGCTATAGATGAAGGAGAAACTGTGGCTACAGTGGAGACGGGAATCAAGTCCACAATATTTGGCTGTAGAGGAGCTTACTGTCCTTAGCTTCAGTGTTGCCGCTAACATGTAAAGCAAGAAGATTGTGGCTGAAAGGCTCCATGCACCCACACTTTGCTGTGGTCTGTGTTGTAAGTGAGCACAATATGCGAGACTGTACAGCCTTTTTACTGTTTTTATGGCACGTTAACCAGGGCCCTGATTCTCCAGCGCAGTTTTTTTTAAATTTCCACATGAGTCTGGAAGGCTCAGGGCCCAATTCTGCAGGTCCCTGTCCGCACCCCCCACCGTACTAGGGCAGGCTGGGTTGGGTGGGTGGTTGCCTCCCCCTTCCCCACCCCAGCCTGCTTGCATCCAGGGCAGTGGTGGCGGCTGCAGGAATCCCAAGCACTGCTGCTACCTCTCCCCCGCCGAGCCAGCAACCAAGTAGGGGAGACGGAGACACGCGGCAGCGTTCCTGTCCATGGACCAGGATACACTGTGTGGAGGGGCTGCCAGGGCTCGCCTCCCATCCCACTCTGGCAAAGCAACTCAACAGCATCAGCGGCGGTGGTATCGGCATTAACAGCTTGACCCGGCAGCTCTCCAACCTGCTCCTTCTGGATGCTTCCTAGGCTGCCCCAAGGGGCCTCTCAAGGCAACGCAATCAGCTGACATCATTTGGTCATGCAGCTCTGAGACCCCCCCCCCCCCACTGGGAGGGGCTAGGAAGTGGCCAGAAGGAGCCGGATGGAGAGCTGCTAGGACAAGCTGCTGACACCACCAACACTGCTGGTGAGTGGATTTGCCAGGCTGGGGAGGGGAGGCAAGCCCTGGCAGTCCCACCCACCCAACGCAGCCTGGCCTATGGGAAGGAAACCCTCGTTTTTTTCCATCCCCCTCCCCCATGGAATCTCCTGCTCCACTCCTCCCCTGCGCAGGCTTGAAATTCTGTGCAGGGCGGAGCAGAGAAGGAGATTCCAATGGGGGAGGGGGATTCTGCAGGAAATCTGTGAATAGCAGACCCACATTTAGCTTGGGGCTCTGGCCTTAACTCACCATTTCCATGCTTTTTGGAGCAGAAGTGCATTTGTAAGAGTCTTAACTGCTCTCTGAAACCAAAGGTTTTTTGATCCTAGAATATACTATTTATTTGTGTAGTGTTATTTTAAGCTGTTGGTGATTGTTGCTAAATACTGCTCTGAAAGAATTGTAGAGCCACAGTTGTGGCTCTATAGTTAAGGCAATTGCAGACGTTCATTGACTAACACCTATGTTGTTCAATGGGAGCCTGTGTAGCAAACACTTCTGGTTGGCGACTAAAGGTTTGACTGGAATTGTAGCTTTCCCTCCCTGCGTATATTTGATTGAATGGCTTGTACAATGAAGGGAAGTCTCTAGTACACACTGCTGCTTTTGCGTGTGTTTAAAAAGAAATGGAAAGAAAAAACATTTGTGGATTGTGGTCTATCTTTAAGGGGGAGGAAAAAAAAACAACTCAAGTGGCAGCAGCTGGCAATGCTGCGGGTTATTTAAACGGGACTGGAAGAGCAGCAGTGTCGCAGGCTGAAGCGATCAGCAGCAGCAGCAGCAGCAGCAAGGGGGAGGGCGTGCACTTCTTCCTCACCCACAGACCTACCCGCCTGCCTGATTCCCCCCTCTGCAACAGCAGGGGGAGAAGAGGAATTACTGCACCTGCCCGCCTCCTGCTGCTAGTCTTTCTGCTTCTCCTCTCCTCCTTCCAATAGATGGGCTCGCCGGACGCCAGTCTCCCGCCCCCCCCCGGCAACAGCTTTGGACGGGGAGGGGGGGAGGGAATTATTGCCCCTGCCCATCACTTGCTACTATCCTGCTCATCTCTCTTCCCCACCCACAGACTGGCTCGCCTGCTCCCCGCAACAACTTTGAGTGAGGCGGGGGGAAATTACTGCCCCTGCCTGCTACTAGCCTGGCTGCATCTCCTTCCCACCCACAGACCAGCTCACCCCCCTCAGCAACAGCCTGGGGCAGGGGGGAATTACCAGCCCTGCCAATCCACCGCTTGCCTGCTCACCTACACATCAAGCAGCCGGGTGCACCTGGGCTCCCCCTTGGCAAAAGCAGGGGCAGCCACGACGAGTAACATTTTGAAAGGTCCTGCACAGCCGGGGAGGAGGCACGTATGAGCAGACGTGTGGGCACGGGGGCTGGAAGTGCGTGTGATTTTATTCAGTTTGAATGAGAACGTGTGCGTGTGTGCAAGAGAGAGAGACAGGTGACAATGTGTGTAGCGAGTGTGATCATCAATTTGAATGAGTGTGAGGGGTAAGAGAATGTGTGTGTGAATGAGTGTTTTAGAGGTGAGAATGTGTGTAGTGTGTGATTAATTTAAATGTGTGTGTGTAGTGTATATGGAGGAGTGTGTGATCAATCTGAATGAGGTGTGAGGGGTGAGCATGTGTGCATGAATGAATGTGTCAGAGGTGAGAGCATGTGTGTATGGATGAGTGTGTGTGATCAGTTAGAATGAGCATGTGAGACCTTTTATACATGAGACCCACCCACGTAGTGGCATAGATGGGTGTGTCTCGTATGAAAGCAGTCACTTCTGCGCTCCCACATAACACGCACCTCAACCCATCACCCCTGCACAAAGCAACCTGTGAAAAAGCAGGCTGTTCCATGTGAGGGGGATGTGGGGTGGGATGAGTGAGCGCCTGTGTGCACCTGCAGTGTTCTGGTGTCTGGGGCCAGCTTATGCATTAACAAAACTATTAGGTTCCAACAAAAGGGGAAATTACCTAGACAAAAAACCTTCAGTTTAAGAAGCTAATTAAGGCTAATTAAGGAAGTGTGTCTCTCAATTCGCCCTGAGTTTGATGGCACAGAACATTCTTGGGAAGAGAGGGGAGAAGTGATACAGAACTTGCGTGTCTTGCTGGGAAAGGGAATGAAGTTTGAAAATGTAGTTAACGTTATTTGGTTGCCAAGGCAACAATTTTTGTATAGACTGCAGATTAGTTTTTCATCTGTGAGTTGGGTGTTAAAGGTCTTTAAGGCTAGGAAGAGACTGTTGAGAAGGGGTGTTTCCATCGACAGGGTGTGGAGTTATGGGAAGGAAGGCAATTTGAATAGAGTTTCGTGTACCTTAGAGGGAGAGAAGCCCCTAGCTCCCACTCCTAAGATAGGGGAGGCCTCTCATAGAGAGGACTCCGGTAAAGGTAAAGAGGCAGTTTGTACTAAAAAGGAACAGAAGAAGGAAACTAGCACTGGCAATGAGGTAGGGAATATAGGAGATCTCATGGAAGTAGGACCAGCTATGCAGGCTACCCAGCAGCCAATAACAAACAATGGTTGTAAGGAGCTTGAAAGTATCCCAAAAGAGGGTGGGAGAGTTATTCAAATGCAGTTCCTAGGAGAGGGGGAACAACCTAGGGCCCAGCCCGGAGGGGAGGAGCTCATAAATATTTCAAATCAAGACCAAGTATTAGGAAATTTTGCTAGCAAGGTAGGCACCTTTTTGTTGGGCAAGATAGAGATGGAGGATTCAGTACTAATAAAGGAAATGTTCAACAAATTATCGGTAATTGATCAGGATAGTTTTCTGACTAGATTAGGACATATTAAAAATTTCACTCAGGGTCCAAATATAGATTATAAGGGGAATAGTTTAGGGGGTGTTAGCTTTCAATATCAACCAGAGCAGAACCTGGCAGAGCTAATGGCTCAGAGAGAACTGGGAGCAGACGAATTAGGATTGTCAAATAGGGGGGAGGGAGCTGAGGGGATAGTCGCAGAAAGTGCGGCGGATCCTGGGAGGGGGGAAGAAAGGCTCTGGGAGAGCAATGGGGAAATTAGCAATGTCAGTCTGCTAACCCAAGAGCTCGTAGGGATAAGAGCAGTTGAGCATTTAGCATGAGATGGGGTTGGGGTTTCCCCTTCCCCGAGGTTAGATGTTAGTGGTAAGAGGGGCCTGGATATGGGCGTTCCAGGAATGGTACCCTCGCAGGAAGGGGAGGTGATTCCTCACCTAGTCTCATGGAATATTGCAGGCCTTAAGCAAAGGGTCTTGGATAATGATTGGATCCAATTTATACAAGGATTTGATATTGCCTGTGTTCAGGAAACTTGGCTAAAAAATGATGATCCTATAGACCTGGCTGGTTTTGATATCTTTCTCCATGGAGGGTTGAAGGAAGGTAATAGGGGACGGATATCGGGGGGATTAGCAATTTTGCTCCCTGAGTCCGTAGGACATGTATTTACCCCGTATCCCTCGGGTAGAGCTGAAGTGCAGGCAGGCCTATTGAAGTTAGGGAGTAGTATGGTGGATCAATTTATAGTGGTAAATGTATATATTCCCCCTATTACCTCAAAATATTATAAGCCAGATGTCTGGTCAGAATTGGAGGAAATCATTGTAAGGTTAACTGATGATTTCCCTAGGGTGCCATTGCTTATGGTGGGAGATTGGAACGTGCATTTGTATGGAAGAATTGATAACAACTTATATTCAGTAGAGGGGACTATGAAGGATTTGCTCCTGAAATTTGGATTACAGGCTTTAAATGTTGATCCACAAAGTGATGAGACTGGAGGATATACCTTTATGGGCCCACAAGGAAGTAGTAAGGTGGATTATGTGATAGTGGAGGGTAGCTCTCAGGATCGGTTTGGTAAAGTGAAAAGTATTATAAGATCTGAAAGTGATCATGTGGCATTGATCCTCCCGCTTAGGATTGTCAGTGTAACTAAGGATTTACAGATAGAGGAGGTGGATAAAAGGGTATTAAGATTGAAGAGATTTACAACGGTTGAGCTTATAAGGGAGGTCCAGGGGATTTGTGATTCAGGGGTGATGGCGCATTTGGCGCGGGATATGAAGTATGCAATTGGCTTTCAGACATTGTCGGATCTATATGAGGTAACCGTAGGGGTTTTTCAGAAGAGATTGATGTATGAGATGGGAAGGGGTAGGGTACAGTTGGGGAATGTATGGTATGATCAGGAATGTAGGAGGTTTAAGAGCTTACTTTCTGCAGTAAGGAGGAAAGGGGCTAAGGATTCATCCCCCGTAATATGGGGGCATCTCAGAGAGTTAAAATTAGCTTATCATCGATTGTTAAGAAGGAAAAGAGCTGGGTTCTATTATAAAAGATGGGTAAAGATGGGTATAGATATGCGTACTGGAAATATTGGAGAATTTTGGAGAACATTAAATCAGATAATTAACCCGAGGCGGACAGGATGGGGACAGACGATTGTCCTGAGTGATTGGGAGAAATTCTTTCAAAACCTCTATGCTGATAGGGCTATACCAACTATAGACTTGGGAGAGGGGGATGACCAAGCGGTAGAGCCCTGGCAAGAAGGAGAGTTTGAAGAAAATAAGATATTCGATTGTATTATGGCTCTGAAACGGGGCAAGGCCGCCGGCCCTGACTGGGTTACAGCTGAGATGTTGCAGGCATCACCAAGGTGGTGGGCTAAATACATGTCTCTTCTGTTTTATAAGGTGAGCAACGCGGGCCAATTACCAAGTGCCTGGCGTGAGAGTATCATTGTTCCCCTGTTTAAGAAAGGGAAAATTAACGATCTAACAGCATACCGTCCAATAAGTCTTCTATCAGTTATTGGGAAGGTGTATGCTAGGGTTCTATATACCTATCTGGCCAAATGGGCAGAGTCAGGGGCCATAATCCCGCGTGAGCAGTTTGGCTTTCGAAGGGGTAAGGCCACAACTGACTGCTGCTTTATACTTCAACATTTGGTATTTAAATATACCAAGGTCAGAAGAGGTAAGCTTTATCTGGCTTTTATGGACCTAACAAAGGCCTTTGATACAGTGCCGAGGGCCAGGCTATGGGCTAAATTGGAGAAGCAGGGAATGGAGAGGAAATTATTGAGGGCCATAATACAGTTACACTCCAATAATGAAGCTAGGGTGAAGACGAGATCAGGTCTGAGTAAGTCGATCACAATTGGGAGGGGTGTACGTCAGGGATGTATCCTGGCACCTCTCCTCTTTAATTTGTATGTCTCGGATTTGGTTGAGGACATCAGGGAAGTCGACACGCATCCACCGAAAGTAGGAAGTGAGCAAATTAGTCTATTACAGTATGCGGACGATGTGGTGCTGATATCGCAAACGGAGGGAGGGTTGCGGCAGGCTATAAATAAGTTTCAGCAGTATTGTGGCTTAAATGGTCTGGAGATAAATTTGCAGAAATCCAAAATTATGATATTGGGTAAAAGGAAGAATCCCAGCAAATGGAAAACAAAAGCTGGAGAAGTGGAAATAGTGAATGTATTTAATTACTTAGGAGTAACATTTAACTGTAGAGGAACATGGAACTCCCATATACAGGCTAGGGTGCAGAAGGTTCAATGTGTAGCCCAGGCATTAAACAGAGCTATAAATATTTCAAAAGGAGTTTCTATTTCAGAATTTATGCAAGTTTATAAAGCCAAAGTCCCCCCGTCAGCGGTGTATGGGTTAGAGGTGATACCTAACCCGAATGTAATAGCCTTAGAAAGGGTGCAAAATCTATTTCTACGTCGGTTACTAAAAGTAGGACCAGGTATTCCAGGGGCAGTACTGAGAGCAGAACTGGGGGTGAATTCCCTAGCAATGCATGCAAGGGTCAACTATGTAAGGTACTGGCTAAGGCTATGGATGGGTCGAGAGATAGAGCTCCCCCTTTTAGTCTTAAAGGAAGAGTTAATGTATGTAGGGGTAAGGGCGTACCCATGGGTGAGGTATTTGGAGAGGATCCTCAGTTCCAGTGGTTTCTCTTTCACTTACTTCATTGGCAAGAGCATATCGGAAATAAAATCCGAGATTCTGTTAAGAATGAAGGATATGGAGCACCAGGAGGATTTAGGGGCAGTGGCTGATTGGAGGGCAGCACCAAAATTGGGGCTGTATAAACGGGTATTTGAGCTTGAACCCTACTTAGACATTATAGTAAATGCCAAGTTGCGCAGAGGGTATACATTGTTACGCTTCCAGCTTATCCAACTTGCCGTAACGGAAGGCAGGCATAATAGGACACCATATCTGTTAAGACGCTGCTCTTGCAGTATGCAAGAGGTAGAGACAACGGAGCATTTTATGCTGCGTTGTCCGTACTACGCGAATTTGAGGACAGTATGGCTGGAGCCTTTATTGAAGGGACAAAAGGATCTAAATATAGAAAGCCGCTATCTGTTTTTGTTAGGGTTACGAGGAAGGGAGGAAATGATAGCGATTGCTATATTTATAGACCTGGCTGGGAAAAGGAGGTCGTTAATTCAAACTAAAATAAGAACTATCGGAAAGGTTTAGAAGGGGATGGGGGTTGGTAAAGTAAGTCCAGCGTAAGTCAAACTCTAAGTAGTAAGGGCCACTGTCAATACCTCTAATGGCATTAGGCCAGGTGAGTGTAAATGGCTGTTAATTAGTGCCTTGGGTTAGGCAGGGGGAAGTCGCTGCAACTTAGAATTGGAGTACCCATTGGTCTATGGGATGGGTCATTTGGGGTTTGCGCGGACAAGTTGCCCTCAAAAGTAAGTGGGAACCAGGAATGGGGTTACCCCTACTAACTACAGGATGGATAAGGGCCGCCCGGTAAAGGGATGGAGGACTCGGGGCTGTGTGGGTAAGTTGCCCTTAGAAGCAATCAGGAAATGGTGGGCGCTAAGTTACTGATATGGATCAGTTGTTAGAGGTAGATTTGGAATTGGGGTTAGGGGTAGGTAATTAGGATATACATTATGGAAGGGGTATTTGTGTCATATATTGTATAACATTATAGCAAAGTTTATATTGTATTTTCCATCTTTGGTTATTGGAGATAATAATCATAGTAAGTATTATTACAAATTTTATATTTATATATTATCAGAAGAGCACACTTAATTGTTGTTTCGATGTAATGTGATGTGACATGTGTAAGGTATGTATGTTTGTTTGGCTATGGCGAAAGCTGGCTTAATAAAATTGAATTGAATTGAATTAAGGCGGCATTCCAAATTATACTCAAACATTAACATGACAGTTAATTGTATGTTAAGGCAACTTTATTATATATTAGACCAATCTATACATTTTTCTTTTTTCATTAATAAATAAAACATTATAACTTAACTGAACTTAAACTGCATACGTTCCTTATCACGTATAAGTTTTGTTCAGTCACCATACTACACGTATGCAGCTTAATTTCATTCATAATTTTTTTTAATTAATGAATGAGAAAAGAAAAATGTATAGATTGGTCTGATATTTAATAAAGTTGCCTTAACATACAATTTACTGTCATGTTAATGTTTGAATATAATTTGGAATGCCGCCTTAACTACCTTCTTAAACCGAAGGTTTTTTGTCTAGGTAATATTTATTTAGTGGTAAGAACAATCGCATGAAGGGAAATTTCCAACTGCACTAGGCAAGACAGAGCAAGAGTGGCATTTCTCCTGGAAACATCTCCATTCAAGTTAAAAGGGAGTGGCTTGGCAGTGTTTATTTTCCCTTCTACCATGAAAGCCAGCTGATATTTCCAATTACAAAGAGTTACGTGCTGCATTGACAGACCATTGGAAAGTCCGACATGCAGATCCTAAACGTCACAGGTTCACGTAGCATGTGACCCTCCTCTTTACTGGATTATGTCTAAACTCTGGCCACTGCCCCATCAGGAGCGACAAAGCATTTTCCTCCTCTTTCCCCTCCCGAAAGAAGTTACACCCTATGTTGAAGATTTGGATAATCTCACATATTGCACGTAACATGGTTCCAACTTAACAGTTAGTTCAGCAAGCCCATTGCTGGCCATTTGCTTTCCTGGTGAACTACCTGCTAAGTTTCCAGCCTGGAAACTCTCGTTTCCTTGAGCAGTGCATTTGCCTTGTATCCAAAACACTCAAAAAGAGGCCAACCTCTTCCTAATCTCAGAAAACAAGAGGGAAGACTAACTGTAACCCAACAAGATGACAGCTACAGTGCTGCTGCTCTTCTCTTATTCAGCACTAACTGTTCAGCTTGCTAAGTCACAATCTGAAAATTATAGATTGGTTTACAAGATGGCTGGTAAGCCAAAATGCTTCCAGTTCCTTCATACTCAGTCCCAAATAAAACAATTTACAGTCCACTTCTGCATATGGGTGATCCTATGGCCAAGCATATAGCACTTCTTGGCCTTCTCTAAAAGGTTAAACATTTAGTAAGAATAAATTCCTTTCACTCCACCCATGAGAATTTTACACATCTTTCATACTTTTCCATCTCCCACTATATAGTTACAATGTAAGTAAGTATTACCATCACATACTCGAGAACACTAAGAAACCGCATATGACAAGCCATCAGCTCTAGCCAGCTGACGCTGTTTCCCCATTAGCGACAGTGGGAAAAACACAGCAGACAAGGATACCTGACTCTAACCAACTCTTGGCTAAACCATGCAATCTTTTCAGGTTTTGGGGCTATGGAGTATTCCAGATTAGGGACACCTGTGAAGCAGCCAAAGTACTTCCCAACACACTTGGGAGTATATTATAAATTTACCAAAACAAAAAACCTCATGTTTTATAAAAAAACATTAAAGGCACAACAGTTTAAAAAACAAAGAACTTTCCTCTTCAAAAACATCGCACAAAATGAATTTTACTCTAGCTTAAACTCCAAACATGAAAATTTGTTACAATTATAATTAACAAAACAAATGCCAAAAAGCATGGACATTTCAAATTTTTCTACTGATATTTCATAATTTAACATCAACATGAACTTAAGATATGTAGTTAATTCCTTACCATACATACTTACTCTTATTCATATCTATCACCAAGTAAATTTTCTCATTAAGTATTATTTATCATAATTCGACAACAATTTTTTCAAACTGCCTTAACTCTATCCTTTACATGTATAAAAATTGTATACAATGAAAGGTTGCCATTTTCAGTGTAGACAACTTTATACAATTGGTTGTATACAATGCAATTCTGTGCAAAAGGACAGTTAAGCAGTTTGAAAAAATGATTCGTCGAATTATAATAAATTAATGCTTAATGGAAAAATGTGAAAGTTTAGTGATAAACATGAATAAGTATGTATGGTAAGAAATTAGCTACACATCTTATGTTCATGTTGATGTTAAATTATGAAATATTGATAGAAAAATTTTCATGTTTGGAGTTTAAACTAGAGTAAAATTCATTTTGTGTGATGTTTTTGAAGAGGCAAGTTTTTTGTTTTTGAAACGGTTGTACCTTTAACTTTTTTTTTAAAACCGTGAGGTTTTTTGTTTGATAAATTTTCCCTTTTTTGCCATGCGATTAGTAAGGTAATATAAGTGTTGAACCATGGATCACTCAAAATCCTCCCCACAGAATGAATGATTAAGACGCGTACCTTTCCATACCACCACGTATACGCAAACCTGCAGAACTGAATTTTGTATTTTTATTTTTATTTTAATTATTATTTTTTTATGTTAACATTTCCGTTACAACTATGTACACATTAACTTATAAATTGAGGACCTTATTCAGGGAACAAGCCCCATACAGCTGCGGTCCAGTGTTCTATCTCTATTTTATGTGACAAACCTTAATTTTTATATTTCTGTTAAACAAATTGACATTTGTGTTGCATTGGATTTAGAGTGTTGTTGAATTAGTGTCCATATGTTGCTCCAAACAGCGTAAAAGCCCTCTAGCTCTTGGTGTATTTCTGCTTGTATCCGCTCCATTGTAAGTACATACCAGAGTCTGTTTATCCATTTAGTAAAAGATGGTTTGGACTTGGACTTCCAATTGCAAACTATTGTATGGATAGCAGCAAGTCTTAGTTGTTGGCAAGTCATTTTTCTTTCTTTTATTATTTGCAGGTCCGGGAAGATGCCAAGCAAGGCTGTCATATGCTGGAACGTGATTTCCACCCTAGCTATGTCATTCATCATTGGCCATATTTTTTCCCAAAAGTCATTTATATGGGGGCATTGCCACCAACAGTGCATCCACATTCCTGTTTCTTTACAGTCCTGCCAGCATTCTTTCGGATATTCCTTATTCATTTGGTTTAATCTTTGTGGAGTAAAGTAGATTCTGACTGAATGACTGAACAACATGTAACATTCCTAAATGTCACATCTTTCCAGATGCTCTTTTATTACTTAACACAAACAACGGTAGGCGGCTTCTCAATTGTGCATGCGTTAGCCAGCAGAACTGATTTTTTAATCTTTAACAACTAATGTTTTCCTGCACCAATCATTATCACACTACACCAGCACTTGATGTAAATCTCTTGCTACAAGGATGTGCACTTTGGGGGCTCAACTCGTAAGTCTGGAGATATCAATGTTTCAAAAGTATCAGAACGCTGTGCATTTTGACCACAGCCAATTAACTTTTCAACAATTATAACTTTTTATTTTCTGGCTGGATCTTCTTCAAATTCTGCACACATGCAAGTCCCCACAAATATAAGCCATGGATAAATTTTCAGAACTGTAGCTCAAGCAGTTTCCTCAATATTGGGGCTTCAGCAGTTCCCTGTTTATAATGGAGAGTGGTTGTGCCTTTAACTTACTGACAGCTATCACTAAGTAAATGTCCGCAATTGTGAAAGTAAAGTAGCAAGATAAAAATTCTGAAGATCCAACATCAGAACAAAGAAACCATTTTCTGCCTCAGAAGAGTGCTCATCTGCTACCTTTCAACTACATCTTCCAGGAAATGGTAAGCTGGAACAAAGGAAGGCAATGAGCAGAGCTTTACAAAGTTATACTCCCTAAAAGCATGCAATATGGAAAATGGTATCTTGCTCTGCAGTACAGCGAGGGAAAACGTAAACGTCAGGATCAAACAGAAAGCTCAATATACTTGTTATTCATTCCAGTAACGTACAGAGGCCTCATTTGAAATCAGAGCTTCACAGCGAGTGACGATCCCTATTCTGAATTTGAAATTTAAGTAGACAAGACCAAGCATAAGGAGAAGGGAGATTAATCTTATTTAACAGCAGAGAAACTGAGGCATGGAAAAACTGATTAGCCTTAATGTCACACTTGAAGTCTGTAGTGTAAGCAGATCTGGGTTCATTTTCTGTCAACCGACAGTCCAGCATCTTGATCACAAGACTAAGTTTCTTCTCAATGTTCCCATTCATGCTTCTAAAAGCTGAGCAGAAACCTTAATAGAGAAGTAGTTTACTTGGGCATGTTTTATTATTTGAAGTATGTGCACAAAAACTCCGCTCTAACCCTCCCATTCTACCCACTGAAGCTATTGTCTCCTCTCACAAACAAGAACTGACAATACAAATGAAGAAGACAACAACTCAGGTATAGTTCAACGTAACCAGTGCATGAAGGCAAAGAGTAAGGCAGGACCTAAAACAATATTCATTCACGTTTTGAAACCAAAGCATGTAATTGTATGCCAGCTCAGTGTTCACATAATGTAAAAGTAGCCATTACTGTAGAACCCAAGTAAATGTCGCCAAACCTACAGCATGAACATATCAATCAGGTAACATGCATGGGTGATGTAACACAACACACTTGGCTGAGCAAATTAAATGCATGACACTATCCTTCCCCCAAAAGGGCTTCCAGTCTTCCAGAGGAAGACAGCAGCATGCAAAACAAAAGGACCTATTAGCAAAGCTGAGTTATTTTCCTTACAACCTTTAGGTCAGAAATAAGACTAGCTTTACCATGCTCTACAATTATTTATTTTCATACTAGTAACATTTGACTCAATTGGGTTGGACTAGATGACCCTTGAGATCCCTTCCAACTCTATAATTCTATGATTATCTGTAAGGTTCCAAATGTAACATAGGGCTAGCTTTTTGCTAGTGGTGTACAGTACTCCTCTCCACCCCCTCCGAAGTCCCCGTTTGCAAGCCCAGTTGCAGTTAAAGAACAGTGGGAAGGACTTTTTGCACAAACTAAGTATCTCAGTCCTCTTTTGGAGGATCCCCTAAAATCTCAGCAAACAGACTTACACTCCCACTATTTCCTTGTGTTACTACTTTACATCCTTCTGTTGTCTCTTGTAGATACTGTACGTCTTTTGGAGAAGGGACTTTTGTTATGCATTTGTACATGGCCTAGCATAATGATACTGTGGTTTATTGATGGCTTATAATAAGCATGCCTACAAAGAAACTGAATTGGGAGTTCCCATTCTGCTATTACACCACTGAACAATTGAGAGTAAAGATTTCTGAAACATGCTAGAACACTTCTTCTGCCACCTTTAAATGTCCTTGCGCTACATAGACCTTGATTTGATACATTCCATTTGTTCAGTTGAGGCATAGATACAAGTCACAAAGCCAGCAATGCAAGGGAACTCAGTTACAGGAATCCTAGCATCCTTTGCTCACTTGGCTCTGCCTAGCAAGTCATATGAAAGCCCTTCGGTTTAACTTTTGGGGAACAACCAACTTCTACACAGCACCTGCTCTATTTTAATTACTGACTCCTCTTATTGAAATGCAAAGCAAGTTGGGCATATGCAGTCTCAGTTTCTGATCACTTTGGACACCAATTTTTAAAACAACAAAATTCCTCGCTGCAGTTTTTGCAGCAAGGAACTGCTTGCTGTAAAGAGACTACTTTAACCCCTTCCCTTCCATTTGAAGGCCTACAAATTCTGGAAGGGCAATAACGACCTCTTTTACTCTAAACTTGGAGGTTATTATTATTGCTACAGAGTAGTACTCTTGTTCCACACACACCAGATTTAAAGTTGT
This sequence comes from Sphenodon punctatus, assembly GCA_003113815.1. Taxonomy (NCBI): domain Eukaryota; kingdom Metazoa; phylum Chordata; class Lepidosauria; order Sphenodontia; family Sphenodontidae; genus Sphenodon; species Sphenodon punctatus. The sequence goes on along the minus strand of QEPC01000448.1, from coordinate 210,087 downwards.
CTACAGTAAGTATCATGGGTTGTTTTTTTGTTTTTGTTTTTTTACTAAGCATTTCCATTAGCATGAATCTAAACACTAATTACAGCTTCAGCCTCTCTGCCTATTGCACAAATATGCCTTTTGAAACAATTTATGAATAAATACTTGCCCAATACAAAGAGACAGCTCCAAAAGGAGCAATTCCAGTTTATCAACTTTCCAATTCAAGTTAATACAAGCCCAATGCTTTATCTACCTAAGCAGCTAGATAACTTAAGGATCTGATCCAGTCATTCAAGGTTCCATAGTTTATAAACTGCAGTTTCAGAACACAACACAAAAGGTAAGAAACAAAGCATAATAGCAAGATACAAGCATCAGGTCTCCAATACTCGGACCTATGTAATAGAGGAAACGCAGTGAACACAGGTCCCTGCTATTGCTGAGTAATGTTACACAGTTTCTTAAGTAGGAGTGAAAACTAAAAGCAGAATGTGTATCAAAGTGCTCCAGCAGCAAAACTAAAGTGATAATCACATTTCTTAGACACCTGTTCCCCACCCACCGCTCATTCTCTTTATACCTTTGCTGGGATTTTCAAATGAATCCAAGGCTAAAAACCAGCAATAGTTTAACAGCTTACTCACCTAGATCTATTTTAAGACTTGTCCATTCTACATTTGTTTTCCACCAGGCCATAGCTAAGCAACTTATACCATGGAGGTTACATTCTCTTCTTTTTCAGAGTAAGCCACATTCAGACAATTTGACACAGCTGCTCAGTGGTATCGGCAAGCATCACTTTGGTAAGCATTTCCTGACTTAGGTCCAGAACATTACCATGCATTGCAATCCAGCAGAGGCTGCTTGTAGTAGCCTGAATACAGGATGGGGAGTTGAGAGCTCTCTGTGTCTGGCTCCATAGGACAAACTTTCTATGTCCTTTGGCAAGTCACTTAACCTCTTTGCCTACATTAATCCCAGTACAAGATAAGCCACCAAATACAAGAGTGTGAAAAGGATCAATGTTTGTTGAACACACTGGAGAAGTGGGAGTACAAAAAGTGCCAAGTGTCATGTGGGTCCAGCCCTAAGACCAGATATTGCTTATGGACTGTGCTTGACTCACAGGTTTCTGAGACAATGCAAGAACTGTTTACAATGCCAAGGCCTTTGAAGATAATTAAAGGAAACCGAGAATAGGTAGATAACAGACTGAGATCAAAAGATGTGACACTGTAGCCTTATGAAAGGATGATCTGGTAACAGTCACCCCTTCTCCAGATTTGATCCTCTCTAGTTCCCAAGTAGCCTTTAGGCCAAGGATATGGAACCTAATTATGTGGTTTCTTTACAAAAATATATACAACTAGGGTCATAAATATTGCGCTGCTGCAAATCACAGCTATTCTCACAAGAGTTTGCAGTTAGTCAAGCTGTCACAGAATTTGCCTCTTCCAACAAAGTATTACAGTCCAAGTGAGGAGCACAGTGAGCCTAGCCAATGGGGTACTGGCACAGTGAACTAGCCAGCTGCTGAAGAGAAGCCCATGACGTGAAAGAAACATTCACCATCTACTTCTCTGTAGTAACCGAGGCCCTTTCCCCACCACACCCCCATACATACAACTCCCTTTCTCCCTCTCCCATTTCCCATCCTCCTATTGCTCCCCCCACCGCTCCCATGTCATCACATTATCTTGGAAATTCCTCCTGGCTTAATCAGTCAGTGTGTGAAGCTAGGGATCTACCAGCTGTACTCCTCCTCGTGTCCTCCTATACCACCTTCCCCCCACCCCCTTTTGAGAACCAGTGCTCTAAGACACAAAGCTTGCCAGAGAAATAATGCTTTAACACACTCACAATCCAACTTTTGTAGACTCCCCATTTGCCCTAATTCATGGCCCATGTGATACACTCGTTTGCAGGCAGGGAATAAGCTGCTGGGGAGCAGTGCACAACACTATGATATCAAATTGTACTTCAGTGTATCACAGTATACATAGGTTTCTTCATGTCCAGCAGGCACTGTGGAACAGTCAAGGTATACTGAACTAGGAGAGCCCCACATAAATCAGTACTATCCCCTTTTGTGCTCTCCTCCACCCTTATTGTGCTCCCCGCCCGACTGCACAACTTTACAAAGACAGACACAGGCTTCATAGGAGGCCTTCTACCTCCCACCTTGCATCATTTCCTGTGGGGGGGGTGAAAGCTGGCCCATTTCCCACTGTGTTATATAAGGGAGCTCAGCTGCCGAGCTGGCTCCTTTACAGGCTCCTAGCAGGAACGTTAACGGCTATATCATAGGCACACAATGGGGGGAGAGGACAAGGAGATGTGAAGATGTTCCATGCTCAACCATATTGTACAAGACAAGAGACTACTTCTTGCCCTCTCATCCTCAAGAAATTTCTGTATCCGAGATCCATGGTTTTTAAGGTGGGAAGTTGGCACTATCAGATTTTACAACTGATACAGAGAATTTGCTTAAGACATGTTCATATATTCATGTTCTCAAGCAAATTCTGCTCATGGTTCTCATTTTGGAAAGCTTCACTCCCTTGTTATATTGTCAGAAACAGCTCACTAGGACTCATGGCAATGGCAGGCATTCCAAATGCTGGAGCCAGGGAGCACAGAAGATACTATCCCAAGACTCATCTGGCTGGGGCATGGGTGTGGGGGATACAATTAAAAACAGCTGTAATTCAAAGATCCCCCAACCATAGGGGTCTTGGAGTGTCCCTTCCTGCCTTGCAGCTTCAGCTAGGCTGCCCACCTCCCACCCCCCTCACTACCACAAAGGAATAATTGGGGACTTCATTCCAATGTCATGTTCTGAGAATACATGTGTAACTCCTCTTTGGGTGTTTTTAAATTAAATGCTACCATGCATGGTCACCCAGGAGCTACTCATCTGACCACCCATCTGAAGGTGGAGTGGGGGGAAATTTGTGCTCCCATAAGCCATTCACAGCACCAACTCATGGCCACTCACAGGGCAATGCTGAAAAATGCAGAGTGCCCTGTGTCGGGCAAGTCAAAAAAGTGTGTGGCAACAGGCACCGATGCACACCTGCCCCATATGAACTGGGGCAGTCACCCATGCCAGCAGACAGGTTCCCCACTCAGAGGCACTGTGGGCAAGGTACACAGCCTTTGCAAGTCACAGGAACTTGCTGTGAGCACTGGGAAGCCCAGTTCCTCAGCACTCACAGCTGGGACATGTCAATTGCAAAGGCCAGCCCAGCACGCTTCGCCCTCCCCCATGGTCTGTGCCAGGGGAAGTGCGAGACAGCTGCTGAGGTAGCCACGGTTTAAGCGGCCTATTAGAATCCCTCCCCATGTGCTACACCTGAATGGCTGCTCCACAGCTGTGCCACTGAGCAGCAACAGACCCCACACACCCCAAAGCCTTGCTTATTTAAGAACACCCTTTGAAGTGAATGACTTTAGCCTAATTCTTGTACAGGGCCAGAAAAAAAGTTGGGTATAACTGCACTTTAAAACAAAAGGTTCAATGAAAATCAAGTTGAAGATTGGGGTGGGTGGGTGAAAATCTACTATAAGTCAACTAGCTGACCCTTTAAATCACGGGTAAGCAATATTTTCCCTGCCCATGCGCCACTTTTGAAAATTAGTACAAGCTCCACAGGCCAGACAGCAGTTGTGGGGAGGGCACTCGCAGGATGCAGGAAAGAAGGGGAGGGTCCAGATGATAGGTCTATTGTATCCTCGAGCGCATCTGTACTCCTTTACCTCCTTCAGTGCTTAAGGGTAGGGACTAGATTCATAAGCAAGATCCAAGAATTGGAAGGGGTCAAATAAAAGCTAGGCATGAGTCAGATTTGGCCAGTGAGCTGGAGGTTGCCCACCTCCACTCCAAAGAGACTTTCCTGCATTTCCAGATATTTCAGTGGTGCCAACAGAAGTGAGAAGGGCAGAGTTTTTGTATCTCTTCCAGTACACAGGCGGTACTGGAAGCCATGAGATTCAATTTGTTTACCCAGAGAAAGACTGTAAAGGGAGAAGACAAGAGGGCCCAGGACAGAGCCTTGGTGAACTCCCACAGAAAGGAGAAGCAATGTAGAGGATGTACCAGCAAGAAAACCATTGAAAGTAGTTCAAGAGATACAAAAAGAACCAGTTGAGAACAGAGTCCTGGAAACTAAGGGAGCGTAGCAAATCCAGGAGGCAGCCATGGTCGACAGTGTCAAAGGTGACAGATCGAGGAGCACAAAAATGGAGTAGAGCCCTTGAACTTAGCTAAGAGAAGGTCAACAGTAATTTGGCGTAGCCGTTAGTGGGGCCTAAGCGAAAGACTGGGAGCTCCAGGGAGGTGGTAATTAGTGGGAGGATTTGAGGGATTTTGTAGTGTTTTTACGTGGGGGGAGTTGTGGGGAGGTAGAGGGTGAGGGGTTTTATTGTATTATGTTTGGGATGGTGGGTGGGATGTTAGGAGGGATGTGGAGTGATTGGGTTAGGAAAGAAGGGTTGGGAGAGGGGGGGGGGAGGATCTCCCCTGCTGCCAGGGTGCAACAGCCAAGGAGGTGTCGGGCAGGTTGGCCTTGAGGGGGGGGGGGCACACAGCCATAAGGGTCGTGATGGGATGGGGGAGATACGGTTCTAAATGGGGGGGGGGAGGTGAGATCGGTGAGGCGGGACAGGTGCTCGCTGCATGTCCCGCTCACTACCCCCCAGGCAGAGGGGTAGGTGGTTCTTGGTCAGAGGGTCCCCGACCCGGTGCTGCTGGTGTTAAATGCGAGATCAGCGGTTAATAAGGCAACAACAATCCAGGAAGCGATCCTGTACCATGCTACCTATCTCGTATGTATCACAGAAACCTGGTTGGACAATGAATCGGGGCCTATCCTGGCTGATCTCGTTCTGGCCAGACATTCCATGCAGCATCAGCTGCAATAGGAGACACAGGGGCGTGGTGTAGCCATGATTTTAAGGAGGAATGGGCTGTGAGGAGGTATCTGGTGCAATCCATATTGGGTATTAGGGTTCTCCACCTTGTGTTAGTAGTAGTAGTAATTTATTTAAGGCGTAACCATTCGGTCATAGCCAATGTTAAGATATGAAACATTTCATTCAACGGCAATAATAATAATATAAGACTCAAAAATCGAGTAAAATTAAAATCCATTTTACAGGGTGCAATATCCTACTCATTGTAACAAAGTTATAATTCCCACAATTTCAGTTCCTGTGATTACATGAGATTAAACATATTTAAACTTAAGAAAATTGCCCCTTGTCCTAGAAATCTGGACTAAAAATTCTGCAACCACTACTGTGTATCCAGAATCTTGGTCCGCCAGGAAAATAAAAAGAAGCTCTGAAATAGTTCTGCCCTCACGCCTAGCCAGCAGTGAAGATAAACATTGTTCCCTTAAGTTTTGATATAATTTACACTCGAACAGCACATGACCCATAGTTTCCTACATCTATTTGATTGAGTGGGCACAAACAATGCTCGAAGGGTATTGCCCTTCTGCGCCCTTCAAGGACCATGGTTGGGAGTGCATGGAGTCTCACAAGTAAAAATAACTTGGCCTGTAGTGGAGTCAAATGATATTTCCAATAAGACGCCCCCTGCGCTGGAATTAATGCTCCATAGAGCCCCAGAGAGGGGATTGTTCTAACAGCAGCTACATCCATTTGATGAGAAGTATCATTTAATCTAGTAAGTACTTTGCTGCCTCATAACCTCCCGAGAGACAATCCAGAGGAGAGAATCCTAACCTCTGAATTTGGAGGAGCATCGTCTTACGCCAAGAGGATAAGAAGGAATCCTGTGCCAGGTTTGTAAAAAGGCCTAGATGCTCCAAATTAGATCTCAACCAGAGCTGGAAAGCATACTTCAATACTAAAGTGTTCCAGCTCCTTTGGGCCAATTCCAATCGTAGGGCTGCAAAAGGAATTCCTATAGGTGTACCAATAATGCATCTGAGAAATTCCATTTGAATAGGATCCAAATGATATGGTCAAGTCACTGCCCATATTGCTGCCCTGTATATAATTTGGGCCCTAATCTTGGCATTGAAAACACTCCAAGCCATCACCACCTTACTCTTCTCCTTCCGATGAAAATACCTTAATACAGCTCCTCTGGTACATTTTACTTGCTTAAATGCCATTTTAAATTGTATGATCCAACTACCCGTGTTCTGAAGATTATCCCCATGTATCGTCCTCCTATAGTGCAGCAGGTTCGAAGTCTGGGGGTGATATTGGACGCAGATCTCCGCCTGGATCGACAGGTGGAGGTGGTGGCGAAAGCCACCTTCCACCAGTTATATCTGGTGCGGAGGCTGCGTCCGTACGACTCCGGGCTGAACCTGGCCTCCCTTTTCCATGCCTTCGTCACCTCGAGGCTGGACTACTGAAATGTGCTCTACGTGGGGCTGCCCTTGTTCCTGGTTCGGAGGCTGCAGCTAGTGCAGAATGTGGCGGCCTGGCTCCTGTCGGGGACAGGTCGCCGGCAGCACATAACACCTGTGCTCTGCGCTGGTTGCCAATAGCGTGCCGAGCCAGGTTCAAGGTATTGGTATTGATCTATAAGGCCCTTCACGGTGTGGGCCCCTCATACCTCAGGGACCGCCTTGCTCTCCGTGCCCCAGAGTCTGCCGGGGGTGCCTTCTCGGAGGTCCCCCGTGTTAAGCGGGGGGGGCCACAATGGAGAGGACATTCTCGGTGGCCGGACCACGTCTTTGGAACTCCCTCCCGGGGGGGGGGGGGGGAAAGGGTTTTTAGCTCCACCCTACCCTTATTTCTAGTTTTGATTTATTTGTCCTAACCCTGTTTTTAAATTGTGTGGTTTTTTTAAAAGAAGTGTTTTATTTAATTGTTTTTATTGGATTGTATGTCGCCCTGAGATGCCGTAGGCATATGGGGCAACTAAGAAATGTGTAAAATAAATCAATAAAATAAATCTATATTGGGTGCCCTGTTGAACATGATAGTCCCACGGAAGCCATCTATAAACTTTCCTCTCATTGCCAAACACTAGAACTTTAGTTTTTCATAATTAATTTGAAGTTTATTTTGCTGACAAACTTCTAAAGGCACACAGTTGCTTCTTCAGCCCTTGCTGCATTAGCAACAGAAAAACTGCATCATCTGCATACAGCAATATTCCGATAAAATGGTTTGCAACTTTGGGAAGACAGAAAGTGGTCCTTGTAACAAATGGTACTAAATCATTGATGAAAAAATTAAACAAAAATGGCGCTAAAATCCATCCTTGACAAACTCTCACACAAGTGGGAATTCAATCTGTTAGATGACCCAATGCATTATACTTTATCTCCAGAGAGGTGTTATGATGAATTGCTTGAATCAAAAAGAAAAGCCTCCTATCAACTGTAGTCTGGGATAATTTGTCCCACAATAGTGCTCTACTGACAAGGTCAAATGCAGCCCTTAAGTCTATAAAAGCTGCAAATAGTCTTTTGCTTTTGGTAACATATTTTTCCACCAAGTGTGACAGGATCAAAACATGGTCTATAGTAGATCAATTCTTCTGGAAGCCCGCCTGCTCAGGATAGATATTTGCCTCCCTTATCCAGGACATAAGCGATCTCAGGAGGAGTTTGGTATAAAGTTTGTCTATGACACTGAGCAGGCTGATCGGGTGGTAATTAGCTGGCTCATCTCTAGGGCCCTTTTTATAAATTGGGACCACTATAGCCTCTTTCCATCCCTCTGGAATCTGTCCTGTTTCATTCACCCATGAGAATACGGCTGCCAGGAAAGGGACCCACCAATCTTGGTGGGCTTTCAAAAATTCCACTGGAATAAGATCCTTGCCTGGGGCTTTTCCAGAACTACACTGATTAATAAGTTCAGCTACTACCACTAGTTCAACTGGGGACCAACTCGTAGTCTCTGCGATAGAAACAGAGCAAGACGCTGGTTGAGGACCAGAAAAAATTCTTCGATAATACAATTCCCAATGTGCCTTAGGGATAATTGTTTTCCAGCCCATTCTTGATTTTGGAATAGCACCATTAATAATATGTCAAAAGGTAGCAGCATCTCCAGTATGGGCAGACAGAGCGAGCCTATCCCACTGGGTAATATCATAATCAGATTTTTTGGTTTTAACTAAAATTCTGTAATTCTTCTTTTGAAAGAAGAATTCTGGGGGGAGCTTTTGAGCTCTTTCTTTTCTATAAGTGTTATAAGTAGACAAATAGGTGTCCCTATCTACCCTACATTCCTGGTCATACCAGGGTTGATTTAGCCTCTTTAAGGGCCTATCCTATGGTCTTGATCGAATTCCTAACAAAGGTCTAAAGACCTCAAGGATATTTGAGTAAGTCGCCAGTACCACCTCACTTACAGTTCCCACCTTTATGATATCCCATGGTTGAGCACATTCTGGAAGGTTTAATACCAGGCTCAGCTCAATAGCCATCTCATCCGTCCAAGGACATCTCAAATAGCCAACTCCTTGCCCTACTACATCTAATGGGTCGGCAGCATCATAACTTAAGCTGTCCACTTCATCGGAAGGGTCAATTAACGTTGGTAGGTGATCTCCAAACATCTGGTGACCCACCTGAAAATAGTCAGCTAAATAAACCAATTCCAGAGAGACCACAATATAATCCACTGTACTCAATCCCAGGAAAGAAACGCAAGTATATTCTCCCTGCAAGTCATTTGGGAAGAGCCATTCAGAATATACAAATTAAATCTAGTTACTAAATCTGCAAACAGAATGCCTGCTTTATCCTTGGCCTGATGTTTATCCAAGGGGGAAATCAGCTCTCTACCCGCGAGGGGTGAACAACAATCCAGCATTTGGTCATTAGAGCCCATTCGGGCATTAAAATCTCCTGTAAGTATAACTCAAGGCAATGAAACCCTTGTCATTTGATCTTCCATAAATGATTTGAGCTGCTGCCAATATTTATCACTGTATGATTTGGCATTGCTAGGAGGTATATATACTGTGAATTTTATAAATTTCAAGGTGCCCAGTTTAATTACTAGGCTCATTGCAATAGGAGGCATTGAAGAAATGCTGAGAACCTGGATCTTATACTTAGTTGAAATCAAACAGGCTAGACCCCCGGACGGTCGACCCTTTTGTGAGGGTTTGGCAAACATTTCATGTGACTGGTAACCTGCTAACACAATTGGCTCCACTGCCCATGTTTCTTGAAGTAATAGTATATCATATTTATTTAGAAATGCTAGGAACGCAGGGTCCGTCGCATGTGACCGCCAGCCCACAATATTCCACAAATAAATTTTTAATAGAGTGGGCTGGGGTCATAAATCCTATCATGTGCCATCTAACTGTGCAGAATCTTATGGTTGGAGTACAACATCCGTGCCGACAAGTTGGCTCGTGGAAGGGCTGTTTGACTTATCCAGCAATTGGCCACACAAACTACTAGGGACACCTATTACCACCCCACTATGTTCTAAATTAGATTCTAAAGTTGACAAATAAGACTTCTTATCATGGGACTTAATTGGACTTGTTATCATAGGATCAGATATCTGATTCAGGGTTTCCAGAGAAGATTTGTTGTCACCATGTAAAGATGACTGTTCACTTAGTGGAGGAAATATATTCTTAGCCTCCTGGGCAGTCTGACTCCGTGGGACAATGAAAGATCTTTTCTGGCCTGTTAGTAAAGGCATATATAATGATGAATCGGCAATTCTAGATAATCTATTATTAATTGAATCAGACTTAGAAATGTTACATGCTGACACCAGCAGTTTAGATTGCTTAGAGATTGGGACTCCTTCTTGAAAATCCACTAAAGCACCCTCGACTACATTGTTTCGGGGCTGTGTCAAATTTGTATCAGTTTTTAACAACGGCACGACCGTGGTTGAGTACATTACTTCATTGATCAAAACACCCCAAGAATACAAAAGTCTTATGTCTGCAAAAAGACGTTTCACTATCTGTTCCTTCCTAAAATAAACAACTAAATGCTGGAAGGACCTCTCAGACGGTAACATTTGAAAGACTATTTGCCAAAGGGGGATGGAAAAATTCAAAATATTAGTAAGGTGCTTCTGTATATTCAGCTTAGAGCCCCAACTAGGGGAAAAACCATTTGGAAGAGGATGAATTTTTATGGCCACAGCTTGTCTATTGCTTTTCAAGTTTGGCACTGATTTTGGTCTAGAGCCAGTAAAATGTGGATTGTTATTAATAGATGAATTTGCTACCCTAACCTGGTCATTTTTGATAACCCCTGACTCCTTGGATAAAGAGTCGAAGAGGCAGCATCCACATTTGGGGAATAACCCCTCAGACAAGTACTTATCCTTCCAGATCTAATATCCTGGGAGAATTCTGTAAGTACGGATAATTGCTGACTCTGTTGTTTCAAGGCCACATAAATGTCTTGACATCTGCTTTAACAATTTCTTAAGTAAATCCCCAATCATAAAACATTGGGATCCGATCATGTCCAACAAATCATTTCCCACTGGTGGCACAGTTACAGAGGAGTTCAGAGTAGAACTGAAGTCACATTCTGTATGAAATGAATCATATAAAGATACTCCCTCAGAGTCACTGGTAAAGTTCAATTTAATTGGAGACTCAGCGGGGTCTGAATTTAACAGCCCCTCCTTGTTCAAGGAATTAACATTCGCTAAATAAGAGTCTAGCTATAACTGTTTAGCCTTTGTTTTTTGAACCAATAGTTCAGAGGGCTCCTACCTTTCTCTTTTCTTTGACATGGTCAGGTTTAGCTTGTGCTCTGAGTATACTACTAGGTCACCTATCACTTCTCAGCCCACAGAGGTAATTCAAATTCCCAAGTTACCTGATAAGCTACCAGCTTCCATCTGCAAACCGTGAAGGGTGGACTTAAGACACAGCATTCCAGCACCGCTGCACCCCACCAGCGCCTAAGGCCGTGCGCACAAGGACGCGCCCTTGTGTGCGTAGCCCTTAGGCGTGCCGCCAAGGTGGGTGGGGGCTTTTACAGGCTAGCCCAGCAGTCGTGCTGCACCCAGGGCTTGGTCACGTGACCCGCCGCGACTTCGTCCAGCTGCGCTGCATCCGGGAGACTGCCTCCCCCTCTGGGTCCCCCTCGATCTCTTGTGCTCGTCCTAAATTATTATTATCATCAAACATTTATATAGCACCAGCAGTGTACCTGACACTTTACAAAGTAATAAGATAGACATGGTCCCTGCCCCTAGGGCTTACAATCTGAGAGACAGGAGCTGGGGGAAGAGACATAGGAAGGGGAACAGAGGGAGAGACAAGGGGTCTAACATTCATGAAGATGCGAGGTCTCAAGTGCACGTACTTGGCTTGGTTACGATGAGAATGACAGCAGGCAGGTCCATGTGGCAAGGATAAGGGTAAACAGACCATAGGTATAGGAATAGTGGCTCAGCAGGATAAAGAGTCAGACAGAGCAGAGCGAAAGAGGTGAGTTTTAAGGAGAGATTTGAAGGTATGAAGGGAGGGGGCAAGGCGGATGTGGACAGGGAGGGAGTTCCAGGCATGTGGGGCAGCAAGTGAGAAGGGACAAAGGCGCTTAGGGGAGCAGGGAAGGCGTGGAAGGGTGAGAGAAGGGACAGAGGAGGAGCGAAGTGCACGGGCTGGAGTATGGAGAGCGGTAAGTGCAGAGAGGTAGGGGGGAGCGAGGTTGTGAAGAACTTTATAGGTGAAGACTAGACCTAAATCCAGACGGCTACCCCTCAAGGTACGAGAAATCCTTCCTTTCTTGCACGGCTCGCCACCGAGGCAGGTGGGGGCTTTTATGGACTAGCCCGGCAGTCGTGCTGCACCCAGGGCTTGGTCACATGACCCGCCGCGACTCCATCCAGCTGCACTGCATCCAGGAGACTGCCTCCCCCTCTGGGTCCCCCCGTCTCTTGCGCTTGTCCTAAATCCAGGCGGCTACTCCTCAGGGTATGGGAAATCCCTCCTTTCTTGCATGGCCTGCAGTCCAGAGCTCTGTTTGATTTGGCAGGTGACAGTTTGGGAGTACTGTTTGTATACCATGCACCTGCCTGTGCAGCAGCTTCCCTGCATGCTCTAGCAGAGGTGGGTCGGGGTGTGTGTGTTGCGGTCCCCAAAGACAGTAGTCTTGGGGGACCCCAACATTCATGTCAACGCCGACCTTGGGAAAGCGGAGCATAAGTTCATGGCCACCATGGCAACCATGGGCCTGTCCCAGATGTTTATCGGCCCAACACATCAGGGGGGACATACCTTAGACCTTGTGTTTTGCACCAGCCTTAAGGCAGGTGCTCCGTTAGTGGGGGAGATATCAGCTGTGCCCTTGCCATGGACAGATCATTACCTCCTGCAGACCTCACTCCTGGCACATGTCTGCCCTCAGAAAGGTGCTGAACGGATTTGGATGGTTCGCCCCCCCCCCGCCCCGCCGAAGGATGATGGAACCGGAGCGGTTCTGGAATGCTCTGGGGCAGATACCCTCTGACCTTGAAGACCATCTCATCAATGACCTCGTTATGCGGTGGAACACCTTGCTGACTGATGGCCTCAATCAGACGGCTCCTAGGCATCCACTGCTCAGACAACAGCTCCGCAGGCCCCCTTGGTTTTCGAAGGAGCTGCGGTTGCTGAAGTGAGATGGGCGGCAGCAGCGCTCGCGTGCTGAAGCAGACAGATTGCGGCACAGAACCAGTTGACGTGGCTATGCGGGCAGCAAAGAGGAAGATTTTTTGCTACTCTCATAGCGTCCGCAAAATCCTGTCCAGCGGAGTTTTTCCAGGTTGTGCGGGGGCTGGTCAGTCCAGCCTCCCTCGACCTCGGAGTGGAGTCATCTACTGCCCACTGTGACATGTTTGTGGATTATTTTGTGGATAAAATCACTCATTCACCATGACTTCGACACCACACTTATTACACTAGGGGAACCAGAGGTTATGGAAGCCCCGCCATGTCCAGTTTTATGGGATCAGTTTCAGTTGGTAACACCTGCTGATGCGGTGGATGTGCATGGGGCGGTCAGGGCTACTTCTTGTGAATTAGATCCTTGCCCGTCCTGGCAGGTTAAGTCCTGCCGGGAGATAATGGAGCCACTGCAGGCTGGGGTGGTCAGTGTCTCCCTGCAGGAGGGCGGAGTGCCAGGCTGTTTCAAGGAGGCGGTGGTGCGGCCACTGCTCAAGAAACCATCGCTTGACGTTGACTTCCCTGCCAGCTATCAGCCTGTCTCTAACCTTCCCTTTTTAGGGAAGGTTATTGAATGGGTAGTGGCTCAGCAGCTGCATTTATTTATTTAAATCTTTTAAATAAATAAAATAAATAAATAAATTTTGGCAAGGGCAGTCTCAGTCAAGTGGAAAGGGCAGAAGTCCAATTGAAGGGGTTCAAGGGAGGAATTGGAACAGAGGAAATCAAGACAGTGCATGTAGACCGCCCTTTCCAGGAGCTTGGAAATGAAGGATAAGAGTGAAATGGGGAGATAAATCTATTTTTTACTGAATTTATTTTACTGAATATTTAAGTTCCAGGTTGATGATATCCCCTTCCATCCCTACAAATATTTTAATTTGCATATAGACACAAAATAGTACAGCAGTTTCTTTTGTTGGACCAGCTTTAGTTAGCAGAGATGCAAGTTTTTGGACCTCAAGGGGTCTGTTAAGTAAGTCAAAAGGGACTTGCCTGATGAAGGACCCTGCGAGGTCCAAAAGCTTGCACCTCCACTACCTGAAGCTGGTCCAATAAAAGATCACACTATTTTGTCTGTCTATATTTGGGACCAATACATCATCATTACATTCTCTACACTTAATTTGCATGACACTTTGGCAATCAGTCTCCTCTCTCAGTAGAAGGTATTCACTTAGGCCCTGATCCAACCTAAGTCCATGTGCCGTGTGCGTGTGCTGGGATAGACATTGCATATGCACACACTGTGCAGCATGAGAAGCATGCATGGACTGTGGATCTAGGCCTTCAAGACTCAAGCATTGGGACCTCAGGCTATTTGCTGGAGTAGACTTGCACTTTAAGACACCAGAAAGAACCAGCTAATTATAAAAGAGGATTATGATTTAAGCTCAGCTTGGTTCTTTCTGGCTCATGTTCTACAAGCACCAAATGTGAACTCTTTGCTCCAGAAGCAAGAGTTTGTATAGATATGCCCTAAAAAGACATGCTGGAGGTTATATAGGAAGTCTGTGGCATCATAAGGAATTTAACCTGGGTTTTCTGAATCCCAGGTTGGTGCCTTAACTGCCCATTCATTCATTTCTTCAAAAGAAAGACCAGTTGAGTAAGAGGTCTATTTTTTAAATCACTTGTCAGAGCAAAAAAGCTATTTGAGTTGTTCCTGTATTCTTGACAGGAGGGAGTCCTGCGGTACCAATACGTCTATTTGTATCACAGCCAAAGTCAGTGAAGAACTGTGCAATGCAAACCACGAAGAATGAGATATCAGCAAGAAAGCCTCCTCTTACATGGCTTACACAGACTTGGCCTCAAGAGGGAACAAGACAACAAAAAGTGCTAAGGATACCAGACTTGCTGGAACAATCTTATTAAAGAATTATCCACATCAACCAATATTAAAGGAAGACAATAGGATTAGCTTCACATTCAACACTGCTTGATCCTTCTAATTGCAGGATTTAATTCTTCAAACCCTAATGTCATCGACTAGAAGAATCGTTAACCTTCATGAAGTCTAAGGATTCTTTGGTGTCAATCTTTAAGCGGAATAGATATTTTGCTTCAGGGAAGGAGGGGGGAGATCTTACTAACTTAGCCCACTACAATGCATTGCTTCAGCAGAAACACCCTGTCTGTATTCCCTCCTTCCCACAAGGTGCAAGAACTCATCTGCATAATTAGCACTAGAAAGAGGTTAAACCCCTGCACTTTCCAGCCTATTCTTACTATACTCTTCCCTCAACAGGCCTTGCCTCTACAGGATAATTTTATCCAGACTAGTTAACTCAAATCTCTGTGCATAATGATTGGTTTATTCCAGGCTAATTTTACCCTTTTCCTAACAGAACTGAGAACTTGACTACACAGTTTGTACGAAGTTTAAAGTTTAGCTTGTATTAACTATTAACATTCATCAATATAACAAACAATGAAATTACTTTTATTCATAAAATGATTAAATAAAACATTGATCCAGATTAGTTAACTAATTAAATCCCCACAGAGATACATTCAGAGATAAAGTCAATCCTATTTGGAAAAATTTAGTCTGTGAGAAGTCTCATCATCAGGGCTAAACAATTGAGTTCATATTAAAACTACATCCCTCAACAGATGTCTAGTCATCCTGGTTACAGCCCTTATGTAGACAGTCCCCAAACAAACCAAATCACACCCTTCTTCATCCCAAAATAAACAGTCCTTTCAGTGTTTTAATCTGGATTCGCTAATCCCAATTAAATTCACCCCTTTCATTAATAAAGATATTTTTCTCCCAGTACAGATGACCAAAGAGCAATCTTACTTCTCTCGTACCAAGAGCCTAGCTCTTGTTTAGTTGCGCAATGGGTATAAAAGCACAAACAAATCCAGACAGTAGTTTTGTAGTGGTGTGAATGGCTACACCAAGTGCTGGGCAATCAGGCCA
Source organism: Sphenodon punctatus (assembly GCA_003113815.1). Classification (NCBI taxonomy): domain Eukaryota; kingdom Metazoa; phylum Chordata; class Lepidosauria; order Sphenodontia; family Sphenodontidae; genus Sphenodon; species Sphenodon punctatus. The sequence goes on along the minus strand of QEPC01000448.1, from coordinate 194,524 downwards.
ATAAGATTTTAAAATATTAAATAAGGAGGCAGTGATGGAGAACTTTGGGTTATTACCCAGGAGAACTTTGGGTTATTACCCAGGAGTAGACATCATCATCATCATTATTATAAGCATTTGTATAGCGCCAGCTGTGTACCTGGCGCTTTACAAAATAATAAGATAGACGCGGTCCCTGCCTACGGCTTACAATCTAATAGACACGGAGGGGGGAGACAAGGAGAAGGGACAAAGGGACAGACAAGGGATAATTAACAATCAAGTGGATGCGAAGTCTCAGGTGCACGTGCTTGGCTTGGTTGCAGTAAGGCAGGAGTCTGCGGGGAGGGCAGACAGTAAATCACTCATTAACATAAAAAGCAACAGACACCCTGATTTCTCAGCAGACGAACAGTTCTCTCCCTAAACTTGTCTGCATTTAGAATCATGGGACAAAATGATACCACTTAATACTGAGTCAACATTAACAACCCAATCCTCTAGCAGATAACATGCATGCTGTCAACAAAGACAAGTTCTACTGAAGTGAATGAGACTCCTATACATCCCTGTCTTCAAGTAATTATAAACTCACTTTCAAGCTATGCTCTTCTCAAGATTGAGAAGCACATTGTCTACTACCAGATCAAGCTGCAAATCAATATCTAGTAAGCCAAGAATGACATACTTGATAATTCTGGTCTTTTCAGACAGCCAATGCTTGCCTTTTCCTTTAGGCCACTCCAGATGGAGATTACCCTTGGAGAAAGATAGCTTCCATTAATATATAACACAGTATCCCCTGTTCCCTAAAACATCTTTGCCCCTTGTCCAATGTTGCACTCTATGCCTGAACTCCCTTGGACTCTGAACACACAATCTCTGCTCCCTACCAGCATATTTCAGTCAAAGTGATAAAAACATACTGCCTCCCTGCCCCCCCTCCTCCCCGCCGTCTCAATTTCTCTGACAAGCAATACCTGCCCTTCATCAATCATGATACTAGAGACTCATCCAATGGGTATCATTACCTGATCCCCAGAACCAAATCTTTTGCCAGCAGACTGACTGGAAGTTGAGCTTGGAAATGAATCCCATATTTCATCCTCACCATGTAGGCAAAAGGAAAATACACAAAGCAAGCAGTGCACAGGGCTAGGAACAGTCAATGGAGAAACAACAACTGCTTCTGTTTTTCCTGTAAACATCCTATTGAAAGAGCCAAGAATAATTAAACTTGAATCCTATATTGCAAAGTGCAGGGGTCGGTGGTTTTCAGTCTAGTGGATAACATGGTTTTAAGCCTCCCTTACTTTTTCACCCGTCTTCAAGCAATTATAAACTTGCTTTCAAGCTATGTTCTTCTTAACATTGAAGACTGGCTTGTAGCCACTAAAATTCAATATCCATAGCTGTTTGGCTGCAACCTTCACTGCAGCTTCTTTGTTTTTTAAGAAGGTATTACCAGTTTCAGCTAAATTTCATGTTTATGAAAGATATGAGGCTAGATCCATAACTAAGCACCCTGAACCAAACTCATGCAGGCCAGCTAGAAGGGTGCTGACCCAGTTCAGGGTTTGCACACTCAGATCCATTTGCTGGACTGGTATCAAAGTTCTCAGTTTCCCTATACTCAAGACTCACATACAACAAACTCAGGTTAATTCTCCATTTCCATGGGATAGCCACCTTAGCATTTACTAGGGATGGGCAAACAGAATGCGGTTCGGATGTTCGGTCGTTAGGTTCAAAACCCGAGTTCGGGTTCGATGGTTCAGTTCAGCCGAGTTCGGGTTAGCCGAACTTGGCCGATCAAAAATAGCGTTATCGAAACTGTAACGAAACCGAAACCTAATTTTTGGCCCTGAAAAAAACAACCACAATTTTTCCTGCCCCCAAACTCATCCAAACACGACTGAACTGTTCAGTCATTTGAGAGTTCGGTTCAGACGTCCGAACAGACCGAGTTCGGTCCAAACTCCGAACCGCATTCGCCCATGCCTAGCATTTACGCTGAGAGATGTTTCTAAATCACAGGTCAAGACTCCAAGGGGGGGGTGTCACAATCCTGACTGATTATTCTTTGCTTGTCTTTGTTGCTCTCTGGGGTTGTAGGATTAAATTTCGGTCTCAAAATGTGGTCATGCAAGCAAAAACAGCTTGAAGTGAGTAGAGCACATTGTCATCTGCCAGCTACTCAGGGGTGAGCTACCCTCAATTCACAAAGGGGAGACAGCTACCTTGGAACTGCAGAGCCATTTGTACACACCAAAGTGAAGCCAACACAAGCTCAGATTAAGTGACCATGAGGTACAGTACCCTGTGGTAGCATGCCTCATGCTAACAAATCCCTAAATCTTTCATGTTACAGAAGCTATTACAGGCCTCCAACAGTTTATATATTTCATGGTTGAAGAGAAAAGCTTGATAGACAGCAGCATAACTTAATGGCAGAAAGAGAGAAAGAAAAATCCCTGAAATACAGATATAATGAAACCTTTTAAGCCAATATTATGATTTTGAAGGCTAGACTCCTGATTTTTTTTAAAAAAATTGGGGTTACCAAGGTGAAGCCTTCCTTTAGACTTAGGTGGCATTCAGACATTCAGCCTGTGTGTGAATTTTACAAAATTTGAATGTATCTTGCATGTCTGAAGTCCCTAATTTGAAATACTGTCATCAATATCGCACCTAAGTAATCGACAGCTCAAAGCTAGTTAAACCTACCTTTATGCTGTCCGACAAATAAATCTGCTCTTTACAGCAGTGTGAAAGCGACATTGTGTTCGGTATTAACTGGTGCAAACTTGTCCTGCATGTGAAGGCAACTGTGCTTCCAAGTGCGCTGTTTTACTCCTGCCCCTACGGGATGCAGCTGCAGCAGCACAGCGGAGACAGACTGGGAGAAGCTGGCTGCAGCCTGCTGCCCAGTCATGCTATCATTTCCTGTAATTTAACCGTACTGAACAAGGGGGTAAGCCTGAATCCAAGAAGGTCTGAATGCATTATTTCACTGTTGGGAACAGTATGGCACTCGTGTGAATGTAACTGGCATTGTTAACAGCGAACTAGAGGAAAACGAATTTTTTAAAATCCAGATAATTGCTGCACATGTGAATGAGCCCTTACGTAAGGAAACAATTGTTACAAAAGGAAGCTGGGTTTGCAGTTTGATAGGAAACGCCAAAGTAATATCTGCCATCTAGTGTTCCAATGGCAGAATTACATGACTACTTAATACACAAAACAAGCTATTATGAAAATCAAAACAATTTTTAATGCAGTACAAGGCAATCTCATTTATCTAAAGCGTCTGCTTATTTCACATGCAAATTGGAGTTATTTTCTCTCACCAAATCACTTTTCCTATATCACAGCAGAATTTCTATGCTTCAAATGCATATTTCGGCCACGTGACAAAGGACCATGCCCAAAGGGCCCTTTGGTGGGGTCCAGGCAGTCAGGGGGCCCCTACGTGCTCCCCCGCCTGTTGCTGGTTTGACACTCCACCTGGGGGGGGGGGGGGCTGGGGAGGACTGCTGGGGGATTTTAGTTGTGTGTGGCGAGCTTTTGGTGATCTGTGTTGTGGGGGTGTTTTTGTTTGGTGAGGGTGGGGTTTTATTTGTTTTGGGTTTTGTTTTATTTATTTATTTGAACTATTTCTAGCCCACCCCCCTCACTCATCAAAGACAACTCGGAGCGGCTCACAATCACATTAAAACAATATAAAAAAATAAATATACAAATATAAAGCCATCACTCCTTGCTTCCCTCTCCTAACTCCTGCTGATACCTACCATCCAGTACAATCTGTTACCCGAGATCTGTGTACTCATATCCTCACCACACGGACCAGCCAGCCATCATTCTCGATGTAACCAAGCCAAGCGCGTGCATTCGTGAATGTTACACCCCTTGTCTCTCTCTGTTCCCCTTCCTTCGTCTCCCCTCCCACAATCTCTCAGATTGTAAGCCCTAGGGCAGGGACTGTGTCTATTCCATTACTTTGTAAAGCACCAGGTACATTGCTAGTGATATATAAATGTTTGCTAATAATAATCATAATAATAAAATCCCATTAATCCGTGCATCAAAGAAACCCTTCTAACCCATTTCACCCTCCCCCACGCCAAACACCTGACAGAAGAGCCAGGTCATACAGCTTCAGTGGAAAGCAGAGCGCTTAGGGCTGAGCATTCCAAAATGACACCACGGCTGCCAAGAATGCCCTCCAGTGTCTGTCTGGACCCGCCGAAAACATAGGACCTCCAGGAGGGTGCTCCCAGGTGACTGCAGGGGCCGCCCAAGGATTGAGGCAATGCTTCAGGTAAGTAGGGCCCAGACCATTTAGGGTCTTAAAGGTTAAAACGAGAACCTTGAACTGGGCCCAGAAGACAATAAGCAGCCAGTGCAGTGCTCGGAGCACTGGTGTAATGTGCTCTCTGCAGCCCGTCCCAATAAGGAGACGGGCCACTGCGTTCTACACTAGCTGCGGCTTCCAAACCATCACCAGGGGCAGCCTCATGTAGAGCGCCTTGCAATACTCCAACCACCTCCCTTCGTGCTTCAGCCGTCCCAGGTTCTCCATGAACCACAGGGACCTGCAATGACAAAATGCCAGGAGCGGACATGTGGGAGCAACCCAATCAATGGCCTCAGCCAGCCAGATGTTCCAGAACACCACGAGGTCATCAATGGAGCAACCACCAAGGTCAGCAGGTATCTCCCCCAGCACATTCCAGGATCCCTCTGGTTCCGCAAGTCTCTGGGGATGGAGAAATGGGAAGAAAGGAGTCTCCCTGCTGGTGAGAGCAGAGGAGAGGGGGTAGAATGGTGCTCCCTGGTTTGCAAGCGTGATGGGGTGCCCTCTCGGGGTGGTTATCCCCCTATTAAAGGGTTGGGATTATTGTCTGGGGCTGAGTGGGGTGTGTGATGGAGAAGTGAGGGTTGATTATGTCCCTTGGTGAGAGCGGGGATGGGTTGGGAAGAGGGGAGATTGGGAGAGGATTATTGGGGAAGGGGCTCCTCCCCTGCCACCTTGACAAGGAGCCAGTCGGGGAGCGGGAGCCGGGTTGGTAGCAGCCCGCCAGGGGGAGCAGCAGCGGCAATTGGGGTTGTCATGGGGAGAGGGAACTATGGCCCAAGAGGGGAAGGATACCGTCATGAGTGAAGGGACTGCTGGCTAGTGCCAGTCCCACGCTAGGTCCCCCTAGGCTCAGGTAACCAGATGGACGTGGTCTCAAGAGGCCCAGGCCTGTCGCTGGTGTTGCTTAACACAAGGTCGGTAGCCAATAAAATCTTCCATCTATGATTCTATCCTAGATTGGGCTGCCGACCTCGTGTGTGACGAGACCTGGCTGGACAAGTTGCTGGGGCCAATTCTGGCTGATCTCGTTCCAGCTGGGTACTTTGTCCAGCACCAGCCCAGGTTGGAGGGCCAGAGAGGGGGCGTAGCTGTTATTTTTAGGGGTGGTTTGGTCACTCGGAGGTCTTCAGTGCAGACCAAGTCTCGGATAGAGGGTCTCAATCTTGTGTTTGCTTTGAGCAGAGACAGACCTAGGGTCTGGCCATGGACAGGTTGGGGATTCTGCTAGCGTACCATGCACCCCACTGCACAGCAGCATTCTTGACTGCTCTAGCCGCTCCTTGAGGTCCCCTAAGCTTACTGTCTTGGGCGACTTCAATATCCACACAGACTAGATTGGAAGGGGCGGAGGAGGAATTCATGGGGCGGCGATAATTGGGGGAGTGGGGAGTTCTCCTTTGCCATGGTCGGACCATTACCTGCTGCGAGCTTCCATCCCAGCATGCCTGCCTGACCGTAGGGTTGTGGAACCAGTTAAGATGGTTCACCACCAAAGACTTGTGGAACTGAAGAAGTTCCAGAATGCTCTGGGGGAGAAGCCCGTTGACCTCAACAGTCGGTCATTCGCTGACCTTGCGGCCTTTTGGAACACCTGGCTGGCAGGGGCCATTAACTGGGTCCCAGGCATCCGCTCCCGGTGTTTTGTCACCGCACATCCTCGTGATTCACGGACAATCTGAGGCAGCTAAACCGCAAAGGGAGGCAGTTAGAGCGACAGTGGCGCCATACTCTCATCCAAGATGACCAACATGTTTTTTAAGACCTATGGAATGGCTGTGCGGCCAGCAAAGAAAAGGTTCTTTGCTGCCCTCATAGCATCTGCTCAGTCACATTCGGTGGAGCTGTTCTGGGTAGTGAGGGGGTTGGTCAGTTCACCCTGTCTCTGCCTGGAACTAGACTTGCCCATGACCCGCTCTGACGTTTTTAGCATACTTTGCGGATAAAATCGCTCACGCTGAGCACGACTTTGACTCCGCCACTTTGGAGGCAGTGGCAGAGTCAGAGGTTAGGAATGTCCTGTCTGGCCGTGATTTCTGGGATGAATTTCAATCAGTGACACCTGCCGAGGTGGCAGAAGTCCTAGGGTCTGTTCGGACCACAATTTGTGAGCTAGATCCTTGCCCATCCTGGTTTGTCAAGGCCTCCAGGGAGACACTGGGGCCAGTGCTGGCGGGGGTGATTAACACCTCCCTGCGGGAGGTGAGGGTGTCAGAACGCCTCAAGGAGACTGTGGTCCAGCCTCTCCTCAAGAAACCATCCCTTGACATTGATGCCTTGCCAAGTTATCAGCCTGTGTCTAACCTTCCCTTTTTAGGGAACGTTATTGAACAGGTTGTGGCCCATCAGCTTCAGGTGTATCTGGACAGCACCAGTTTACTTGATTCCACAGTGTCGGACTTTCGTCCGATGTACAGCATGGAAACGGTGTTGGTGGCCTTGGTCAACAACCTCCTAATAGAACTGGATAGGGGTCATATGGCTCTGCTGGTTCTACTGGATCTATCGGAGGCTTTGGAAACCATGAACCATTAGATGTTGGTAACCCGCCTGTGGGATTCGCCGGGGTAGAAGGAACTGGGTTGCAACGGTTCCATTCTTACCTTGTAGGTAGATTACATCGGATGGTGCTGAAGGACTGTACTTCGTCCCCTGGGGTTCCATTCTGTCCCCTCTCTTGTTCAATGAGTATGTGAAGTCGCTTGGGGAGGTCGTTGCCACCAATATGCTGACAACACCCAGCTGTATTTATCCTTTTCAACTGCCCCAGGTCCTGCTGTCTCCTTGCTCTCCCGGTGTTTGGCCACTGTGGGGGATTGGAAGAGGTCGAGACAATTGAAGCTCAATCTCAACAAGACAGAGGTGATTGGGGAGGGGGGGTTGCCGGTGATCTGGGGAAGGGGAAAACTCCCATTATCAGGGGTGTTTGCCCTCCACTGGTTCCATCTGTGCGGAGCCTGGGGGTGCTCCTGAATTCGCAGCTGCGCTTGGATCTCCAGGTGTCGGCTGTGGCATGGGGCACCTTTTGCCAATTACATCTGGTGAGGAGGCTCCACCCATATGTCTCAGACTCCGACCTTGCCACCATCATCCATGCATTTGTCACCTCGAGACTGGACTATTGTAACGCACTCTACGTAGGGTTGCCCATGGTAATGGCTTGGAAGCTGCAGCTGGTGCAAAATGCAGCGGCCTATCTACTTACTGGGACAGGCCACAGGAAACACATTCAACCAGTGCTCCAAGCATTGCACTGGCTGCCTTTTGTCTTCTGGGCCTGATTCAAAGTGCTTATCTTTTTTATTTATTTAAAATTTATATCTCACCCCTCCTGCGCTTAGGACAGCCCGGGGCGGCGAACAGCACAAAGGTTTTGTCCTTTAAAGCCCTACACAGCCTGGGCCATGCTTACCTGGAGGATTGCCTCACCCCCTGAGCTGCCCCTGTGGCCGCCCAGACGCGTCCTCCTGGAGGTCCCGCATTATCGGCAGGTACAAACAGACAGGCAGGCGTTCTCAGCGGCCGCACCATCACTGTGAAATGTCCTCCTGGCGGAGATTCGTCTCAGTCTGGATCTCCTTGCTTTCCAACAAAGATGTGAAATCTGGTTCTTCTGTCAGGCGTTTGACCGGGGGGGGGGGGGGGGGGGGGGGGG
>QEPC01000448.1:163442-176946 GCA_003113815.1 Sphenodon punctatus | reverse complement strand
TGGGGAGGCTGGGGAGGGGAAGCCCCGAGGGTTTGTTCATTCCCCTTCCCCCGTAGAATCTCCTGCCCCGCGTCCCCGCAGCGCAGGCTGGAAATTCTGCGCTGGGGTAAGCGGGGCAGGAGATTCCGCGGGGGGAGGGGAATTCTGCGGGAAATCTGCGATTCGCAGACCCGCGGATCCCTCGGGGCCCTGGTTATGATTGTGAAATCACTGGAGTAAGCAGTTCATGCTGTCCAAACGTCAGCGAAATCAGCTGGATAACCGCTGAAATATCACAGTTTGAGAACTGCACTTTGAAGCCTGTTTTTTCAAAAGTTAGACCATCTTTATTTATTTATTTATTTTTCAAATTTATATCCCGCCCCCTCCTGCAATGCATCTTGATCTCAGCATGGAAAAGGGGTTTTGTGTTGGTTGGGAGGAGGTGTAAACCTTTTAGAAAATTCAAGTAGGCTACCAGGGGGTGCCTTTTGGCTTACGTTTTGTAAATTCCAGTTAGTAGTTTTTACGTTATGACATCTTGAAAATTCAATGTTGGCCTATGGAGACCATCCTGAGTGCGGAGTGCTTGCGAACATTCTATTTGTAATGCTGAAGCTGTTTAAAAGTAAACCGTCTTGAATACTGGAGACTGCTTGCCTATCAGTGCTGGGGAAAGAGGGAACTGCACCTTCCAGGGGCAGTGAGAGTGACTGGTCAGACATGTTTAGAGCTGATCTGGTGGTGAGAGGAGGAGAGCAAGGCCTGTGGAAAGGAGCGCGCTGAAGGTCATTCTGATCTGATCTTGCACAGCAGGCGCCTCATGTTGGGGGCCAAGGACACCGAGATGGCTAAACAACAGAACTAGCTAATCCTGCAGTAATGTTTGGGGTGGCTGATCTTGCCCCATAACCCACCAAGGAACACAGAGCTCATGTATTTCAGTAACAGCCCTTCCCCCTCCAAAAACATGGGGTGTATGGCCTGCAGCTCCAATGGTGTGCCCCATTGGAGGAGCATCGCTAGGGCTGGAGCTTGCCTGGAATGGTCCCCGGGGCAGGAAAAAGGCAGAGGTTTATCCTGGAGACAGGGACAGGAGGCTACAGGCGGGATGGAATTTATCTTCTTTCAGCGCTTCTCCCTCCAACTTTCCCAACTCCACTAAGGAATGAGGGGTAAGTGGGTGCTCTGGGCTGGTACAGTGGGCGTTCTGCAGGAGGGGGGCAGGGAGATGGTGAGGTCCTGTGCAGAGCAGCCCTGTGGGGCAGAGTGGCAAGTGTAGTCCTTTGGGGAGGACTCTACGAGCAAGTCTCAGCCCAGGGAGGGAAATCCTATGGGGGACCAGGGAGGGAGGGAGCGAGCATACACAAAGGCAGGGGAGACATTAAGGGGAGAGAGTATGGGCAGAGTCTCTGTAAATAGCTTCCACAGCAGAAGCCATGCACAGGGGGAGCACTTTACAGGGAGCAGCTTTATTGGGGATACAGAATATGGAACCCAGTAGAGGGGGAAGTCTGCAGAGTGGGCTGCGTTGTGCAAGAAAGGGAGTCCTGTCCGAGGGGGAGTCTTTCAGAGATAGAGAGCTGCAGAATAATGGCCATAATTGTGCCGGGGGAGAGCCCTGGACAGAGGAGAACTGAGTGAGGGAGCTTTGTACAGGGGGAGAGCTGCAGGATGGGCACCATTATGCCAGGTGAAAAGTCCTGTACATGGGCACAGCAGAGTCAGGAAGTCCTGTAACAAGGAGTGAACTAGCCAAGGGGTCCTGTACAGGGGGAGGTCCTTATAGAAAGCAGAATGGCCAGTGTTGCACAAGGAAAAGAGCTCAGACAGTGGGGAGTAGAGTGGAAGATTGATCTCTCTAGCTCATGGCTTGTACAGGAGCGCGCAGTTTTTTGAAGTTTGCAATGCTTAAACCAAACCAAAGTTGTTGTATTCTTAGTAAAGCAGGGAGCTACCACTAAAACACAAGTTTTGCCTTGCTACTATTTGAAGGAAGCAACAGCCTTCTAAACTGAAGGGACCAGCTCTTCCACCTTAACCTCCCCTAAGCCCTACTCCCATAGTGGTTATGTTGCTCAGCATTCTACTGCGCTAGCAGGACAAATTTTCTCCATTGCATTGTATTTAACAAAAAACTTGGATATTCCATAATCAAAAAACCTCCGGTTTACAAGACCAGTTAAGGCTCTTGCAAATTCAATCATGCACTAAAAACATGGAAATTAAAAGTTAAGGCTCCCACCTTAACTTCCATGACATGCTAGCAGTAAAGATATTGTGCTCACTTACAACTTAGGCTCCCTGCACCCACACTTTGCCTTCATCTTTCAGCCCCAATCCTCTTCCTCTTTGCAGGTTGGGGCAACACTGAAGCTGGCAATAGGAGGACGTGCGAAGAGGATTGGGGCTGAAAGACGAAGGCAAAGTGTGGGGGCATGAGTCTAAGTTGTAAGTGAGCACAGTATGCAAGACTGTACAATGTCTTTACTGCAAACATGGCACAGAAGTTAAGGCAGGAGTCTTAACTTGCAATGTCCATGCTTTTTATTTAGTGCACAACTGAATTTGCAAGAGCCTTAACTCTTCTTGGAAACCAGAGCTTTTTGATTATGGAATCTATTAGCAGTTATTGGTATTGCAATGTACCTCTGAGCTAGTCAGTGAGAGCCCTGCTGTGCTAGTAGCTGTCTAATTACAGAAGACCGGTCCAAAGAGGCTTGCACCATTTGCTACTCATTTGCATCACAGGCACAGAGAAGGGCAACAAAAATGATCCAAGGTATGGAATGGAATGGCTTCCGTTAGGGCTCTTCAGATTGGAGGAGAGACAGAGGGGATACAAGAGATGCTTATAAAAATCACGAGTGGTGCAGTACAAGTAAATAGGGAGCTGTTATTTATCCTCAAATAATTCTAGAACTAGGAGACACTATGAAGCTAGCTGACAGCAGATCTAAAAAAAATGAACAAAAGGAAGTACTTTTTCAGTCAAACTACAATTAGCCTGTGGAATTTGTTGCCAGAGGATACTGTTAAGGCCAATAGCATAAATTGGGTTTTTTAAATGATTGGTTAAGTTCTTACAGAATAGGTACATAAATGACTACTAGTCATGTTTGTTGGTGGACAAACTCTGACTGTCAGGAGCTGGGAGAAAATAGGGGACAGACCACTCCACGATGACCTGCTGAGCACTTATCTGAACCAACTGAAGGCAACCAGTATCAAAAACAGGATGCTGGGTCAGATGGACTATCCATCTGACCCAACAAGGTAGTTATGTTCGGTCTTGGAGTTAAATCTGGAAGATCGAGAGTCACAGCATGCTTTTTAGAGACATGGAGATGGTTTATATCAGGTATACTCTAAATATTTATGCCACTCAGGCATCCGTTTATACAGGTGGCACTCAACTCATGCTGAAGCTAACCGATTGTGGCACAGATAGTTTTTGAAGAACTATGCAGTGGCTGTGATGGCAGCAAAGAAAGCTTTCTTCCCCACTATCATACTGTCTGCAAAGTCTTGTCCAGCGGAGCTGTTCCGGGTGGTGAGAGGACTGATCAACCCGATCTGCCTCTGCCCAGAAATGGAGTCATCTACTGCCCGCTGTGTCATTTTTATTAATTACTTTGCAGACAAAATCACTTGTATTCACAACAACTTGAGTGCTTCTGTTTTCATGGCAAAAATCCAAGTTTGGGGTTATGAAAAACCAGTCCTGTCCTGTTTATTTGGATCAGCTTCAACTGACATCACCCACCAGCGTGGGGGAGGTACTTGGAGCAATGAGGGCAGCCAGCTGTGAACTAGATCCTTGCCTGTCCTGGCTTGTGAAAGCCAGCCAGGAGACGTTGGGGCTGTTGCTGGCTGAGGTTGTCAACACCTCCCTTCGGGAGGTTAGGGTGTTGCATGCATCTGCTTAAGAAACCATCCTTGGATGCCGACTCTTCAGCCAACTATCAGCCCCGTCTCTAACCTTCCTTTTTTAGGGAAGGTTATTAAAAGGTTGGCTGCCTGACAGCTCCAGGCTCATCTCAATGCTGATGGATTCCTGGACTTATTTTAGTCAGGCTTTTGTCCTAGATACAGCACAGACTGCACTTGTGGCCTTGGTCAATGATCTGTGCCTGGAGATTGACAAGGGGAATTCTATCCTGTTGATCTTGTAAGATCTTTCAGTGGCCTTTGATACAGATGACATGGTGTTGATAAGACTGGGACCTGACAGGGGTGCGCAGGATCACTTGAGTGGTGATGGGCGATTGCTCGTTGTCCCCTTGCAGGATTATATTCTGTTTCCTCTCCTGTTCAACATACATATGAGGCCGCTAGGCGAGGTCATTTGGAGGTTTGGAGTGAAGTGTCGCCAATATGCTGATGACACCCAGCTCGGCCTCTCTTTTTCATCCGACCCAGGACTTGCAGTCTCAGTGCTTAGCCAATGCCAGTTTGCTGTTGGGACTGGATGAGGGCAAGCCAACTGAAGTTGAATCCAGACAAGACTGAGGTAATGGTCGGCCGGTCCTGTGACCTGGAGGGGATTGGGGCTCCTGTGATGGATGGTGAGTCTGGCCCCCTCTGGTCAATCAGGTTCGCCGCCTTGGGAGTGCTTCTCTACACCCTGCTGTGCCTGGACTGTCAGGTTGCGTTGGTGGCCAGGAGAGCTTTTCACCAACTATCTGGTGAGGAGGCTGCAGTCTTTTCTTTCTTATTCAGATCTGACCTCCATCATCCATGCTTTCATCACCTCAAGGCTAGATTACTGCAATGTACTCTACGTGGGGCTGCCCTTGATGACTGTTTGGAAGCTGCAGCTGATGCAGAATGCAGCAGGTTGGCTCCTTTCAGGGATGAGGCGCCAGAAGTACATTACACCAGTGCTCTGAAGTCTGCTCTAACTTCCTATAGCTTTCTAGGCACAATTCAGGGTGCTGGTTTTGATCTTTACAGCCCTAAATGGTCTGGCTCCCACATATCTGAAAGATCACCTGTCCTTCCATGTCCCATTTGCGGCCCCTGCGATTGGCCAGGAATGGGCTTGGGAGATGGTATTGAGTTGGTTTGATGGGGGTTTGTGGGAGGGTTGGGGGTTTTAATATGAGTTTTAATATTTTTATTTGCTTGTGAGTCACCTTGAGCCTTTTGGAAGGGTGGCATATAAAATTTAAATAAATAAATATACAAAACCCTGTTTTCCATCACTGGCTATTTCCTGCTATGCTGGGTTTCACACCACTGAACAAGTATTAAAAACATCAGGAGGCGATTTCAGGAGGCACTTATTATGAGACTATTCTGAGTTCCTGTAAAGGCAACCACAGTGCAGTGAACAGGGGGTGCTAGCATCAAGGTTTTAAATTGGGGTGGGGAACCTTTTCAAGGCCGGGGGCCGCATTGTTGGTCCCTGAATGTGCCAGGGGCCGCATGCCAAAATCAATTTAAATCAATTAAAAACAATGAGTACGCAGACAGTACACATACACACTTTTCAGAACACACACACAAGTATGTAAGCAAAACAAACTTACATACACACTGTTGCTGCTGTTGCTGTTGTTGTTTACAAATGTCCCTCAGCCGTTTCCTGAATCTGCCGTGCTGGAACTACGTTTCCCAGTGTGTCAGACTCAGGAAATGGCTGAACCTGGTGTGGAGGAACATTTGCTGAGGGGGAGAGGTAAGCTTGTGCGGCCTGCAGAAGTCCACCCGGGCCACAGAGAGATGGGCATGGGCTGCACAACAATGAAGCATGGTGATAGGGTGGCGGGCCACATGAAATTGCCCCGCGGGACAGAAGTGGCCCACAGGCAAGAGGTTCCCCACCCGTGTTTTAAATTCACATTCCTCTTGTTAAGGCAGCACATCTATCATCCATTAAAGTAGTCAATCAGAAGGAGCTCCTCCCCTACATCCCATCCCTTGCATGGGCAGTGAAGCAGCGACAGAAAGAACTGCTAAGACTGCACTCTCCTACTGGTCAGTGGGGCGCAGCACCATGCCATTCAGAAGGCTCCTGTGCCAGAGCAGCCTCAACAAACCTAGTCACGCATTACCTTGAAGGTAGTTAATATACAACTGGTGAAGGACAGGAGTGTACCCAGTCACCAGGCTGCAAAAAGAAAACAAAGGGCATCAACCTCAGCTCCACTAATCCTACAGCTCCTCTAGGTACAACCCCACCTCACCAGTAATACAAACAAACCCACGAGTCCTGCACGTAGTAGCATTTGGAGCATTAACCTCCCGGAAAAACAAAAGTTACTTTAAAACCAAATCAAATTGCCATTTGTTGATTTTACCACTGCTGATGCGGAGCCCTTTGTGTGTAAGTAATGGTGGCCCTGCCAGAAACAAGGCATCACATACTGAAGCAGAATAGAAAAAAGGAAAGACTGCTGCGAGAAACACTGCCTGCTCAGAAACAGAATTCAAAATGAAAAGTAGGTGGACTGGGCATTCTCTATCCAGCAAGGCTAATTCAATCAGACCTCCTCCTGCTGCACAGAGCAGGGAACCGGTCATAAAACTGCTGGACAGGAAGACACAGGGGAGAATAGTGGAAAAAATTAAAGCATTTTGCCTCCAGGTTCAACCCAGATCAAACCAATAATCAAAGCCCACTGTGGCCTAATCAATAACAATTTGATGTTTTTGGATGGCCTATGTGAAATGCATGTCGGATCTCAAGTCCAGCTGCCAACAAACAGGTGGTGACTTTGCAATAGCATGCAATAGATCACTGGCAGACAGAATGGCTAAGCATTAAAGCAATCACGAAGACGATGCTCACCTTCTTGCTATAGAAGTCCCTTCAGAGAAAGCTGAGACACACAGGTGGGGTAAGGAAAGTGGAAGCAATACTCTTGGTGCCATGTTCCACACTGAACTAAATTGATCACTAATCTGCAGAGCAGTCACTCCAGTTCTTTTAAAACCAACACTAAATTCCAGCATTGCCTACTCATGTAATTTCAGTGCGTTTTCAAAGTCCCAACAAACACATGAGAATCTCAGATTTCTTTATTTGAAAATATATACATTTCTAGATCTCCTGACTGTAAAGTTCGAGAAGATGACTGCAGTGCACTATAAGTAGGGTGGCCATACTTCCTCTTTAAAAGAGGACACTTATGAAAAATACATGTTGTCGGGGTGCATTGGTTCCAGTGCAGCCCTGCACCATGTATTTTTCATAAGCATCCTCTTTTAAAGGGGCAGTATGGTTACCCTAACTATAACAGCACAGAAACCAGAAGATAAACCACCATCCAAAGGCTGTAATAAACAAAACTTCTTACCCCAGAGCAGTTGTATTTGTGCCCATAGGGCTTTCAATGGGGCTACTGCCAAGAAAGTGGTTTATGGATTGCAGCCAAAGTGTTTTATTTAAGAAACTCATGATTTTCAAACTAATTTCATGATTTCCGGTGACTGATTCCATATGAGCTGGTACCCCTGGAATTATATGGTGGTCATTAAAGTTTGTAATTAGAAGGTTAGTCTGCAACATGACTTAAATCTCAACTTCTTGGGGAGAAGTAGAAGAATATCACTAGTGAAGTAATCAATATGCAGAGCTGTTATAGCACACAGCAGTAGCTCTATCATGGTACTTAAGCCTGAATCTTTGCTCTACATGTTCACTCTGGCACAGGAAGGAAGCTGTAGTCAAGTCAGATGCATCATTAGGGTTCAAAGTGTTAAAGTGGCCTTAACATGGCAGGCTGCTGCTGCTACCACCATTGTGGGCCCAGGACCATGTTTCAGACTACTGCCCAATTCCCGAGTCTGAGGGTGGCAGAACTTGATTGCTGTATAAAGTGGCCACAGGTCAAATTTGTGGTCTCAACTTTGTAATGAGCTGTGACATAAGCTATGTAAGCCACAAATGATCCAGTTTCTTGGCATTTAAGTGTACTTTAATGAGACACATTCTAAAAAGAAGCCTGTGTAATAGCCAGTGCCAACCTGACAACAGAATTTACTATTACCTCAGTGTAAGTGAATCATCATTTCTGAGGTCAGCTGACAGTAATCGCACTGAGGTAACACTTATGGAGGAGAATGTGCCCCAACTGAGGCACAGATCTTGTAACAAAGGGCTAAAGGGAAATTCACACCAAAGCCTTTTCTAAGAGATGATTTGGGGAAAGGGGCCAGGTTCTTGCCGATGTATTTTTAGTCATTTAGGGAGAAAACAGGAGGAAAAGCCATTAACACCCTTATTCTAGGCAGCGCTTTTTAAAAACTATGGCCAAATTCTACTTGCATCAAGAATGAGGCTTTGCTAACATGTTGATCCGTTTGCCTCAGAGCAAGTCATGAACACCTGAGGCAACTACTTTTAAGCCTGTGTCGAACTGAAAAATGAAACACCCCTTTTGTGCAAAGCACAGTACAGGTGGTTCTCAATCTTTTCTGTACTAGGAGCCCTCAAGAGCTCTTCTCCTCCAAGACCCTCTCCCACGTGGCTTTGACCGCTTGACAACAGTTCCTGACCCTTCAATAACAATGTGCACATTTGTGGTATCCGAGCCAGATTACATAAGCAGAGTCTAGTGGGGTTTGACTGAGATAAACAGAGCAGATCGTACACTCTAGCTATTTTTTTAGGCTGCATGAAGATTTCCACAGGCATCAGCATATCAATATATTCTTAGCTCATATTTTCAATGTTATATTCGCATCGCTGCTAGGAACTTGCTTTAAAAAAATACCAAGGTAAAAAAGGGGGAAGTGCTTGCATCCCTTCTAAAACCTGTTTGTTAACACCAAGGGCTAGAGAACGGGTGGGAAACCTTTTCCTTCCTGGGGGCGTCTATGAAAATTGGTACAAGTGTCATGAGTCACATACGAGTTGGGGACAAGGATGTTTACAGGATGAAGAGAGGAAAGGGAGGATCCAGATCATGGGTCTATGCACCAGATCCATTCCCTATCCTTGTGTGGATGTCCTCATCACCACTCTCTTACCCTAAACTCACTCCTTCAGCACTTGAGGGTAGGGGCTGAATTAAATGGGCTAGATCCAGAAACTGGAAAGAAGTCAAATAAAAGAGCTACAGGCCGGATTCCCCACCCCTTGACTAAAGGAATGAACACAGAATTAAAGCAAACTGTTTCAAAATTCTAATCCTTGTCCTTTCACTGACTTGCAGTGCAACCTTAGAAAAATTACTTGAGTGTTCGATGCTCCACTTTCCACCATTAAAATATTGCTTGTTTATAGAATGCTTTGGAAATGAGAGGCAAGTAACCAATCTCCGCTTCCTACGGAATTCCAGAACAACACTATTGAGAACATCTTGATTTAGATGGAAATCTGGCCCATAAAGTGTTACATAGATGTTAAGCAACATTAAGATTCCCATCTGCTTATTTCACTCCTCTTTTTCTGGTTGTACATTGTCCCACATCTGGACCTTTGAGATGTAACAACTGCATAACAGAGTTTAGCCTCAGGGTCTTAAACCTTTCCTTATGAAAATGTATGATAACCAGGGCCAAGAGAAGAGAAGTCACTGTGGTATGAGAATCCAGGACAACACTTACCAATGTTATCTTCCATTCCTCTGATACACTAGTTCTCTGAAATAATCCTGCAAAAGACAGAGAAGTTAAAAAGGACAGTTAGAAAGAGGGGGGGGGGGGGGGTTGATTACAAAACTATGGCCTAGTTCTGCATCACTAATGGCCAACATTAGCCTTTAACCAACTGGCACAGGGAAAAGAAACGCAGGAAAATCAATGGGAGAAATTGGGACAAAGGTGAAGACATGGATCATCTCTCACTAAAGGAGTAAATAAGTGAATTATATTATTTATCCAGTGAAGGCAACATCCCTGGTACTGATCATTAGACAGGCCCCAGAGGCTTACACTCTCTAGGAGGGACAAGGGGGAGGGGTTGATGAGTTGCAGGTGTGCAAGTCTAGCTTAGTTACAGTAGAGAAGGGACTCTCAACTATAGGAATTCTCATGACATGGTGGGTTAATCAGAGAAGTTCCAATTTTTTTTAAAAAACTACAAGTATTAACCGTTCTCTTATGGCTGTGCCAGCATGAAACCACACAATCTTAGCTCTATAACTCAAATATAAGAATTAAAAACAGAGAAGATAGTAACAGGGAGAACTCAGGGTTCAACGTATGCTTGACAAAGTGTAAGTCTAGCAAATCTCTCTGCAGCACTAAGAGCCCCAGACCTTCCATGTATTTGCAAGCATTACAAAGATTATTAAAACTAACACTCGAAGCACCATAAACATGGTGTGCATTTTGCATGCAAAAGCAAATACTCAGGAAGAGAGGTTAACATGCAAAACACAATTAACAAATGACACCTGGAACATTTCTTCCCATGGACAAACCATGCAGTATCATCCTGAAACCAGTGTGCTTCCACGTTCAGAAATAGAAAAAAATGACTATCCTAGAGAAAGCAAAAGGAGGAAATGAATCTTTTTTCTAAAGCGTAGATGACAGGCCCAGATTTAATTGCCTTTAAGTAAATTGTGAAAGAATTTCTAAACACATAATAATGGGTTGGACACTGCTGTATAATCCGATTTTCTCTCAAGAAAGCCCTGACCTGCAGAGATTACAGCTGAGCAGCAAATTTAGTCAATTGTCTCTCTATTTAAACATGATTATTTGTGCGGCACCATAAATATGTTACACAAAGAAACAGAACCTCTGCTCACAAATGTTTACAGACATACTCTAGCAGAGAGTTTTCAAGCCTCCTGCATTTGTCACTATATAGTGGTTGGTGCCTGAAGTGTTAAATTTCAATTTATGAAAGTCATTTCCTAAGGACACAGTTTTAACCTCGCAAGCTGCATATCACCATTCCTACTTTACCTTTTCATTCTATAGGCTTGTGTACAGAAGACTTGTAGGAGAGCTCATTAACCTGTATGAATGCAACACACACTAATCCATTTTAAGTCCCCATGTAGATGCTCTTATAACAGGTTAGGAATGCACTTTTCCAAGTGAAGATAGGCTTTGTTACAGTTAGTCAAATTATTAACTTTGGACACCTGTAAATGGTATTAAACAAAGTTTTATTCCACATTAAATTTATACAGGAAAAGCCAGCTGACCAGAGTGGCCAAGAAATCATACCATAACCTTACTACCAAATCACCATATCTGAACAGCTATTCCCTTCGTGTCGACAGAGCTATATTTTCTTCTTGGAATTACACCTCCAAGCCTATCAAACAGTGCACAGTAGACCAAAATAATATTCCTTTAAAGACTTATCACCAGCAGCAATTCTACTCTATTCATAATATAGGTTCCTTGACCCAAAAGCCCAGACCAGAAACACCTTTAATCCAGAGTACAAGTTCTCACCCATTGGGGCTCTACAGCAATGGGCTTAAGTCACATCTCCCTACCTTCGCCATCAGAGCACTTTAAAAGGAGTGAGGAAGGTGAGGAATTCTAACGTATCTTTGTGCCATTTTCACCACAATGCACTCAGATGCCATCTCTTTCATCCCTCCACTAAGCCAGTTCAGTCTCATTTCCTTTCAAGGATGCTCTCCACAGACTGCATTCACTGAGCTTTGCTTACTCCAGGGTGCATGTTTGTGCTTGAAAGGTTAATCCTTTCAGTCTCCTCCCTACTGGATGCCTGGTGAACATGTTCCAAGGACATCCGTCATTTTTACTTGGGCAGAACACTGCTGGAAGCCAAATTAACCTGCCCTCCTGTGGATTCTGACCAGTATAACACTAAAGCCAAAGTTACAGAACAGGTATAAACAAAAGCGCAGGCTAGTGATTTAAGAGATGAGGAAATCCTAGCAGAGGCAGAGGGCGCTCATGCTAGGAAGAGCAGGTCCCAGGCGGTGTTCCTCTTGTCTTATGGGCTCCCATAGTCTAAGTAGAAGCTGCTAGAGGAGGACTTCTCCAGTGGGGTGCTGGGTATGGAGAGTGAGGTGCCCCTGGTGCAGGAGAAGGCCACCAGGCACTCAGCCGAGGGTCTGCTGCCTTCCCTGCCCCACCCCAGGGGCTCTGGCCAGAGCTCTCCCCCTTCTCCCAGCTAGAGACATCACAGCTGATGATTGCTGCATCCAGGGTGCAGGTCTGGAGGAGTCTCTGCTTGGAGAAAGCAAAGTCTTTGGCGATGGAGGAGGAGACGGTGGGAGCCACGGAAGAGCAGAAGGCTCTACGCGGACATCTTGGCAGCTACGGGGCCCCTGGCTCCTCGCTCCCGGCAGTGGGGACAGCAGGAGGTTCATGCTGGCAGCAAAGGCCCCTCGCTTCTGTGGTCACTTAAGTGGGATACCTAGAGAGTCGGCAGCTGGCCAGACAGGCAGGAGGGAGGGTGGGGGAGCAGTGACAGTTCCTCCTCCCTCTCCCCCTTCTGCTACCTCATCAGAGTTGGTAGGTTAGCTCAGCAAGTGGGAGGGGGGTGCAGCGACATGACATTCCTTCCCCCCCTCGGCTCAAGCAGGCAGTCAGACCCACACATGGCTGCCCTACTTCACCAGCACCACTGCCGCAGCTGGGCTCCGCTTTTTTTCTTCAAAATTAATGGCACTGCGTAGCTGTTACGCACGCATGTGTGACTTAACTTGAGACGTGGTGGGAGTTATTTTTTAGCATTATCGTAAGTTTGATGCTGAAGGAAAAAATTTAGTGATGATCTTGAGAAGAGAGGGATGTATAAATGGCGGTTAATGAAAGACGCAAGATGGAATTGTATTATTTTAGGAGTATAGGATTTGTGACGGGAAGAGATTATTAGTTGGACTATAATTGAAATAGTTAGTTTTGATTAAGTCACCGTATCAATTTGAAACCGTGGTTTTTAAATGTTGGAATTATGACAAAGGGTGAACAGAACTTGATGTTACAAGTCTATACCATTCATTATCCTTGCATACTTTAACGCCTCTCTCATAATATAGCATGTGTATCAGGGATGAAAAACTATATAAAGTAGTTCACTAGTCAGGCATAAAAATCAGGCTGGGACTTACAGTTGGAAATGGGACCCAGAGTTTTGAAAACAGAGGCGGCTGGTGGGTTTTGAGTCTGGAGGGGCAGTAAGGCCGGTGAGCCTAGGGGCGAAGCCAGGGCAACGGTAGGCGGAGCCAGGGCAACGGTAGGCGGAATAACCCAGCAGCAAGGAGTTCCCATGGTTAACATACAAAACACAGTTTCCATGCACATCAAGCTTAAAATAAATAATTTATAAACCCAAAACACAGGCTCTCATCCTTGTAAAGCACTCAAGTCACAGCCTGAGTCCAGTAGTTCATGATGCTGAGGAGGACTGACAATGCCATGCATTCTACATAACCATGCAAGATTATCATTGGTCCCATTTAAAACCAGAGATTGAAACCCCCCCACCCCCACATACACACACGCAGCAGACGGCAAGAATACTGCTTTAGAAAGAAGGGACTTCTGAAGCAGGGATTGGGGTCCCTCCAACACACATGCAGCAAGTCCCTTCTTTCTGAAGCAGTATTCTTGCCTTCTGTTGCGTGTG
>QEPC01000448.1:146813-162981 GCA_003113815.1 Sphenodon punctatus | reverse complement strand
CAACCTTCAGAAGGTTTCTGCTTCTCTAAACAAGGTTCTTCAAGATGGCTCTGAACATTCACCGTGACGTGGCCAATTCTTTTTTTTCCTTAAAGCCTCAGCCGGTCGGGGGAGTCCTGAGGGGCCAGGAGGGGCATTGCCCCTGCCGACCAAGGAGGCCCACCGCCCCTGTGTGAAAACCCACTTGCCTCTAGCAAGTGAATTTTTACAGCCCTGTCTCAGACCCCAATATTCAATTCAGGAATTTTTTCAGTCATGTCACTGCCTTCCTGATTTTATCTGTCTGTGCCTGGATGAAGATACGAGAGTACAGTGGCAGCTCCTCTCTGAAGAGGACCAGATGGAGACCCAGGGAGACAGGACTGCCTGCAGCAGGAGAAGGGAGCTGTTGGCTTCCGCAGTTAGGGGGCCCAGGCAGTCTGCGGAATGTCATAAAATGGTGTTTGTGGAAATACCATGATTTTCTTAAGAAACAGATCCTTGAATTATTTTTATTTCAGTTACTATTATTCACTCGAGAGAAAAAGACTCAGGTCTATGCAAATCTTTTCATGAGCGTATACATGTCCCTCATCATTCTCAAATGAGTCTTCCGGGGGGCCACGCAGGGGAGGGTATTCTCTGTGGCTGCACCACAGCTGTGAAACTCCGTTCCGGTGGAGGACCTGGCTGTTCCACCAGGCATTTGGTGGGGAAGATGGGTGAGGGGGTGTAGGGTTTTTTGGGGGTAGGGGTTACTTTTTCTTCGTCCTCCTTTTAGTTGTTGTTAAATTGTTTTAATGTTTTATTAATTGTAAGCCGCCCTGAGCTGCCTGTGGCAGGAGGAATGGGGTAGCAAAATTTTAAAATAAAAATAAATAAAACAAAACCACTTGGTGGACTCTTTGTAAACCTGTTATAGCTGGGTGAGGAAACCAGGGTTACTTACCTGCAACCTTGGTTCTTCGAGGTGGGCTCTGTTACTCACACCAAGCAGGAGCTGCGCCTGTGCAAGTCAGGAAACATCTCAAAGCAGTTCTCTGCTTAAGCTCCGTAGCCCCTTGCAGTGTAGCTCACACAAGCTGCAGCTTTGGCAGCACTATAAAAGAAGGGGCAGAGAACGAGTTACCTCTGTTCCTTTCCACCACCGTGCCAGAGTGAAACATGTTTCATTTTTAAGTAGGCTCTGATGTAGAGGGGAAGGTGGGTGGGTTGTGTGAGTGACAGAGCCCATCTCGAAGAACCAAGGTTACAGGTAAGTAACCTCAGTTTCTTCTTCGAGTGGGGCTTTGTTGACTCACACCAATGGGAGAATAAAAACAATCAACTCAAAGGGCAGAGGCTGATGTCTACTTAAAGAGAGACTGACGGACTGCTCTCCCAAAACTTGCATCTGTTCTCGCAGCAAGGTCAAGGGCATAATGCTTGGCAAACATGTGTGATAAGCTCCATGTTACAGCCTTGCAAGTTTGGTCTATAGGGAATTTGCGGTGGAATATTACGGAAGTGGCAATAGCTCTGGTTAAACGTCCCTTTAGCCCTTTAGATGGTGGTTAAACGTCCCTAGAGATGGTGGCTGCTTGTCATAAAGGTCTCAAGACACAAATGTACTCGACGACACTTAGACTATGCAATGTGGCTACTGACCCAGGGGAAGGGCCCCCAATGGTAACGAACAGATTGGGAGATTTTCTGAAACATTTTGTTCTGTCAATATAAAAAGATACGACTCTCTTGATGTCCAAGGTGTGCAAAGTGGATTCCCTTCATTTGCATGAGGCTTAGGGAAGAATATGTGCAATGTGATTTCTTGAGACATGTGAAACAAGGACATCACCTTGGGTTTGAATGTCTGAGGCAGACGAAGCGTGACCTTGTCTTTATGAAAAATCATTAAGGCAGGTAAAACAGTTGTACGCTCTCCTACCCTTGTGAAAGAAGTGAGAAGTATTAACATACAAAATTTTAAGGATAGCAGGTGTAGAGAGCAGGTGAGTAAAGGTTCAAATGGAGGGAGCATATGTCTGGCCAACACGAGATTCAGGTCCCAAGGAAGGCACTGCTCCCTAACCCTTGGAGAAATGTTAAAAATTCCTTTTAAATATCTTTTCAGGATTGGATGAGAAAAGATCATGTGACCATCCACAGGAAGATAATGGGCTGAAATCACAGCACGATGGACTTCTAAGGCAGATGCCCCCAGACCTTGAAATTTAAGGTGAGTCATATAGGTATGTATATGCTTTACAGTTGTTAGTTAGTTGTAGACACCAAGGTCGTGAGCCTTTTCCGTTTTGCCTCATAGGTTTTGCTAGTGGATGGTTTTCTACTACTTCCAAATACTCAAGGTGGTGCGGGGGCTGGTCAGTCCGGCCTCCCTCCGCCTGGATGGGGACTTGTTCCAGGCCCGCTGTGAGGAGTTTGTCAACTACTTCACAGACAAGATTGCTCGGATTCAGACCGACTTTGATGCTGGATTAGGGACAGCAGGGGAAGAGTGCGAGGTGACGGAAGTCCCGTCTGGTTCAGTTTTGTGGGGGGAGTTTCAGGAAGTGACGCTGGCCAATGCTGTGGATGTTTTGGTGTCTGTGAGGGCCACCTGTTGTGAACTTGATCCATGCCCGTGCTGGTTAGTGAAAGCTTCCAGGGAGACGTTGGGGACGGTGCTGGCGAGGGTAGGGAACACGTCCTTGCAGCAGGGGAGGCTGTCGTCTTGCCTCAAGGAAGCTGTGGTGCGCCCCCTGCTGAAGAAACCATCTTTGGATGTGGATGCGCTCACCAGTTACCGACCTGTCTCTAACCTTCCCTTTTTAGGGAAGGTTGTTGAGCGGGCGGTGGCACTCCAGCTCCAGGTGCATCTGGATAGCATTGGTTTCCTAGACCCTTTTCAATCGGGGTTCCGTCCCGGCTATGGCACTGAGACGGCGTTGGTGGCCTTGGTAGACGACCTCCACCGGGAGATGGACGCAGGATGTTCAACATTTCTCATCCTGCTAGATCTCTTGGCCGCCTTTGATACCGTGGACCATGGGCTGCTATTGAGACGGCTGTGTGCCCTGGGGGGTCTGGACAGGACTGTTCTCGAATGGTTCCATTCATTCCTCGTGGGGAGAAACCAGCGGGTGGTGTTGGGGGATGAGACATCGCACCCCCGCGCTTTATCATGCGGCGTTCCGCAGGGTTCTATTCTGTCTCAGTTATTATTTAATGTATATATGCAGCCCTTGGGGGAGGTCGTGAGAGGGTTCGGGGTGTGGTGTCACCAGTATGCTGATGATACTCAGCTGTACCTCTCTTTTTCAACTGACCCAGACCCTGCTNCAATGTTTGGAGGCCGTGGCGGAATGGATGCGGCAGAGCAGACTGAAGCTCAACCCCAAAAAGACGGAGGTGATGTTGGTAGGGAGAGCGAGGGAGGTAGTGGCCCCCCTGACTGAGGGGGCCTCCTATAGCCCTCCTATAGCTCAGCAGGTCTGGAGTCTGGGGGTGATTCTGGACGCAGACCTCTGCCTGGAGCAGTAGGTGGAGGCAGCCGCTAAGGCTGCCTTCCACCAGTTGTATCTGGTGCGTAGGCTGCGTCCGTTCGTCTCCGGCCCGGACCTGGCCTCCCTCATCCATGCCTTTGTCACCTCGAGGCTGGACTACTGTAATGCGCTCTACGTGGGGCTTCCCTTGTTCCTGGTTCGGAGGCTGCAGCTAGTGCAGAATGCGGCGGCTTGTCTCCTGACAGGGATGGGCCGTCGGGAGCATATTACACCTGTGCTCCGAGCTCTGCACTGGTTGCCGATAGAGTGCCGAGCCAGGTTCAAGGTTTTGGTGTTGATCTATAAAGCCCTTCACGGTCTGGGCCCCTTGTACCTCAGGGACCGCCTCGCCCTCCGCGCCCCAGAGCGGCTCCTTCTGTCTGCCGGGGGTGCCTTCTTGGAGGTCCCCTGTGTTCAGGGGGCCACAATGGAGAGGGCATTCTCGGTGGCCGGGCCGCGCCTTTGGAAGTCCCTTCCAGAGGAAGCTCGCCTGGCCCCCAGCCTGTTGACATTCCGGTGAAGTTGCAAAACCTGGCTGTTCGCCCCAGCCTTTGGGGAGAGTGGGAGGGTGGGGTAAGGTTTTTTTTTTAGCCCCCCACCTTATTTATTGTTTATTTATTAGCCCTGTTTTAATTGCTTGTATGGTTATTGGTGGTTTTAAATTGTTTTGATGTATGTTGTTTTTATTGTTGGAAGCCGCACTGGGCTGCTTGCAGGAGGGGCGGGGTATAAATTTATAAAATAAATAAATAAAATTAAAATAAGGTAGGTTATTCAAATCTTGCCAGGTGCGAGATTGATCAGTCAAGCTGTGAGAAGGAGCAACAATGTTGGGGTGGAGTACTCTGTCATCATCATCTTGGGCGAGGACATCAAGTAGGTATGGTAGGCAATGACGTATGGACACGAATGTCAGTTTGCTGTACCAGTGTTGTCTTGGCCAATCTGGGGATATTAGAATGCAGTTGGCCTGACCTTGCTCGAGTTTTTGGAGAACTTGACGTATTAGAGGGAAAGGGGGTGGGGAAACATACTGAAGGTATTTCCCCTAATGGTGGAGAAACGCATGCCCTATTGAAGCAGGATCTAGACCTGCTCTGCTGCAGAAGCATGGTCTTTGAGCGTTTCAGGAGGTTGGAAATAGATCTGTCTGGGGGAGGCCCCATTTGTGAAAAACTGCAACTGAGATGATGAACATCCATTCGTGCTGTACAATAGATGTCCTGCTCAGAGCATTTGCCAGAGCGCTGGATTAACCTGCAAGATGAGTGATGAGGTGTAAGTGGTGGATTATACACCATCTGCATAGTTTGGTGGATTCTCTGCATAGTTGGGAGGAGCGAGTGCCTTCCTGTTTGTTGACATACCACATCACCGTGGTGTTGTCTATGGCAATTTGGATGATTTTGCCCTGTATTGGGGACAAAAAAGCTCTCCTTGCCAGTCTTATAGTTCTTAACTCAAACACACTGATGTGGAACGTATGCTCCCATGTATTCCAGGTCCCACTTATCTATATGTCCAGGCAATGTGCTCCCCATTCTGAAGTGGAGACATCAGTAGTGATGATCTGATGATCACGTCTGGAGAGGGTTGGGTGAATGGCATACCTTGAGACAAATTGTCCTCTGTGGTCCACCATAGCAGTGCGTGGGAGGATAGACTGTGGTATGGTAAGGTGCATGGTGAGGCTGTCCCTGATCGGGGAGTATTTCCATTGCAGCCAGTGCTGTAGAGTTCTCATATGCAGACGAACATGCCATATAACTGATGTTATGGACACCATATGTCCCAGGAGGTACAGAAAAACTTCTTGGGTACTTGTATAATTGAGAGATGAGACGTCTCATCGCCGTTCATCTCTCTTGGGGAAGAAATGCCCATTGACAAATGGAGTCAAGGGTGGCACCTATGAAACGAATATTTTGAGTAGGTGTTAGAACAGATTTTTGGAAGTTGATAACAAAACCTAACTGCTGAAGGAGGTCTATGGAGAACTGCAAATCATTTAAAGGGATTCTCAGGAACGGGGAACTATCAACCAGTCATCGAGATAGAGAGAGACACAGAGATACCCTGATGTCTAAGGGTAGGCAGCTATAGGGGCTAGGCATTTCGTGAATACCCTCAGAGCAGAAGAAAGGCCAAAGGGTAACACTTTGGTAGTGGCCTCCATTACACGTGAACCTGAGGTACTTGGTATGTGAGGGATGGATGGGAATGTGGAGATAAGCACCTTAAGTCCAGAGCAGAGAACCATGCACCTTTGAAAAGAGAGGAGAGGATTTTTATGCATGTTAGCATCTTTAATTTTATGAGCTTGATAAACTTCTTTAGAGATCATAAGCCCAGGATAGGTCTAAAATCTCTGTCTTTCTTGGGAACCAGGAAGTACCTGGAATAAAAGTCCTTCCATCTGTACTTCATAGGAACCTCTTCAATTGCTCCTTGAGAGAGGAGAGATTCAATTTCACTGCACTTTGAGGACATCAACAAATTGGAATGGGCTCAGAGGAGGGCGACAAAGATGGTCAGGGGTCTGGAAATCAAGTCCTATGAGGAAAGGTAGAAGGATCTGGGTAGGTTTAGCCTAGAGAAGACTAAGGGGAGACACGATAGCAGTCTTCCACTACCTGAAGGGCTGTCACAGAGAGAATAGCGAAGACTTGTTTTCTCTTGCCCCTGAAGGCAAGACTAGAAATAATGGGCTCGAATTACAAGAAAGCAGATTTCGGTTCAACGTTAGGAAGAGCCTCTAAACAGTAAGAGCTATTCGACAGTGGAACAAATTGCCTAGGGCGGTGGTGGGTTCTCCTTCGCTGGAGGTTTCCAAACAGAGGCTGGAGGGACCATCTGTCAGGGATGCCGTAGCTGAAGTTTTCCTGCACTGAGCGGAGGGTTGGACTAGATGACCTCTGAGGTCACTTCCAACTCTACAATTCTATGAATTTCTTGCTGTAATATAGTCTTTTTGAAGGGTCCCTAAAAAGGGACGGGGAAGGGGGTTTTGGGTGTGGAATAGTTTTGAATTTGATAGCGTAACCCTTATGTAGGATCTTTAACACCCATCTGTCAATGGTAATAAGTGACCATGTTGGTGAATGATGGGCTACTTTGTCAAAAATGGGTAAATTTTAGTTGGAAGATGGTTCTAAGCTCTGGTTGTTAAAATTGTGACCTCTGCTTGAAAGTAGTAGGTGGAAAATTCATTTGCTGGCGCAGTCCACTGCTTGGGCTTATACTGCCATTTGTTTTGGGACTGTGGTAGACTCGTCAGGAAGCATTTCCGGGGTGGTTGGATACAACTGGAGGAGTACCTGGCCGTCTTATATGAAAGTTGATGTATACTATCACTTTGTCTTAAAGGTGACTCTGAGGGCATAAGCAGTGCATAAGCAGTGCTCCTAATAATCTTTGACAAGGACATTGTCTATATTGGCCATGAACAGTCCTTGTTCATCAAATAATAGATTTTCAATTTTGGCTCAAGTATGCAAGGGCAGAGCTGTAGATCTAAGCCACGCATGATACCTCTGTTGGCTATTTCCCTAGCAGCTTGCATCTGCAATGTGTCTGCTGGTTATCAGTTGAGACTGAGCTAAGCAGAGTCCCTCAGCTTTCTTTTTATGCTCCAGTAGTAGACGATGTAGAACCTGACCCAAAGTGTCCCAGAGAAGGTGTTGGAAGGTGGAAATGCCTGTGGACAATGGGGGCAGTATAAGGGTAAAGTGATCTTAGAGCATTCTTGTGGAGTATTTTATAAATTGGATCTTCTTCCTTTTCCACAGAAACAGTGGTGAGATCCAGCACCTTTGCCATCTTAGTAATGAAAGCTTGACATTTTTTGTGATCCTATGAGTAGATCACCTTGGATGGATCCATGATGGACTCTGATGGGGATAGAGATGTATCATCTTAGGTCAGATAAGGAAGGTGTAGAGGAAGAGTCTTTGGTGCAAGTACTGGAGGTGTCATTTCCATTATCTATTTATTATTTTTAATTAAATTTAAAAAAAATTAATTTTATTTAAAAAAAATTTAATTTATTTTAAAATTACTATGGTGTATTAAATGGTGTCTTTCTTATGAAGCCTGGACCACCATGGAATTAGGCATAATAATATGAAAAATAAAATAAATTATCTGGAGGGGTGATCATTAGTTGTTTTTGGGTGGCTGAGGGTCAGGGATAATTTGGGGAGGAAAATCTCCCGCTAGTCCATTTGGGATCAGTGCCAGTATCTGAGAGCAAATCAGTGGTGCAGAGTGCAAGTACAGGTATGTCGCTGCTGGAGATGGGGGAGGGAAGTTCAGGATTTATGGAACCTGCGATGGTACACTCTGAGGTGGAGGGTTTAAGCAAACAAAACGTTTCCTGGTTGGTCTGAAGTGGTGAGGCCTGTAGAGGATGTTGGCTGATTTTGTTGCTGAAAAATAGCCCTAAATGCTTGTGCTATTTGGGCCAGAAGAGCTGCTCAGTCAGGGCCGGCCTTACCGCAGGGCGGCTAGGGGCGGCCACCCAGGGCCCCGCGCTTGGGGAGGCTGTGGGTTTGCTTTTATTTTATTTTTATTATTTTTAAAATCAGGTCGGGACTCGGGCGGGGGGCCAGGAGTGAGGGAGAGGCAGAGGCCCCACCTCTCCCACACTCCACGACCCGCCCCACTGCCTGGCACAGTCTCAGCCAGGGAAAATGAGGGCGAGAGAGGCAGAGGCCCTGCCTCTCCCCTCTGGTTGAGAGATTAACTTCCAGTGGCGGTGGGCAGCATGGTGGCAGATTTAATCTGCTGCCGCAGTGCCCACCCTGCCTGAAGCTCTGAGCCCGGCGTGGGGCCCAGGTTGGAGCGGCGGCGGCGGCAGCACCAGCAGCGGATCAGGTAAGTGATCCGATCGGAATCCGAACGGCCGCTCAGGCTTGGGCGGAGGGGAGCGCCCCTCCGCCCATCCCCAAGCCCAGGCAGCACGCCACCTCCTTAGGACATTAATCCTAAGGAGGACTCTTCTGAAGGCAACAGTCAAGACAGCTGCTTTTGCTTCTCAAAATCTGTATGAGGCATTCAAGCATTGTACAGAGATCTGCACCAGCTTTTAACAACTGGTGCTACCTTCACTTCCACAAATGGTTAGACCACTGCTTTAACATCTGGACAACTGATTCCCCAAACAACTAACAACATTTTGAGTTTCAGCAGCTACTAGCGGGAGACAGAAGACATTACTATTTTAACCAAAATATAGCTTGAAACAGTAAAGCAAGGGTGGGGAACCTTTCCTGTCCTGATGGCCATACTGAATATTAATACGAGCTCTGCAGGCCACGTAGAGGTTGGGGGCGGGGGTGATTAATGGGTTTATTTAAGAAAAGGAGGGCCCTGATCATGGATCTGTGCTGTGGATCTGTCCCCTACCCTTGTGAGCATGCCCTCCTGAGCTCAGTTTTTCAGTGCTTGGGGGTAGAGAATGGATCTAAGGGCCAGATCCAGGCACTGGAAAGGGGTCACATAAAAACTTGCTGAGGGCTGCATTTGGCCCCCGGGCCTGAGGTTCCTCACCCCTGCAGTAAGGTTTAGCAATATGAGACACTTACCAGATTTAGGTAGCCTTATTTTCATTGTACAGCTAAGGAAGGCCTTTGGATAGACAGAACACACACTATTTTACACAACCCTCTGCAACATGTGAAAATACCTTGCACCTTCCACAGCTTGTTACTATACACCAGGGGTGGGGAACCCTCGCAGGCCACTTCCGACCTGCGGTGTGTTTTTCTTCATCCTGCCAGCCTGCCACCCTGATTCAATGATGTGCGGCCCAGTGCCTGCCTCTCTATGGCCTGGGCGGGCTTTCGCGGGCCGCACAGACCCTTCCCCCAGTCTCACCAGCGGTGCAACAATTGCAGATGTCCCTCTGTGTGCCTCTCCAGGCGCATGTGTACACTGGGACCAGCCATTTCCTGAATCTGGAATGCTGGGAAATGTAGTCCCAACATACCAGATTCAGGGAATGGCTGGTCCCGGCATGCACACGTGCCTGGAGAGGCACACACCAAGCGGGACCTCCAAGCAGGCAGCGGGCCTGCGTGTGTGAGGGAGAATGAATTTCCCTAATGCACTCTTAATTATAATCAATTAAGTAATTAGAATTAGAATTTATTTATAATTGCTTTTTCCCATGCGCCCCCCCCCACACACACGTTCAGGGACCAACAATGCGGCCCCCAGGGCCTGAAAAGATTCCACAGCCCTGCTATACACTGATGAATTCACTGTACGGGACTTGCAAAATGCTGCATTTCAGCAGTACTGCAATGGCTTTAGTCAGTTGAGGACTCAAACATACACAATTTCACCTAAAATGCTAAATTGGATTCTATTCCTTCCATTTAAACAAACAAACAAAAACACACAAGTATGATATTTTGAGGTTTTTGAAAATATATTTGGTGTACAATTTCAGTATGTACAGCGAACAAATTCTATTTATCAGGCCTAAGAAGCCCCAGCACAGAATGAATCTTTAAGGATCTCAACTTCGTTTTATTTAAATCTTCACTCTGGATTACTTTATTTAGTTCTACAGGATTTTCAAGCATTTTTGTATCTGTAGTCAAGGCTGCTTCCCCCCATCGCCTCCTGTTTGTGTAAATTTGGTGGAGAATAGCAACATCAATCACCCTGAATGCTTGATTTATTCTAGAGAATGGATGAAGCATGAACAGCAGCAATTCACGATTGTCATTGTCCCATATTGGCATGGTTTCACATCTGACTATATCGAGAAGTGAAAGGTCACTCATTCCTCAAATAATATTGATTGTTCTATTAACTGTACAATAGAAACAGCTGCATGTACAGAACTGGTCTGGCACCCCAGTTCATATAACCAAACTGTTGAATAGCTTGCTGATGGCAAGCAAGGTGTGCCTGACATTTCACAGACTAAGACACCAACAGGGATTGCATTCAATCTCATCATGAAAGGATTTATAAATCAGTGCTATTCCCAAGTCATCAGATCCTCACTGCCCACTGCGGTCATTAACCTGGAACCAAAAGATCGCTGAACTGCACTGACAAGCAATTTTTCACACCTCTTCCCATTGCTAATATATCAGGGACTTCAAGACAGCCACACAATTTTTTAAGTCTAGTAAAGTGGTTCTGTAGAAAGCATTACCTAAAATACTATTGTCAATGAACCTGTAGTTTTGTGGGTTACCACATGCTTACACATATAGTACAAAATAGACTTTTTTAGCACTGTTTTGAGTGCTGGGCTTACAAGTGGTATTAGTGAACCAAAAACCCAAAGAGGTAGGAGTATTACTTCACAATGAATTTTTAGTTTCTTCCGCAAGGAGCTTAAATATAATGATCAACATAGTAAAGATAAAAAAATGGTCAAACACACCTATACATCACAATATTACACTCCATGGCAGAATTATATTATTCAGTAGACTGAAACAAAGTAGGTGTATGCAAAGCATTATTCAGAAACCAGATCAGAGATTAGAACTAAACTAGCCCACAGCCTTGCACTGTAGGTAAAGGAAATGGTTAGTTCCTATCTGAATTTAACCTGTAGTCTACTTAATGAGTTCCAGAAGCCCTCAAGACTGGTACTCAATAAGTCGAAGTGTACAATTTCGTGGACTGGGTGTAAAAACTGCTACCACCATACATACAATAGAAATAGCAAGTTTCCAGTGCTTTGAAGCAATGCATTTCACAGGGTTTCCTGGACGTGGTTGTAATACCAATAGGATCAGTATTAGAAGCTACATCAGGAACTACTGGAACTAAGACATTCTCTTTTACAACCTTCTTCTCCAACGTTGTTCAGAGGGGGATTTATAATAATATTAGGGTCAATTACAAGAGCTGAATTCCCTCATTTGAGGGTATCATTCTTTTTGTCAGTTACAGAAAATCCGTTTGACAAATCTAGCAACCCTGGATCTACCACAAATTTGCCCAATTGTCCATAGAGTCCTTCCATACTATCTAACAATTTCCTCTGGACTGGCAATAAGGTAGTTTGTTTTCCCTCCTCCAAGGCAGGTACTGTATCCATGGGGATAGAAGGTGGTTTGTCCGTTACCATGGGATCCGTCTCTAACACCCTATCCTTTAAATCGATCAAATTCTCATCTGTGGTTGTCGGGGCTTCTGCCCGTGAATAAACCCAACCATCAAACATCCCATTCGGAGGACGGGAGGCAGGCCTAACACAAAAGGTTCTCCGAGCGGTGCGTACATGGCCCCCATTACTCTCCAAGCCTTCACTATATTGGGATCCCAGCTTCACGTTTTTATATGCTTTCAAAATATAAACCACTCGCGATTTTAACATTAGTTCATGCGCAAAAATATGAGACACCCAATTACAATTATTAAACTCTACATTTAAAATCCAGCGGTTATCAGACTGTAGAAGGTGGTCAACCGAAATAATATTTCTCCTAGTAATAGGCAAATTTAAAAGTAATCTCAAATGTTCTGCGATATCTATTGGAGAGCTCCACGAAGGTAGGAGGCCCGATAGGAGTGGCAAAACAGAAAAAATAATATTAGACGATAGGAAGGTAAAAGTCCCTTCCCCAGGCACTAATAACCTGGAGGAACCCAGGAATTCCGGGTCTACCATAGTTGACTTATCAGATCTATTCTTTAATCTGCCCACAGATTTAACATTAGACATACCACAACTCAACTCATTACCCTCCCCTTGAGTTATTCCAGCATCTGGCCCTTTCTAGTCTATGAAAATTATTAGTTGGAATATTGCCGGGTGGAGACAGCGTACAGTTGACCCAGAATTTACCCTTTTCCTAAAATTACATGATGATATACCTCTACAAGAGACATGGATGGATACTAGGATATCTCTCCAGGGCTTTGAAGTCTCTGCTATTAAAGCTTTTTCCCTCAAAACAAAGGGACGGCTTAGTGGAGGATTAGCCCTGGCGATAAACACAAAATGTTTCTTCAAGATGGTCCTAGTTAGTGCATACCAGGCTTATTTTGCCTTATGGTATTGCATCCTTAAATCTGGTTTTGAAATATGAATAGCCAATATATATGCTCCCCCAGTATCATCTAATTTTTATAAGGAGGTGTTGTGGGCAGTAATTTCTTGCCAGATACATGCAGCCTTAAGGAAATTTCCATCCGCGAAGTTGTTGGTTGAGGGTGATTTGAACGCAAGAATGGGAGCTCAGGGGGAAGAATTAGAGGAATTTACAGTGCCGCCCTTTAATAACATGCGTATCTCTAGGGATCCTATAGTTACGCCAAGAGCTTCCATTGTAAAACAGCTCCTTAATGACTTGGACTTGGTGATCCTGAATGGTTTACTGCCTGGAGATCTTGAGGGGCAGTTCACTTACTATTCTTCACAGGGTGCAAGTATAGTGGATTACCTATTGGTCGATAGTACCCTGCTTTTTTACGCTCAGGAACTAAGGGTCATCCCCAGGGTGGAGTCTGAGCATCTTCCATTGGTTTTGTATTTTGTTGACCCCACTTCCAACTATGAGTTAAAACAAGGGGATACTGCAGAGCAAGCTGTAAATTTGCCCCATACTGGAGTTAAAAAATGGAACTGTGATATGGAAAAAACTTTTTTGGAGATGATTCAACAAGAACCTCTCAGTTCCCTGAGTAGCCAAATTAACAAAGGTTCCGATAGTGCCCTTCTAGCCTATAACTGCCTAATCGATCATCTGACCCCTTTGTTAAAGGTAACGAGATCTGCCATCCCTTATCCAACGGGCTCTTGGTGGTATGATAGAGAGTGTAAAGGTCTTAAGAGGAGGCTCTGGAAAAGCCTCCGTCTAATGAGGTGTGTGCCGTCACAAATAAATAGGACAGCAGTAGCGGCCAATAGGAGACATCATAGATTCATCCTGTTAAAAAAAACAAAGATTACTGTTGGGGGAAGTGGGAGCAGCTAATACAGGCTGCCAACCAGAAAGACTCCAAAAGCTTTTGGAACCTCATAAAGAGAGCAAAGATGGGGAGCAAGCAGTCTTTTGATATTAAAATCTCCCCTGGTTGTTGGGAACAGCATTTTGAAACTCCTTTTAGAAGCCCAGCTGGTGCAATTTTTGAACTCCCACTTCAACCATTTGATAGGCTCCCGCCATGGCCACCAGTTGAGAAAGATGAGGTTTTTTTCTCTGATTATTCAAATGCAGAATGGCAAGGCCCCGGGCTGTGATTATGTCTCAGCTGAGATTTTAAAGAATGATCCAGAGTGGTGGGCTAGTATCCTGGCACCTTTTTTTTACTTTAGTAAACTCAACAGGGAATCTTCCTAAGCAGTGGCTTAATAGCCTTATAGTAACCATCTATAAGAAAGGAGATACGAGCTTACCAGTGAATTATAGACCAATTAGTCTGTTAAGCACAATCGATAAGCTTTATGCAAAATATTTACTATCTAAATTGCAGTCTTGTATGGAGGAGACCAGGATTATCAACCTCCCGGAGCAGGTGGGATTTCACTCAGGTCACTCCACTCTGGATCATGTATTTATCCTAAAGCAGCTGAGTAAAAGACATCTGCGATCCAGTTCTCCCCTTTGTGTTTCATTGACCTTAAGCAGGCTTTTGATACGGATGATCGTGACCACCTCTGGTACAAGCTGAGTAAATTTTCTCTAGACCCTTGTTGATTATATCTGCTCATTAAGATCCACACTAATAATACACTCCCAGTTCGATATTCTACTACTCAGTCTATTACGGCCAAAGTACCTGTGCTGCGAGGTGTTAGACAGGGCTGCATTTTGGCTCCGGCCCTGTTTAACCTATATGTCAACAATGTTGTGGAGGCCCTCAATCAGACAGATTCTCACCCTCCGAAATTTGGCAATTGTAGAATTAGAGTTATGCTATATGCCGATAATACAGTTTTACTGTCTCAATCACCAATCGGCCTACGTAGAAGCTTGCTGAAGTTTAGTCAGTTTTGTCAGGAGGAATTCTGGGCTATAAATTATACAAAGACTAAAATAATGGTGGTAGCTAGATCCAGGGGGGGTGTATAATTGGAAAATTAAGAAAAATCTGATTGAACAAGTTCGATTCTATAAATATTTGGGGGTTGTCTTTTCGAGCAATGGTAGTTGGTATACCCATTTCGCCTCAATAATTCGACAGGCGCAAATAAGCTCTAATATTATTCAGAGCTATTATTTTAGCCATGGAGGGAGGTTAATAACACCGGCATTGCGCTTATTTAGAGCCAGGGTCTTGCCACAGCTTCTATACGCTGTTTCCATCTGAGGTTTTCCGTACTTGGATAGACTGGAACACATACAATCGAAGTTTCTTCTAACTATTATGGGTTTACCGAGATGTACCACTTTGGTATTTTTGCAAATGGAATCCTTCTCCCCTTCAATTAGATCTAAGGCCCTTTATTTTATAGTAAAATTGTGGCTGAGATCATCATTGTTCCTGCCGGAATCAGATTTTTTATTTGCGCTTCTGGTAAAGCTGGGAATGAGGGAATTTATCCCTTGGCAAAATTATTGCTTCCCATGGATTCCAATATCATCTCTACGCTGATGGCACCCAACTCTCTTTCTAACCCCTCTCTCTCCTTTTCTGTCCATTCACGCATCAACTGCCTCTCTATCTCCGCCTGGATGTCCCGACATCAACTCAAGCTCAACATGGCCAAGACCGAACTCCTCATTTTTCCTCCCTCCTCTTCCTCTCCCTCTAACCTGCATATCTGCATCAATGGAGTCACCATCCATCCTGTTCTTGGGCTTTATCTTTGACAAGCACCTCTCTTTTAAACCTTACATTGACTCTGTTGCCAAATCCTGCCGATTCGCCCTTCATAACACTGCTCGGATTCGCCCCTTTCTCTCTACCTCCTCAGCCAAAACCCTTGTTCATGCCATGGTTATCTCTCGCCTCAGTTACTGCAACCTCCTTCTTGCTGGCCTCCCTCGCTCTCACCTGTCCCCCCTTATCGCAATCCAAAACTCCGCTGCCAAGGTCATTCACTCTGACCATCGCTTTGAACATGTGCAGCCCCTCCTCTTCTCTGGCTCTCCCTTCCTGAATGTATCCTATTTAAACTCCTGGTATTCACGTTCAAAACACTCCACGACCAAGCTCCCCCTTACTTCTCGGACCTAATCTCCCTACGCACTCCTGCACGCGCTCTCCGCTCTTCCTCTGTCCCCTCCCTCACTCTCCCTCGTTTCTTCTGCTCACCTGACCACCTTTGACCCTTCTCCCTCGCTGCCCCCCATGCCTGGAATTCCCTCCCTGCCCACATCCGCCTTTCCCCCTCCCTCCGCTCCTTCAAATCCCTCCTCAAGACCCACCTTTTCCTCGCCACCTTTCCCAATCCCTGCTAGCCATTCCCATATACCTATTGTCTGCCCTCCTCTGCAGGCGGCCGCAACCTAATTGTAAACAAGCCAGGCACATGCACCTGAGTCTTCGCATCCGCTTGAATGTTTGTCTGTCTTCTCCCCTCTCTCTCCCCCCACTGTCTCCTCTCCGTCTCCCCCTCCTTGTCTTTTAGATTGTAAGCTGCAGGCAGGGACCGCGTCTATTTCTATGTTCTGTATAGCACCAGGTCACATGACTGGCGCTATATAAATGTTTATAATAATAAAATAATAATAATAATA
>QEPC01000448.1:88930-146171 GCA_003113815.1 Sphenodon punctatus | reverse complement strand
TTTTTTTTTTTTTTTAAACTTAATTTATTCAAAATTGTTAAATGATATTGTAATTTTGAAATGGCCCTGAGTGGCTATTCAATAAAAGTTATCTATCTATCTATCCATCCATCCACAGGATTTCCCAACATTTTAAAAGCTAACAACCTGTTAAATATTTGGAAGAGAAACATTTTGCTGTCGAGTCTTCACCCAATGATTCCATGAGGGCACCTCTTCATTTTGCTAAGTACCACTCTATAGACATGAAAGAGCAGTTCCAGATTGCCAGTGGCTGCTTCATTGTACTCAGGGCCCGAATCTGCACCTCACTATGCCAGACACAGCTGCGTTGGGTGGGGCAGCCAGGGCTTGCCTTCCCTCCACAGCCTGGTAAATCCAGTGCAGGGGCTCCCCACAACCTCAGCGGGGGGGGCTGTCAGGGCTTACCTCTCCCCCCCCTTTCACAGACTGGTAAATGAACTGATCTGGCAGTTGCTGCAGCAGCAGCTCCTTTCAGCGTGCTCCTCCCCAGCCGATTCCTGGACCCCCCCAATGGGGCTTCTCAGGGCAATGCAGCCGGATGTGGCTGCTCTGCTCTGAGAGGCCCAGATGGGAGGGGCCAGGAAGAGGCCAGGAGCCAGATGGGGATGAGCATGTTGAAAGGAGCGGTTGCCGCCATCACTGCCAGGTCAGTTCATTCCGGGCTCTGCACTGGCTGCCTCTAGTCTTCCGGGCCCAATTCAAGGTGTTGGTTTTGACCTATAAAGCCCTATACAGCCTGGGCCTCACCTATCTGCGGGACCACCTCACCCCGTGCTCTGGATCAGCCCCTACAGTCCACCAGGAGCACCCTTCTTGAAGTTCCTCGAGTTGTTCAGGGGGCAACTATGGAGAGGGCGTTCTTAGTGGCCACTCCTCAGCTGTGGAACTCCCTTCCGGCAAAGGCCCGGATAACCCCGGACCTCCCCTCCTTCTGTTGACAGTGTAAGATCTGGCTGTTCAACCAGGCTTTCAGTGAGGGAGATGGGTGAAGGGCGGGGGTTGTAGGGGGTTAGGTTGGGGGAGGGTCATTTGATTATTTTTACACCCCCCCATTGTGGTTTATATTTGTTATTTTAATTATATTTATATCGTTTTTGTATACATATTTTATATTGTAAGGAACCACAAGCTGCCTTGGCAAGAGGGGCAAGGTAAACATCTGTAAAAATGGAAGCCCTGTCACCTCAGAACTATGCTAAGGTTCCAACCTGGGAAATGCATCCAAGCTGGAGAAAACTCCCTCATTGCCCCCTTCAAGAAACGAGTGACCCTGGGGGGGGGGGGGGGGGGGGGGGAAGAGAATGGGGGAAGCAGCAGAAAAGAATGACCCACCATTCTTTGGGCTGCTGAACAAGAAGTCGGTTGTCAATAAGTCATCTACCATCTGGGAGTTAATCCTGGAGTGGAACACTGACCTCGTGTGTATTACAGAGACCTGGCTGGACAATGAATCGGGCCCTATTCTGGCCGATCTTATTCCAGCTGGGTTCTCTATGCAGCATCAGCCTCGGCTGGAGGGACCGGGGGGAGCGGTGTAGCCACTGTTATTAAGGATGCATTGTCCTTTAGGAGATATCCGGTGCAGGTTCCACCAGGTGTCGAGCGTCTGTATCTTGTGTTGGATTTGGCCAGGGACAGATATGGGGTGCTGCTGGTGTACCGTGTACCCAATTGCCTGGTGGCATCCCTACATGCTCTTGTGGACCTGGTGTCAGATGTGATCTTCCAGACCCCTAGATTTGTGGTCCTAGGGAATTTTAACATCCAAACTGACACCGATCTTGGAGGAGTGAAGCATGAGTTCATGGCGTCCATGACAACTATGGGCCTGTCCCAAATCATCTGTGGCCCCACACGAGGAGGGACATACACTGGATTTGGTTTTCTGCACCGGCCTTGAGGCAGGGGGTCAGTTAGTAAAAGTTGGCGGGGGAGGGGGGGGGAGCCCTTGTCATGGTCTGACCATTGCCTCCTTAAGGCATGCTTCCTGTTGCATGCCATCCCCCAATGGGGAGCAGGACCTATTCAAATCAAATCAACATATTTTATTGCATGACCCAAGGTCATTGCAGCGAGTAATTTCACATAAATACATATACACATACTCTCATATCAATTCAAAATACATAGAAGCATTCTTATTAAAACTGTTAACAGCCCATTTGGGCGGGACATCTTACTCGTATCCTTGGACCGTTCCCAATCATGGAATCCCATCTGGCGCTGGCAAAGCTAAAAACAGCTTTCTAAAATGAACTGCCTGCAGTAAGAATGCGGCAACATTTTTTATAACCATGGGATCCGTACTATTAAGAACCAAGGCCAAAAGAGCACTGTCGGTTCGGCCTGGATATTTCTCTAAAATAGAGCCCAAAAACTCATAGCGTGGGTTGTCATATAAATGACACCGAAAAATTATATGCCCAACCGACTCCACCTCCAACCTATCAAATGGGCATAGGCGTTCAGTGTATGGAACCCCCAAAACCCATCCATCCAGAACGCTGGATGGAAAGCTATTCAACGGGTACCGCAAAGCAATTGTTTAGCTCTTCCTGAAATAGGGGCAGTTAGATAAGCCACTACCTGCCCCTTCTCTGGGATGAGCATCGGGTAATCCCGAATATGGGGGGGGGACATCCTAATCTTACCCACCTCCAGCTGTCGTTCTATGTCCTCCGAGGGGGAAAGCACTTCCTTTTTGAGGGAAGAGAGGAGCTTATGTCAGAGATAGTCTGGGGAAATACCCATCTCCTTTAGCTGTGCCTCAACCCTTAAGGCCCATTGGTCCTTGAAGGGATCCTCCAAGACACCCTTTAGCAGAAGCAAGCCCTGCTCAGAATTTAACCTGAGCCAGAATTTCAAGGCTGCCTCCGTAGCAAACTGGCACCAAGATTTTTGACCCAGCTCAGCTCGAATGGCAGCTAGAGGGATGCCACGCAGAATGCCCAAAAGCTTCTGCAAAAATTCTGATTGGACTCTATCCACTGCATTGGAAAGAAAGGGGGCCCATAGCTCAGCCCCATATAGAAGCTGGGCCCTGGTCTTGGTGTTATGGACCTGGAGTGCTGAGAGAACAGCCTCCCTGCCTGCAGGACCTACTAGTTCGGCCGACCCCGGAGACTTATGGACCCAGATCGATACCAGACTGCTCTGGGTGAGTTTCCCCTGGACCTTGACACCCGCTCTGTCGATCTCGTAGCCTTCTGGAACACCTTGTTGGTCGAGACCATTGACAGAGTGGCTCCCAGGCGTCCGCAGGTTTCCCGAGTCTCCTACAGGTTTCCTTGGTTTACTGAGGGCCTGAGGTGCTTGAAATGGGAGAGCAGGCGGTTAGAGCGACGGTGGCCGGTGAGTATAATCGATCGCAGCATAAGAGCAGTTTAAAAGGCCTATGCTGTGGCGGTGCAGGCAGCAAAGAAGCAGTTCTTTGCTGCCCTCATTGCATCTGCGAAGTCACATCCAGCAGAGCTTTTCCAGGTGGTGAAGGGCTTGGTCAGTCCTGCCTACCTCCACCTGGACCTGGAGCAATCCAGTGACCGCTATGACAGGTTTATTGAGTACTTTGTAGATAAGATTGTTTGCACCCACCACGATTCCGGTACCACAGTTATTGCAGAGGATCATCTTGGAGCTATAGATGCCCTGTCCTGTTTTGCGGGATCGGTTTCAGATGATGTCGCCTGCCGATGTGGAGTCCTTGTTGGGATCTGTTCGTGCCACCACTTGTGAACAAGATCCATGCCCGTCCTGGTTATGGCCGTTACTGGCTGGGGTGGTTAGTACCTCCTTCCGGGAGGGCAGGGTGCCTGACTGCCTGAAAGAGGCCCTG
Source organism: Sphenodon punctatus (assembly GCA_003113815.1). Taxonomy (NCBI): domain Eukaryota; kingdom Metazoa; phylum Chordata; class Lepidosauria; order Sphenodontia; family Sphenodontidae; genus Sphenodon; species Sphenodon punctatus. Next base: position 142,315 of record QEPC01000448.1, on the reverse strand, counting down.
CTCAAGAAACCATCTCTTGACGCTGATGCTCCTGCCAGTTATCTGCCAGTATCTAACCTCCCCTTTTTAGGGAAGGTTATTGAGCGGGCTGTGGCACGGAAGCTCCAGGAACATCTGGACTGCATCGGTTTCCTGGACCGCTTTAAGTCTGGGTTTCAGCTTGGGTATGGTACAGAGACTGCATTGGTGGCCTTGGTTGACGATCTCCATCTGGCATTGGACCAGGGTCATCAGACCTTACTGGTCCTGCTAGACCTTTCGGCTACATTCGACCCAGTCGATCATGAGATTATGGTGATCCGCCTGCGGGACCATGCTGGGATTGGCGGGATGGTCCTGGACTGGTTTCGTTCATTCCTAGCCTGAACAATTCACTGGGTGGTCTTGGGGGAGTGTACATCTTCCCCCCCCCCCGGACCTCACGTGTGGAGTCCTGTTGGGTGCCATTCTGTCCCCCCTCTTGTTTAACATCTATATGCAGCCGTTAGGGGAGATTGTGTAAGGGTTTCAGGGCATGCAGTGTCATCAGTATGCTGATGACACTCCGCTCTACCTCTCTTTTTCCATCAACCCAAGCCATGCAGTCTCCTTATTTTCCCAGTGCCTGTCAGCTGTGGGGGCTTGGATGAGGTTGAGCCATCTGCAGCTGAATCCTGACAAGACGGAGGCGATGTTGGTGGGCGAGGGCTTGGGGGGCTCGGGAGTGGTTGAATCTCCTCTTGTTGGGGGGGTGGGGTGCGCCCTCCCATGGTCTCTCAGGTGTGGAGTCTAGGTGTGCTCCTCAATTCACGGATCAGCCTGGAATCTCAGGTTGTGGCCGTGGCGGGGAGTGCATTTCGGCAGTTACATCTTGTCTGGCGGCTTCGGCCGTATCTCAGACTCTGACCTTGCCACCGTCATCCATACCTTTATCACCTCGAGGCTGAATTACTTCAACACGCTCTACGTGGGGCTGCCCGAGAAGTTGATCCAGAGGCTGCAGCTGGTGCAGAATGCCATGGCCCGTCTCATTACTGGGGCGGGCCACAGGGAGCACATAACACCTGTGCTCCAGGCTCTGCACTGGCTGCCTATAAAGCACCGGCCCAGGTTCAAGGTGCTGGTTTTGACCTTTAAAGCCCTTCACGGCCTGGGCCCTACTTATCTGCGGGACCGCCTCACTCCCCATGTGCCCGTACGACCCTTGAGATCATCTGTGGGAGCCTTTTTGTAGGTTCCCCGGGCGAGGTGGGTGGCCACCGATGTTAGATCTTTTTCAGTGACTGCCCCTGTGTTGTGGAACTCGCTCCCAGAGGAGGCTCAATTGGCCCCCACTCTCCTGTCATTTTGGCGTTTATGTAAGACCTGGCTGTTCCACCAGGCCTTTGGTGAGGGGGGAGGGGGGAGGTTTTCTCCCTGCATATGGGATTTTTTTAACTTTTAAAATTGTTTTTACTGTATTATTGTTTTATATTGCTGTTCATCGCCCTGAGGATAAAAATCTTTTATAAATAAAATATACATTAAAAAGCATTAATTGCTGCTAAGTGGACCTTGATAGAGGGGACAGAGTCAGAGATAGTCACAAAGCTGGACAGGACGGACATCAGGGGTCATCTAGTCCAGCCCGCTGCACTACTGCAGGACCTACCACGCTGCCCCTCCATCCAAGAGGTGAACCATGTAGTCCAATATGACTGGAATGGAAGCCTCTAGTGGCCACTTTCCCCTGGTTCTTATCCAGGCTCTGAACCGTTTCCACTTGGCCTCATAGCAAGTCCTAGTAGAGGCTTGTCTGATAAGCAAGCAAGATCCGCCACACACAAGTTGAGCACCCTTGCTCTTCATATAGCAACAGCACAGCCTCCAAGCTGTCAGGTGCAGAGATGTTAGATTCAGGGACCATAGCTAACCCTGGTGCCAGGCTATCACGTCCGAGTCCCTCAGCAGAGGCTACCCTGATTCCTGGAGAGCTCCCTAAACTCCAGGTATCAATACTGTCTTGGCCAGTTTGGAGCCACCAGGATGTCTCTCCATGAACTCTGCAGTCTCAGAAGTATCCGAGAAATCAGGGGAATGGATGGGAAAGCCCTTGCGATTCCACTCCCTCCCGTGCTCTGAAGGAAGGCACTTTCTCATTGCGTTCTGAGGCACAGAGATCCACCACTGGCATGCCCAATTTGCAGAGCAGTGCCTGGAAAACCAAATGTTTCTGAACCCATTTGTGGGAGATCACCGGAGACCAACTGAGGCTATCTGGCCCACCACATGCATGGCCACTGGGAATATCACCCTGGGCAGGTACCATTCCCACAGGTTGCAAGCCTACTACATCAGAGGGAAGGAGCAAACCCTCCTTTCCTGTTCAGGTAGAACATGGTTCCCAAATTGTCTGTGCAGGTCAGCATGGTGTCCTCACAGGAGTAGCTTGAAGGCCCCCATAGCCAGCCAGATGGCTCTCAATTCTAGAAGTTTATATGCATGAGACGGCTCTGGGGATACTAGATGCCATGTATGGAGAGGACTCCAGAATGTGCCCCCCAACCGAGCTGGAAAGCATCCATAGTAATTACCAGGCATGGTGGCTGCTGGTGGACTGGCACCTTTCTACAGACATTGTCCTAACGGACAACCACTTGGGGCTATCTAGAACTCTCCATGGTGCAACTGATCACAGTCCTGAATCTCTCAGGCCCTGCAAGATCCAGACGTCTAGCCACCACTGAAGTGGGTGTAACCTCAACCAGGCCAGGGGAGTCATGAATGTTGTAGATGCCATGAGCCCCAATAACCTGGAAAATAAAAGGCAAGCTTGGCATGGGTCCCTCAAGACCCAAGAACACTCATCCTGAATGGCCTGGTATCAGTCATCCAGGGTATATGCTCAGACTCTTCTAGCATCCAAGCAAGCCCTTGTAAACTTGATGACATGGGTAGGAATTAGGGAGGATTTCTCATAAATAATGAGAAATCCTGTCTAATCCCTACCTATATACCTTGGATGACAGATACCAGGCTATTCAGGAAGAATGTTTTGGGGTCGGGGGGAGGGGACAGGTTCTCTTCCACTTACTGGGCCTCAGGAGAGAGCTCAGAGGAGCACAGCCAGGTGTGCCACCATATAGTAATAACTTCTGCCATCCGATGGGCTCCTGAGACTGCTTGTCAGGTGTCCAGACAGCTCAGTGCCATTGCCAGCAGCTGCCTCGAGCTCCTTTACATATCCCTTAGGTAGAGTAGACAACAGCTGCTTCACCATGTCCCATAGTTTATAAATGAAGTGAGACGTAAGAGCCAGGTAATTTCCCAGCCCTCATATCCAAGGATGCTGTTGAGTACACCCTATGCTCTAGTGCATCAATTTTCTCCCCTTCCTATGTAGGAGTTGAAATGGGTTCCTCCTCCCCTTCAGTCCTCTCTGCCACCCCTGTGGCAATCAGGGAGCTTGGGACCAGATGGTTCACCAAGAACTCATGGCCAACCCCAGGAACCAGGTACATCCATAATGTCTTGGGATCAACTGGGGGCACTGTGGCTGGTTGACTCCAAATGTCCCTATCCACAGGCTCCAGGTTTCTCTCTACCAGGAGAATAGCTACACACTCCTTCTAGCTTATAGCCCAAGTGTCAAAGAGATGATACAGCTTCTTAGTATCTGGGTTACCCAGTGGCACCCCCTCTGTGGCTGCCATCTGCATTAGGAGGACCAGGAAAGATCAGACATCAGTTGATGGCGACAAGGAAGAATGACCTAGCTCCTGTGCTGGGGAATCTCCCTGCAAATGGTCATGTGGCATCAGCCAATCTTGCTCCAGCAGAGCATCAAGCATGCCAGACAGTCCAGGCTGGGCACCAACTGCATCCAGTGCCAAGGCTGGCTCCTGCTCCAGGACCAGGATGAGCTGCTAGGTGCAGCACCGCATACTGCAGTGCTGATTTCCAGAGCAGTGCACCAATGGGCATGATCCCATGCCCTATGCGTGCAAACTACACACATCTCCATAGGGATTACATTGTGCCACACGGATCCCTCTTGGGATTACAGTCAATGGTCCCAACCCCAAGCTTCAAGCATGGTCTGGTGCCGAGAGGTCCTCAAAGGGCAGCCTCTCTGATGCTGGCAACAGTGCCAATGGGAGCAGCAGCGGTGTCTGTTGCCTCAGTGCTGATGGGGTCGGCATCAAAGGGACCGGTGTCAGCAGTTGCACACCAAGCACCGTGGCCACGGAGCGCTGTATGAGCAGTGTCAGGAGGTACCAACAGAGTGAGTACCTCCCAAGTGTCTGGGTTCAGGAGCAGCTGCTCCGAGTCAGTGGAGCCCTTGAGGTCCTCAGGCATTTTGGCTTCTGAGGATATCCTCCCAGACCAGCAACTCCTCCAGAGAAAATTCTGGCACTGGTTTCCCTCTTGCAACAGCACTTCTTAATGCGCCAATCCAGCTCCAGTGAGTTTTATATGCACAGAGGGCATCATACCAACCCTAGTGTAGAGAGGAGTGCGCCCTTTCCAGCAAGGCTTGGGGCATTCCCAGGCCCTCCAGCATGCGCACCGGCCTCAGCCCTGTTAGTACCAAAGTATCCGTCTATTCAATGCCTGATGACATCTCCACTGTTGGGGCAAAGGCCAGAATGGGAGAGGGTCGGGGCTGCTCCATGGAAGCCTCTGACTTCGATGGTCCTGGGATGGTGGGACTTGTTCCTGAATGGACATGGCCCAGACTGCAAGGTTCTCCATCAGTCAACGGGCTCAATTCTTCCTAGCATGGAGTTTCAACCCCTAAAAAATCTCTAACACACTGTGGTTTTCTGTTCAGCACCTAAGCAGAATAGGCACCAAGAGTGGGCATCCAGTCCAATATCTTCGCTGCACAGATGGGTGCAATGCCGAAATTCTTTCACCAAGGCCATCCACTTCTTGTCATGCTTACTAGTCTCGTGAAAGTGGGAAAGAAAAACTGCTGGAGAGTGCTGAGGCAGGGCTATATACACACACACAGGGGAGTGACATCAGGGTGTGGGGGGGAAATGAAAGTGCTTGCTATAATCTAAGTTGGGTTCTAGATGGTGCCAAATACCAGTAGTGGGACTTGGTGAGAGGATAAAGAATAATAAATATTTCAGTGCACTTCACAGCCCTCACCCCAACGCCTACTTGGGGTGTATTTTATATGTATGTTTTTGTGATGCTTGCCACCCTGAGCTCTTGAGAAAAGTCAGGCTAAAAATCCAAATTAATCAATCCCTGTATCCAAGAACGAAAATGCACAAATTCCCACAATAACTTCAAATCCTAGCTCTACAAAGGCAGTGTGAAATTGATGTTACAAGTCAGCTGCTTCAAAATTGCATCTGGGAAATACAACAGGAAGTCTCAGGAGGGCAGTTCCAGACAGATATTAAGAAAAATAGTATTCACTACACAGTGTACCAGCCCAGTCTCTAAAATACTAGGCAACAAAATCAGCTCTTCACCAGGCCCGAGTTTGTACAACTAGTGCAGCAATAGACAGCATTACTACAATCCTAGAACTCAATTCACCTTTCATGAAGTGGCATAAAGGAAAGATTCCAGGACTGGCCTAGTTAGCCTCTCTACTCACTTCTGCACAACTATACGTAGGAAAAATCAGAACTGCAAATCCTGTCTACAAATAAAAAATTTTTAAAATAAATAAAATCTATGTAGATGTATGTTTATGAAAGATGAAGGCTTAAAGTTCATGTCTAGATTCAAATAACCAAACACTATTGTTATGAAAGCTATGCTTTCATAGGACTCATTCCCATCACTGAGTGCAATAAAATGCAGATTTCAGTTACTACAGAGAAGTTAAGGTGTGCTTGAAAGTTTAAATTTAACATTTTCAGTGTTTAGCCGTGCATACAAAAATCTGACCTTGTGCCATACCTTTCAGAGACCTTCAAAGCCTTTTGCAAACAAACCAGCTAGTTCAAGCTCTTAAATTCCTGAAAGAGCTGTTGTGGATTGTATGAATCATTTTGACACACCACTGATCTGCACCTACCCGTAAAATGGTAGGTGGAATACATCAGCTGTTTAAAAGAATAAGCCTTATCACGCATTAAGAACAGAGCAAACAAACCCCATTTCTACTCGAACTAACCTATTTCACTTCACAGGGTAGCCAGTAAGATGGTGGCTCTCACATTTCCACTTTCCATGACTCATGAAAAAATGTGATGTGTTAATAAGTTCACCAGCTTTAAAAACACTTCATCTTAACAGCCATCTTCACCCAGTACAGGGAAAGCAGTGGTAGGTGACATTTTATCATATGTGTGCGTTGCATTTGCCCTTCTGGCTGCAAATTGCTCACTCCCGCATATTATTATAAGATCAAAAAACGTTGGCTTGAGAGAGGAGTTAAGGTTCTTACCCATGCCCCCCCCCCCCCCCCCCCCACCCAAAAATGGAAATTGTAAATTAAGGCCCCAATTCTCTTCCTCCATAGACTGGAGGCAACATTGCAGCTGGTGACAGTAAGCTCCGCCCCACCCCAGTATTGTGGACTTGATCCNTAAATTAAGGCTCACAACTTAACTTACATGCCATGAAAACAGTGAAGACATACAGCCTCACAAATTGTGCTTGCTTACAACTTAGGCTCTATGCACCCACATTTTGCTTCAGTGGGTGCAAAATTGCAGCCCCAATTCTCTTCCTCCATAGACTGGAGGCAACACTGAAGCTGGGAACAACAAGCTCCTCCCCACCTCAATATTATGAACTTGATCCCTTTCTCCACTATAGCCACAGTTCCTCCTTCATTTATAGCTCCCATCTAAGGCAGCAGCTCAAATGCATCTGCTTGCTATACAGGTGATTAAGAGCAAGCAAAAATTTGTCCTAGTATATCATGCATTGGAGTACTATACTGTATTGGAAAGAGATTTGGCTGGCTGTGGCTCCTGATTGAGGATTGGCTGCCATTCCCTTTCCCCTCAGGTACAACCCTCAAAGGGATCAAGCTAACCATATCCAATCACCTTGTTCCACCCATATGCACACGCACGTACCCGAAGTACTTTGATATTCCATTGTCCCCATCCCAACTGAAAGCACGTACAAAAAGCACACATACTTAGCGACTGACCCTGACCCACGACTGTTCTTCAAACCTTGTCCCCAAATACACACCACACATCTCTCAGGCTTCTCCCCCCATATATAACCCACCACCACCTGGGTACCCCCTCTCTATACCAACACTACTCCCCCACCCATGGCTGCCCACCAACCTTGTCTGTGAATATACATCACCCATCTCTCAGGCTCGTTTCCCTTGCCCCCATAACACTCCCCAGCACTTGGCTGCCCCCTCCCCATACAGACACTTCCCCGACTGCCCGCCCCCTAGTCTGGTCTCCCTGTACACATCCTGCATCCATCAACTTTGTTCCCCCATAGGGAGCCCTCAATACACAGCTGTCCCATTCTCCCCAAATCAAATGAAAGCATGTAACAGAAACTTCCTGCTTTTCCTAACTTCAGCATTGCCCCCAACCACCAAAAGAAGACGACTGAGGCTGAAAGACCAATACAAACTGTGGGTGCATGAAGCCTAAGTTGCAAGCAAGCACAATATGCGAGACTGTACATCATCTTTACTGCTTCTTACATGATGCGCACATTAAGGCAGGGGGCTTACTTATAATTTCCATGGGTTTTGGAGCATGAGTGCATTTGTAAGAACCTTAACTCCTCTCTTAAGCCAAAGGCTTTTTGATCCTAGAAGGTTCCATGTTTTTTGAAAATGGGATACACTACATTTCCCCATCTTAACATAGTACCAGATCTCCCTACTCTAACCTACTAGCCCTCCCTCCCCCCCCATGAGAACCCAAGAGTCCTGGCTCCAAGCCCCAGCCCCCCTTGTAACCTACTAGCCCCCACTCTCCCATAAAACCCAGAAGTCCTGGCTCACAGCCCCTCTGTTCTAACTCAACAGCCTGTTGACTCTGAGGAGTGGAGCCCCTCCACAGCCCAGACTCTCTCACTCACCCTCGGTCACCTCCACCTGCTCCTTGGCAGCAGCAGGCATGCTCCCTTAAACTTGCTGCCCTAGGCAATCCAGCAACAGAACTTAGCAGCAGCTACAGGGACATGACCACCTAGGAAGGCATGTTCAAGGAACCAGCTCTCACCTCTGCCCCCAATCCAGTTGCCACTGTGCTGAGGCTAAAGCACTCCACCCAGTCCCAGTGAGACATCAGCCAAGGTCACACAATGGGAGGGGCTCAAGGCCCAGCAACTCAGCCGCTGAATCTGCACTTACATGATATAACTTCACAATCTCACTCGGTTGGATAAACGTCGTAATACTACACAACAATTTTTCAAAATCTAAACTCAGGAAATAACTAGAATGCACACTTAAATTCTCTCACACCACTATACCTCCAGACAGGTAACACAATTTTCTCTCAAGCAACAGTTAAAAAAACACTTCTGCTTCCAATTTTCCAACTCGTCTAACTCAGCTGTTTCTCAGCAGATCCCTCGGAAATGTGGATAAGTTCTTCCCCTGACCCAAACAATCCTCCCTATGAAATTTCACAGTAATAGGATAAATCATCTCCATTTTATGAATGGATTTTAACACAGTGTGCAATTTGCCTTAACTATAGAGCCACCTCTGCAGCTCTATATCTACAACATGGATCCATAGTGCGTACAAATATACAGTCCTATTATCTTTGGCTTCTGGAACAACAGTGAAAACAACTTTAGCCTCAATTTGTTTGTTTTCACATTAGTGAAACACAGCAAAACCAGAGTTTTTTAGATATATGATCTAGTACTGCAGTAGTACCACTCTAGTTATGACTGGAGGGACTATTTCAAGTGAAACCATCTCCTCCAGGCTTTAATTATTCCGGTCTTAAGAACGTAAGAAGTGCCATACCCCATGGGTCAGACCAATGGTCCATCGAGCCCAGCATCCTGTTTCTGACAGTGGCCAATCTCGGTCACTTGGGAGAAGTACCCAACAAGTCATAAAGGGATCATCCATTCCCTGTTGTTCACTCCCAGCTTCCAAGTATTATTCTCAGCTAATGAGTTTCCCAGCCAGTCACCACCAAGTGTGGCAAAAATGTTGGTTCACCAACACTTGAGAGAAACTTCCCCCTATCCCAGCCCCTTTTAATACAATATCATTCCTAAAACCACAAGTATTTGCCAGTCAATATGTTCCAGTAACGATAGCAGGGTGGAATATTGCTGCCCCTTTAAGACCTTGTGTGTGCAATAAATACTATTACTTTCAATTTTTACCCTTACCTATCCCCAAAAAGGATCAGGGTGGCGTACAATTCAAAAAAACTTAAAATAAAACCCACTCCTCCTGATATCCTTAACTCACCCTAAAGCACCAAAAACCCATGCCTCTTCCCATTCCACCCACTCTCACTTCTTTGTCTCTCATAAGAGCATAAGTAGTGCCATACTGAATCAGACCAATGGTCCATCAAGCTTAGCATCCCATCCTCCAACAGTGGCCAATCTCGATCGCATGGGAGAAGAACCAACAGTCACAATGGGCAATCCATTCCCCATGGTTCACTCCCAGATCCTGACAGTAAGAAGTTCATCCCGTAAGCTACTTGGTTAATAGCCATTAACGGACCTATTCTCTAAGAACTTATCCAGTCCTTCTTTAAACCCAGCTATACTACTGGTCTTGACAACATCCTCTGGCAACAAATTCCATAAGTTAATTATGTGTTGAGTGAAAAAGTGCCTCCTTTTATTGGTTTTAAATCTGCCGGCAGCTAGTTTCATGGAGTGTCCCCTAGTTCTAGTACTATTTGAGAGGGTAAATAACCGTTGCTCTTCTCTGTACCTTTTCTAGTTCAGCTATGTCTTTTTTGAGATGGGGCGACCAGAACTGCACACAATATTCCAGGTGCAGTCACACCATCCATTTGTATAGAGGCATTATGGCATCCTCAGTTTTATTCTCTATCCCTTTGCGAGTAACTCCCAACGTTCTGTTTGCTTTTTTGACTGCTGCTGCACATCAGGCTGAGGATTTCAGTACATTGTCTGCAATCACTCCCAGATCCTTTTCAACTCCTAGCTTAGTACCCAGACTCATAGTTTGGGTTATTTTTCCCTATGTGCATCACTTTGCACTTGTCCACATAAAATCTCATCTGCCCAGGCACCCAGTCTCGTAAGATCCTGTTGCAGTTCTTTACAGTCTGCCCGTGTTTTGACTACCTTGAATAACTTGGTGTCATCTGCAAATTTGATCACCTCACTCTTAACGCCCTTTTCCAGATCATTAATGAATACATGAAACAGCACCGTCCCAATACAGATCCCTGGGGCACACCACTTTTTACATCTCTCCATTGAGAAAACTGATCATTCAGTCCTATTCTTTGCTTCCTATCCTTTAACCAGTTACCAATCCATACTAAGACACTACCTCCTATCCCATGACTTTTTAATTTTCTCAAGCGTCTTTTACGTGGGACCTTATCAAACGCTTTCTGGACATCCAGGTACACTATATCTACAGGGTCTCCCTTGTTCACATGCTTATTTATGCCCTCAAAGAATTCTAACAGATTAGTGAGGCATGACTTACCTTTGCTAAATCCATGTTGACTCTTCCCCATTAAGTCATGTTTATTGACATGTCCAGCAATTCTGTTCTTAATGATAGTTTCCACCATTTTGCCCAGCACAGACGTCAAACTTACTGGTCTGTACAGTTTCCAGGATCACCTCAGGATCCCTTTTTAAATATTGGGGTTACATCTGTCACCCTCCAGTCCTCAGGCACAGTGACAGATTTTAGCGATAGTAGTTTACTAGTTTGTAACCTAACAGTAGGTCTGCAATTTCATATTTGAGTTCCTTCAGAACTCTGGGGTGAATACCATCTGATCCTGGTGATTTGTTAGTATTTAGTTTGTCAGTTTGCTCTAGGACCTCCTCCAGAATCACGTTGATTTGTGGCAGCTCTTCCAATTCATCCCTTACAAAGTAAGGTTCAGGTGTGGGTCTCTCTCCCAACATCCTCTGCAGTGAAGACCAAAGCAAAGAACTCATTCAGCTTCTCTGCAATGTCCTTTTCCTCCCTAAGCATCCCGTCAGCTAATGGCCCAAATGACTCTCTAGCAAGCTTCCTGCTCCTGATGTACTTGAAAAAGGTTTTATTGTTATTACTATTATTAGTTTTAGCATTTTATGCCCTTCCCTGTTTACCTCACTGGGACTCTCTTTCCATTTTTTAAAAAGATGGCCTTTTGGCTCCAATAGCCTCCTTCACCTCACCATTTAGCCACACAGGCAGACGTTTGGTCCTCTTCCTACCTTTTTTAATTTGTGGAATACATTTAATCTGAGCTTTCAAGGGTGTTTTTAAATAGTCACCACGCTGCCTGTAGACATTTAATTCTCTCACACACACCAGTTCCCAATCCCCAAGCATCTGCCCCTCTCCCCACTTCTCACCCAGGAGAGCCCATACCCACACCACACCAAGGGGTCATGGCTGTATCCCAACCCCACCTCAAACCGTTTCCACCCAAAATCCTCAGTCTATTAAAAAATGTTTAAAAGCAGAGTCCCTGCCACTCGTCTAATATTTTAACAGTCCAACCAGTCCATCAAATCCCACCTCTGTTGCCAAAGGGCAACGCCAAAGGACACCCTTTGGCAACACCCTTCAGCAGCACTCCAAGGCATACTATGGGCACTCACCCCCAGACAAACATACTGCTTTACAAGATCCTTTCTCCCTTTGGCTAGAGCAGCCAGCATGATGGATTCACTGAGCACCACACCTCCTGAACCAAACACCCATTGGAGAACCTGATGTTCCTCACAGTCCATGCAGGGTAAAGGGAGGAATCCAAGGCCCAGCAGCAGCAGATGGAGAGACAGCCCACCCCCAAGCAAGCATACTGTTTATAGGCAATGTATAGCATGCACGCACGTTTTAGGAAAAAGTCAAACTTCTTTAGACAGAAAGGGCAATTGGGATTCTTACCTGTGAATTGCCCTTCTGTAGCTTTACAGGGAGTTTATTCGGACTCGGAGTGATCTCCCTCTTGTACACTAAAGGCAGCACAGACTTTCCACTGGGCATGCGCAGCGAGACCGCACCCTAGCTTCCCCAGGAGTATCACAGCCAAAGTATCCGTCATCTGAAAGAAACAAACAGAACCTTCCCCAAAACTGCGAGGAGTAACGTTAACCGAACCCCCATGAGAAGGGAACTAACCCTCCCTAAAACTGAAGGGGTAACTCAATAAAACAGCCCAGGTGGGCTGGATAAATTCCCTGTAAGGCTACAGAAGGGCAAATCACAGGTAAGAATCCCAACTGCCCTTTCTATAGCCTTCAGTCCATTTATTCGGACTCAGGGAGATAACAGAGCAGTACTATTTATTCAGTAGGGGAGAGACAATCAGGTTTAACAAGACCCTAGTACCACCTGAAGGATCCGCCTGCTGAAGGCGGCCTCGGCAGATTGGTGCAGATCAATTTTATATTGCCTGGTGAACACGCGCAGGTTTTTCCAGGTGGCTGCCTTGCATATTTCACCTAGCGGGGCCCAGGAGTGGAACGTCGAATTGGTGGCTGCTCCCTGGGTAGAGTGGGCCAGGATAGGATTGGGAGGCCGGAAGCTTTGTATGCTTCGGCGATGCAGGTCGAGATCCAGCCGGCAATTACTGATTTGGAGGCCTTTTTGCCAGTGTTGGGGATGATGGCTTACTAGAAAGCTAGAGGAACGTCTGAAGGAGGCCGAACAATGCAGGTATATTTTTAGAGCCCTGCGTATGTCCAGCGAATGACAGTTTCTCTAGAGGGTGGCGGGGCCGAGGGCAGAAGGAGGGCAGGACCACATCTTGGGAGAGATGGAAGAGGGAGGAAACCTTCGGGAGGAAGGAGGGATCCAGACAGAGACAGACCAATTCCTTCCTGAAGGAACAGAGGGAAGGGTCAGCCGAAAGAGCCCCAATCTCGGAAATATATCTGGCCGAGGTGATGGCTATTAGGAAGGCCACCTTAATTGAAAGGTAGCATAGTGATACCTGGTTCAGGGGTTCGAACAGGAGCCCTGTTAGAGCCTTAAGAATCAGGTTGAGGTTCCAGTTAGGGAACCTGTGTACTACTGGTGGGGAAATTCGACGGACGGCCCTAATGAACTGGCGTACATGAGGGTGGGTCGAAAGGCGTGGTTTACCAGAAGCCCGTAAGGTACTATCAATTGCGGCCAACTGTCTGGCCAGAGTGTTGGTGCATAGGCCTTTGTCCAACCCCTCTTGTAAGAACTGGAGGACCTGGCCTACAGAGGGAGACTGTGGGGAAATAAGACTAGACTGGCACCAACCCACAAAGACCTTCCAAGTACACTGGTATATGTGTTGGGTGGATTTTCACTTAGATGCCAGTAGAGTGCCTATAACAGAGTCAGAGTAGCCCAGACCCTGAAGAGCTAGGATCTCAACAGCCATGCTGTTAGTTTCAGAAACTCCGGCTGCTGATAAAGGATGGGTCCCTGTGACAGCAGGTCTTGTGTGACCGATAAGGTGAGAAGATTCCCGTGTGACAGGGTGAGCAAGTCTGTGAACCATGGCCGACGAGGCCAAAATGGGCTATGAATATCACAGTGGCTCGCAGGTATTTGCATCAGCGGATCGCTCGGCTGAGTAATGGGAATGGAGGGAAGGCGTAGAGAAGACCCAGAGGCCATTGGCGGCTGAGCATCAGGAGCTTCGGATTTGGGGTGTGGGTTCCTGCTGAAAAAGCGGGGCAACTTGTAGTTGGTCGGGGAGGCAAATAGGTCGAGGATCAGGGTGCCGAAGGTCTCGATGATAAGCTGGAACGCGGTCGGGCTGAGGGCCCATTCCCCTAGGTCCAGAGCCTGGTGGCTCAACCGTCTGCTTCGACATTGTCTATGCCCTTTATGTGGAGGGCTGATAGAGTAGGTGAGACTCTGCCCAACGCATCAAGCGGGAGGCTTCCTTGTGCAGTGTCTTTAACTGGGAGCCCCCCGATAGTTGACGTAAGCCATGGCTGTGGTGTTGTCCATGAAGACGGGCACATGGCATCCCTCCAGTAGGGTGATGAACCGTTGGAGAGCTAGTCGAACAGCCTCGAGCTCCAACCGGTTGATGCTGTGGGTAGCATCTGTGGCCGACCAGATCCCGTGTAAAGTTGTTCCCGATGTGGGCACCCCACCAGGAGAGACGGGCATCCGTTGTCAGCACGATCTTGTGCGGCTCTGTTAGGGGGACGCCGTGCAGGAAACGGTGTGGGCCCTCCCACCAGCTGAAGAAGTGTAGGGTCTCGGTCGGGACAGAGAGATACCAAGCAGTTTTTGATTATTTGCATCTGCCAGGGGCGAAGCAGTCGTTGGAGGCTACGCATGTGAAACCGAGCCCACTGAAGGTGGCGTGTGCAGGAAATCATGGATCCGAGCAGGGATGCTAGCATTTGGACAGAAGTACGCGGTTGCATTCGTATGGAAGATATGAGGTTCCTGATCTTGTGTTGCAGAAAGGGTGGTATGAATACCCTGTCTAGGTGGGTGTAGAATATTACCCCCAGGTGTTCTAGGTGCTGACTGGGAGCCAGGTGACTTTTGGCTCAGTTGATTTGAAATCCGTGGCACTCCAGGTAAGAGATGGTGTGCTGGAAGTGAGCCTGAGTGAGATCTTGAGACGGCGCCCGAATCAGGATGTCATCTAAGTAAGGGAAGACGGCTATGCCCTCGAGCCGGAGGTTCATGATGAAGGGGATCAAAGTTTTTGTAAACGTTCTGGGTGCTGTGGCCAGGCCAAAGGGGAGTGTCTGGTATTGCCAATGCTGGTTGTTGTAGGCGAAGCGAAGCCACTAATGGTGAGCCGGGAGGATGGGAATGTGGAGGTACGTGTCTTTTAGGTTCAAGGAAGAGAGCCAGTCATCTTTTGATATCGCTAGTGTGATGGAGGCCAAGGTTTCCATCTTGAACCTCTGAAGCCTGATGGACTTATTGAGGCGCTTCAGATCGAGGACCGCTCTCCATTCTCCGCTTTTCTTTTGTATGAGGAAGAGGACTGAATAGAGTCTCCTTCCCTTCTCATGCCATGGCACTCTTTCTATAGCACCCATCTTCTGCAGTGTGTAAATTTTGGACTGCATTGCCTCACGCTTGCTGGTGATGTGCGAGAGGGGGGAAATGCAGAAGAATTCCCTTGGCCTGGTTTTGAATTCGACAGAGTATCCTCTTGTTACTGTTTGTTGTGCCCAGATGTCTGAAGTGGTCTGGCTCCAGTGCCGATTGACGTGTAGGAGCCTTCCTCCGAGCCGGTCAGAGCCAGGGGAGGAGGGCAAAAAGGAGTCAAGACTCTTGCTTGCGTGAAGGAGACCCGGGGCGTCTGGTGTAAGTGGAGTGTGTGGCTGACATGTTAGGTTTTGATCCGCGTCCCCTATGTCCTCTGCCGTGCTGTTTGGAGCTCCAGGGATTGTATGAGGAAAAGGCACATTTGGGCCCCTGGTTGAATCTCTGAAAGGGACGAAAGAAACTCTTGAAAGCTTGCACCTGGTTAAGGGAGTGCTTCTTTTCTTTGTTAGAGGCATCGGAGAGAGCCTTGTCCAGTGCAGGGCCGAATAGCTTGCCGCCCCCCCCCCCCCCCCCCCCCNCCCCCCGAATCTGCTGTTTACCAGTAGGTTTTTGGCGTGTGTATCTGCGCTCCATGAACGGAGCCATAGTCAGCGGCGTGCTGCTACATTTGCTGCCATACCCTTGGCTGCCCAGGTTACAATGTCCATGGAGGCGTCCATGAGGAAAGCATGGGCAAGTGTGACATTAGCGGCCAGCTTGCGTGCGAGTGAGGCTGAAATGTTTGCATCCTTTGCCAGCTTGAACCACTTCATGACGACTCTGGAGGCATAAGAAGCAGTGGTAGCCAGCTGCAGGTATATGACAATGCCTCGTAACTCTTGCAGAGTCCTATTTCTATTCCCTTGTCAGCAGGATCCTTAGGCAGAAGGTCCTCTGCTAAGGGGAATACAGACTGGCGGGCAAAGGAGGCAGCTGCTTCGTCCAACTTGGGAGGCTTGAATATGGGGTCACTCTGCTTGGTGAACGTGTATAGGGCCTGCTGAACTCTAGACAGCTTGGACGCTTTAGTGGGCTGTTTCCATTGGGCCTTAATGATCTTTTCAAAAGGCCCAGTCCAGGGTGACCCCCTTGCTGCCACTATGGAGCCTGGGAATATAGACCCTGTTTGAATCCTCGCCGTCAGAGGATGAGTCAGAGTCTCTCTTTTTTGGCGTGCTCGGGGTGATTCTGAGTACCCGCTCCACCCTCCTGAGGAGTTTGGGGCCCTGGTCAGTTGGGAGTTCCCTGCCCACATCCTTGGGGCCCTTTGCCAGGATCTCCTCCCATTCGGGAGTGTCATGGTCCCCTGCCCCCGAGGAGTAATCGTCGTTATTCACTGAATCCTCCAAGGGGGAGGAGGCCATGGGTGGAGGGGTTCTGGCTCGAGCATGGCCCTTGCGCTTTTTTCACGGGGCGGGTTCTGAGTCTGAAGAAGAGGCCAATAACTCGCCTTCCTCTGAGGGGGACTCACCTTGCTCATTCTCCAAGGAAGACCCGAGGAGGTCCATGAGGGAATGCTTGCGAGCCCGCTTGCGGGCATCCTTAAGCTTGCCTTTGCCGGCTCTCTTAGAGTCCCCTTTAAAAGGAAGGGGGGGGCTGGGTTTTTTTGCGTTTTTGTGCCCTTTTTTGGTTGCCCTCAAGGACCCCCATCATGGACCTGAGCGTGTCCATCTGAAGCCTTTGAAAGGACTCCATAGTGTGCTCCCCTCTTACTTGTGAGACAGAAGTGGCTGCCTCCTCCTCTTCCTCAATTTCCAGTTCTTCATGTCCGTCCTCCATGTTGCCGCACGGCTCCTCCGTCTGCAGAGCAGGGTCGGCGGCCTGGGCGGAAAGCTCCAGCGTGGTTTCGCTTTCGCGTCAGGGCAAAGTGGCGCCTTCTCAGCATGCCGCAGTTCGGAGGGTGGCTGCCCTGCGAGTTTTGGTGGTCTCCGCCATTTCAGAGTGTGTCCTGGAGGGTCGTACCTGGAGGCCGAACCCTCAATGCCTGGAAACCCGGGTCATACCCGGGGGCCGGCACCGGGAGAGAGATGGAGCGGGACGCCGCTCGATCTGACCAATGCTGTGACGTGAGCTGAAGCCTGACAAAACTCACCCCCTCTCTCATAAGGAGAAAATAGCGTTAGAAAGTCTGGAGGGGGGGTGCGGAGCACCCTTGCTGCGTGTCCTATCGGATCAGAGGCAGACTTTCGACTGGGGAAGCGAGGGCGTGCTCTCCCTACGCATGCCCAGTGGAAAGTCTATGCTGCCTCCTAGTGGACAAGAGGGAGATCGCTCCCTGAGTCTGAATAAATGGACAGAAGGCTATAGAAAATGACCTTTCCATCAGAAAGGTTTTGTTAGAAGTCTCCCCCCCCCCCAAAAAAAAGGGGGACTGAAAATTTGCTTTGACCATCTGAAAAAGATATTGAGATTCTCCAATTTTCCATTTCCAAATCTCCAACTTTTGCCCAAACCAGAAGGCAAATAATAATTGTGAATTATTATTCTTAATAATGTGAGACACAAAAGATCGATATTCAGCTGTTTAAGAGCCAAACTCATGATTACTAAGCGTCAACCACTATATTATGGTTGAAAATGCAAGTCAGAAAATTCTTAAATGCATGTTACTCAGCTATTTAATACATAAATGTATCTTGGTGTCCACAGCATGTGCAATGTGACCACGTAATGGTTTTTGTGGGAACCTTAGTTTACATTTCTGATATGGCAAGGAGACTCAGTCAACCCATTACGTTAATATAGCATCTTGGATACAATGCAACTGGAGTGAGCAAATCAGTGACTCAAGTCCACACCATAACTATATACAGCGCAGAGCATGCCCGGGTTTGAGACTCACCAGTAAATCTTAACAGCAAAATTAAGGCCACATGGTTCAGTTAAGCTTTGGTAGTCAAATGAGGAGAGAGCTTTCCCCCCTCATTCTCAGATCAGTTACTTGTGCTACAAGATGACTAGAGATTACTTTAAAACGTAAAGGTAACAGTAACATGCCTTGAACATGCCAAGACACTTATTGCTGGCATCTACCATAACCCCCGTTTCAGTGGAATCACCCAAGCTAGGCCTGAAATGAAACGGGACATCAACCACTCCTCGTTTAACAATTGAGGAATTCAGCAAGCCAGACTGCTATGAAGTGCAGATAACAGGAAGTGCAATTTTAAAAAAGCCAAGTCTATAGAAGCACTGCATTTCTTTTACCAGAGGCTATTCGTAGTTATTAACTAAAGGGTCACACACTTCATTGCTTATGAAAGCTGACCAAGAAAGCGTCCTACTACTGCCTCTACCCACCCCCAACCCCGCCCCCAATCAGTGGGGCAAAGGCTGCTGCAGTAACAGTGACTTTTCCTCTTGTTGCTGTTGCTCTCCCACCGGATTTTTTAAATTCAAAATGCTGATGTCCAGATGTGGCTGCCCTCCCTAACTGGTGAACAACTGCTCTGTGCCTCAGTTTCCCCTTTTCTGAATCAATAATGTGGATTCATTCTAGCGTTTCAATTAATCACCTCTCATCCACCCTGCTGAAGTAGAGGCTTTAACTGGGTCTTTCACACTGTATTCCTCGACCCTTTCCAAGACTCTCAATCCTGCCAGACCTTATTTCATGGCTTCTCAGAATCCTAATACATGGTTAATTGCTCTCGATCAACTTGTTGGTCACTTTTCAGGGTTCTGAGAGCTTCTCTCTACAATTCCTTCCCCTGCCTCCATCTCCAAGCTTATCTTAGGGATCCCTCCCCACAAGCTCCTTTCCTCGGTCTTGCAATGAAACCCCTCAAAGCTCTGTTCCCAAAAAGCCTTCTGCAAATTTTGCACATAGCACTAACATTCTTTCTAGAGCCATGTGGGCATTACAAATGAGTGGTTTCCCCCAACCCCATTCCTTCAAACTTCAAAAGTATGTTTACTATTTTGTGTTACCTGGACGCTTCAAAATTAAGAGTGAAAATACAAACAATATGGTCCGCTTACCTGGATAGTGCAATAAATTATCTCTGCCCTTCAGGCGTGGCTTCAGCTCCAGGGCGACAGGGGCAGTGCCCCTGTACAGCCTCTCTGCCCCCCAAAACTAGTATTTTACTCTTTTATATACCTGCCCTGTGCCTCCTGTGCCTGACCTGATCTGTGCCGGCTGTTCTGTCTTACCGGCGGTGTCGCGACCGGCTTTTAGCTACGAGCAGTGTGGCTTGCACCGAACTTCCGGGTTTCTTTAGTTCTGCAGATGCGCGAGCTTGGTCTCTTGCTCGCGCATGCGCAAAGTGCGCAGAGTGCCGCTCTGATCCCCAGGTTGGTCGCGCAACTGGGGGGGAGAGACGGCGATAAGCAGCAGCAGCATGAATGGCATGATGGAGCCCTGTAAGGGACAAAATTAATCAGAACGCACATTGGGCGGCTCGGGGTGCTGTCCCAGCGTGCGTTACTCAGCGTGCCAGGCTGCCAGTGGGGGCACTGTTCCATGGGGGCATTGGAGGCAGAAGCGGCAGGTGACAGATGCAATATGGGTTGTAGCCCTGTACACCCTGGGGGGGGGGGGGACACAGGGGGGCAAGGTTAAATGTTACAATTTGAATTGTGTGTGGACTACTGGAGTGTGCCTGAGTCTTACTGGCCACTGGAACAGCGGGGGGGTGTTAGTGTGTGCATTGTGACACTTACTGTTCTGTTGATTTTAAAATCAATCAGTGCAGAGTCTCTGAGCCCAGGCTTTTCCTCTCACGTGGTGGGAGAGGGTGGGGGTGCCTGCTGCAGAGACTAAGAGAACAGAGTATATATAAACTCCAGTCCAGTCCAGGTGCCATTTTATCTCTCTTTCTGAGTGGCTTAGTTGGTTCTTGAGAAGGAGAGTTTGGTTAGCCATCCGGCTGAATCAGTGAATCTTTCCTAATCCATTCCAGGATCAATTGTTTCAGTTAACTTAGATTAGATAGATAGATGTAGTATAAGTATTTTATTATTTATTTTTAATAATAATCTCAAGAAAGCAAATTAGGTAGGTAGTGTAGTTTTTTTTAGTGTGCCACCCACTTGGTGGCAGTGCCAAGTGGGTCGGGTCCATCATTGTTGAAGCCCATCATCTTGTCCTCGCTCGAGTGGGAAGATGACGCTGCCGAGCTCAGCCTCCCGTCTGGGGTCACTCAGTCCTGCTGGTGGTATGTTGGGGACCTGGGGGACTGGTCTTGGGAGGACGGAGGATGTCAGTGATCAGTATGTTTTCATGAATTATGAATTTAATAATCAATTATGAGATATGGATATTGCAGGTCTGTATTGGAACTAATGCAGCCCTGCAACCTGTATATTTTATACGTGCCTTCTAAAAATTTGCATCTATGGCAACCCGAAGTGGGGGGAGTGGGTGCGCTGAGACACACGGAGGAGGAGATTGATTATTATGTGGAATGATATATATGGTTCTGCCCATTTAGAATATTTTTTGTATTTTTAGGATTCTTAAAATTCATGTTTAAATTGTGAGTTATAGTATGTTTTATTTATAATTGTTGATGGTGTGTGTGTTGTAAGCTGGAGGTTGCTGGATTAAATATGATTGTTGTGCTGCCAGCTGCCTTGGGGGGAGTTCGGGGGGGGTTGCACTGGTAGACATGGGGGAGGGGTATGTGGAGTGGGGTGCACTGGGGGGACTGGCTGGGCAATGGAGTATGGGGGTAGGGTTGCCATAGATGCAATTTTTTTTAGAGGACACTTATGAGATATGCAGGTTGCAGGGCTGTATTGGAACCAATGCAGCCCTGCAACCTTCATCTCTCATAAGTGTCCTGTAAAAAATTGCATCCTTGGCAACCCTAAGTGGGGGAGTGGGTGAACTGAGAGACATGGGGGAGGGGAGTGGGGGGGGGGGTTGGATTGTGTTTAGGCAGGCATTTTGTAACTTGGAGCTTAAGATGCTGGTTTGCTGGAGGGCCAAAGGGGCCTGCTTTGCTGGCAGTGGAGTCCTCAAAGGCTCTGAACTGTTAAAAGCAGGCCTGCTGTGTGCTTGGACAGGCTTTTTTGATGTGGGTGCTAGGAATGGTGGTCTGCAGGGGCCTAGCTTGCTTGAAATGGTGCCCCGAAAGGGTCCAAATGGTCTGAAACAGGCCTGTGATCTCAGGTGTTTTCAAGAAGATGGAAATGTGATGCTTGTGACAAAGTTTGGGTTTTGAAATCCTGAGATGTAACTTAGTCCTCTGATTTGAGGTGTTTTCAAAATGCTGGCATTTGGGGGTGTAGTTACTAGGAATGCTGGTCTGGAGGGGCCTGGTTTAGTACTGTAACACCTGCAATTCTGTACCATTTCTCTGCAGTATCTTGGAGTTACGAGAGACAGACACAGGGGTCTGTCCTCTGTCTGTGCTACTCTTGTGGATCGCACTTTAATTGTGTTTGTATCCTGATCCAAAGTATGGCAGAAGTGATCTGGATCATTGGCGATTCCTACATTTGCCGTTTGGAGCAGTTTGTCCATGAAGAGGGGCTTAGCTTTTCCTCAGGCAACCAGAATGATGACATCTGGTGGTTCAAAAGAGGAGGCATGAGATGGTATGAGATCATTCCAACATTGGATCGGATTCAGAGACGACATGATGTTCCACCTCCAACGGGAATCGTGATCCACTATGGTGGAAATGATGTGGGCAACCTCACCGGGTATAGAGTTGGCGATTGCCATGAGACATGATCTGCGCCGTATCATCCACTCCTTTCCAAGGAGCAACATCTTGGTGTCAGATTTAATTGAAAGAGCAGTCAATAGGAATGCAAGGCCAAGCCCGACTGATTCTGCTGCACTTCGTCGGTTGAGGAAATCGGTGAGAAATCTGAACAGACTAGCGGATGCTTTTCTGCGTCATGAAAGGAGGGCTACTACAATCTGGCATGGGTTCTCGAGACATCAGCTATTCCTGTATGATGTAGACGAGTCCATCTATTGAGAGCGGGACAGTTACGTTTCTTTCAAGCACTCCAAGAAAGCATTAGTCAACACATTTGAAGACTTTAGCACTGTACACATACTATATAAGTTAATGGAGGCTCTAATCAATTGTCTCTGGTGTTTTTTCTTGTCCCCAAAAAGACCAAGTGTAGCATAAATATTAAATTTTAAAAGTTGTTTCTAAATAAAGTATTCAATAAGTTGGGGGGTTTTTTTACCCTCTGAATTAACTTTTGCATGGGACAGTGGATTACATAAAAAGGATCGGTTTGCATATGTGAAATTAATTTATTTATTATTATTATTACACATCAAGACATAACTTTAAGGTGAGGGACAAAAGGCAAGGTTGGGGGGGAATGTTAATATCTTTGAGAGTGCGCTGCTAGTGCCAGATCCCCATTTTATTTTTATTTTTTTCAGAGCCTACACTTCAAAAATTAATACCGTGGACGCTCTTCTCGCAAAGCTGTCTTATGAAGAGAAACTGCAGATCAAAGACATGGGACCTCACCTTCCAGAACTGCAAATCGAACAAGCTGCACAGGACAGAGGGAAAGACTATACACACAGGTTCCACACATCCTGGTACAAGAAGTTCTGGTGGCTATGTGGCAGTGTTTCCAAGAAGTCCTTGTTCTGTTTTCCTTGCCTGCTGTTTGGTGGTGACGCAGCATGGACAAAGACGGGAGTCAAGGACATTAAGCACCTGTCTGAGAAGGCAAAGAAGCACGATTCTTGTACAAGCCACCTTGACAAGTGCCTAAACCGGTCACAGTTGGGAAAAAATCAAACATCACTGAGAGACTCAATGAAGGCTACCGTGCGTCTGTAAGGAAACACAATGAGGACGTGGATCGAAATCAATACATCCTCTTCAGAATAATAGACTGCATAAAGTTCTGTGGTGCCTTTGAATTGGCGCTGTGTGGACATGATGAAAGCGAGGGATCTGTCAATCCAGGGGTTTTTCAAGGTACAATAGATTTACTTGCCACAGTTGACAGTACGCTACAGCAACATTTGAAGACTGCAACTGTCTTCAAGGGGACTTCAAAAATCATGCAGAACGAACTCCTGAACTGCATGCTGCAAATTACTCATTTCCACATAATTACTGAAATTAAAAATGCTGATTTTGTGGCTATTGAAACTGATGACACCACCGATGTCTCACCCGTCTGCCAGTCTGTCATGATTTTCCGCTACATCGATGGCAGGGGTTCAACTGAGGAATGGGTTTACAGCTTCACACACTTGACAGACTCCTGTGCAGAAACAATTACTGAGTCCATGCAGAAGCAATCACGTGAAAACCTCAGTGCTGCTCTCCCAAGGGACTGACAAACAGAAACTCATAGCTTAGAGCTACGATGGAGCGAGCGTGATACGTGAAGAGCATGGTGGAGTCCAGAGGAAAATAAGGGATGTATACCCGAATGCATACTTCGTTCACTGTTTTGCCCATAAGCTGAACCTTATTGTGCAGCAAGCCGTATCCCAAATAAGACAAGTAAGGATTTTCTTCCAAAGTCTGTCTGGTATCCCTGCTTTCTTCAGTTCGTCTCCAAAAAGGACTGATATTCTGGATGCGGTAGTGAAGAGAAGGCTCTCCAAAGTAGCTAAGACACGCTGGAACTTTAGTGTGCGGACAGTCGAGGTCATCTATGAGCACAGAGAGGACCTGGTCCAGTGCTTTGAAAAAATACAATTAGATAGTCGTGATGCCAAGACTGGTATTGAGGCCAGGTCATACATGAACTTGTTGGAATCTGACGGGGAGTTCCTCTACTTCTTGTCCTTGTTCCACAGAAGCATGCCGCACGTGGACATACTTTACAAGGAGCTCCAAAAAAACAAAAAAAACACATTGACTCTCTAGGTATTCAAAGATATACTACTGACTACGTAAGAGCCATTGATAAAGTGAGGGACTCCATTGGAACTCTGCGCTCGGAGCTGCCGGAGAACGCTCGGATGGGCAGAAGTGCACCTCGCATGGACATGCTAGAGCAGATCACTGTGGAAGTCTGTGATACCTCCTCTCATGCACGTGACAGATTTCAATTCACGAAACATCTAGAGAGCGCAACTTTGGTGCAAGGGACTTTGTTTCAAAAGGCACAGTGAACGCTTTCCCATCCCAGTATTTAATGCGGCAACACAAGCATACCCAATGCTGGAGCTAGACCGACTGAGGAGTGAGCTTGGGACTTTGTATGACAGGTCAGAATTCCATTCCGCCAAAGATGCCTCTGCACTACTTGCTGTGTTGACCGAGAACAACTTAGACAAATCTTTCTCAGAGGTGGTGAAACTGCTGAAGACCGTCATGACAACGCCTCTCACAACTGTTGAAGCAGAACGAAGCTTCTCAGCTCTAAAAAGAATTAAAACCTTCCTGAGAAGTACCATGACAGAGGACCATCTGAATGCTCTAGCAATGCTGTCTATTGAGCAAGCCATGGTCAGGGACATTCCAGACTTCAACAATAAAACAATAGATCTGTTTGCACAACGCAAGGAACGGCGAGCTAATTTCCAGCACTGCCGCTGAATAGACCTGAAGATGATCTATTCTGGACAGTGACCCGCGCAATCAGAAGACCTGTGTTGCATCCATCACACTCCAGCCTGCATGGTCTTTGTCCTTATTAGGGAGACCCATGCCAACGTGGACGCTGCACCCAAGTAAAGAGGTGATGATCTGGACTCTCCATTGCATGAAGAAAAGGAGGAGGGGAGACCCGCACAATGAGAAGACCTGTGTTGCATCCATTCAGCTCCAGCCTGCATGGTCTTTGTCCTTATTAGCGACAGCAATTGGGGGGGGGGGGGCGGGAGTACTAGTTTCAGCTTTCAGAAAAAAAACGGGGGTACCTCGAGGGGCACCATGAATAGTTCTTAGAATTTTATTCTGCAAAACTTCCAACGAGTCAATATGTGCGGAGTCCCCAGATCTCGGCAACTGGGGCAGCAGCTTTTCACGGAGCAATTTTAACAGGGGAGCTGTTCTCTTCCCACCCTGAATATTCCAAAATTTCAATATCCCATTAGAGGTATGTGCTGCTTTCAATTTTACTGAGTCCAGGTGAGCTCTCCAGCAGCCTGTGCGAGAGAATCAAATGCCTAGGTACTTATATTTATTTACTTGCTCAAGGGGGGCATGATTAAATATCCAGTGGAATTTTTTGACCTTCCTGGAGAAAATCAAGATAAAACCAAAATTATGGTTAACACATAGATGGTTTTGGTTGCAATATGAATGTAAGGTAGCCAGCTAACGCTTCATCCCTATTTTAGAGGTAGACAAGATGACCATGTCGTCAGCGTAGAGAAGAACTGTGACAGGTCTGCCCCCAATTGCTGGGGGGTGGCCATCACTGCCTTGGAGGCTGTCAACAATGTCATTTATAAAGATGTTAAATAAAAAGGGGGCCAACACACAGCCTTGCTTAACACCGTTTGTAGCCAAGACTGGGTCAGATAGAGATCCCCCTGGGCTAAGCCTAACTCTAAGTCAAGCGTTGGAATAAAGAAGACGAACCAATAGTAACAATGCTCATCTAAATTTAGGGCCTGTATTTTACCACCATCTTTCCGTTAAGACAAACTATTTTTTACTTACTTATTAGGGAGACCCATGGCAATGTGGACGCTTCACCCAAGTAATGCTTCCCGGGCTTCTTCGAGGACAGAGCACAGAGAGGAATGGTGCTGCAGAACCAACACCATGAATAAACCCAGCACCCAAAAGGCACCACATGACATCAACAGCACACAAGGCGGAGAGAGGCGGTTCTGGCAGCTGCGAGTGAGAGGATGAGAGCCAGCAGAGGACATCCCACAGTAAAGATAAGTACGCTTCCTTTTTAAGTTAAAAAGGTTGAGTTAAAAAGTTAGGTCTTTCACTGTTTAAACTGTTTACATTTTAACTAACTTAACAGTTTAGAGTTCAACACTAGAGTTCTTTAAAAAATTGTTGGTCCTAATGTAGTGTAGAAATCTGCTGGAATTTAGAAAATGTTTGGTCCTAATGTAGTTTAGAAGTAGAAGCAGTTTAGAGGTATGCACTAGCACTTCGTTCCTCGCTCTGTGTTCCCGCCCTGGCCATGGGTCCGCCCCTGTCCCCAAGAAGAAGTACAGTGGGCATTCATTGGGAGAGGGTAGAACCTCTTATTGGGGGCAGGGGTGGGCCCATGGCCAGGGCGGGGACACAGAGCAAGCAACAAAGTGCTATTGCGTAACAACAACAAAAAGATAAATAGGTAGACACTTGTTAGAGTTCTTTAAAATTGTTTAGTTTATGTAGTTTAGACGATAGTTCTTTAAAAATGTTCATGCTAATGTAGTTTAGAAATAGTTAGTTATTAAGAGTAGGTGGTTTTGGACCTGCCCCCAAGGAGAGGTACAGTGGGCATTCATTGGGAGGGTGAAACCTCTCCTTGGGGGCAGGGGCATGCCCACAGCCAGGGGACACCCTAAAGTCTTAGGGCACCCCCAACAAATTATGTTGGCTCCAGAACCCCAGCCATAGGGGCCTCTACACCAACTGGGCCCACCACCACTGTGCCTCCAGATGCAGTGTTTTACTTTAGGTGTTACAGGGCTTCTATAGGTCTAATGAAGCCTGAAGTCACACTATCTAGAGGCCTCAAGACCACCAGCTGTGGGACCTGAATAGTGAATGGACTGGGAGCCTACCTTAGAAAACTACAGGCAGCCAAGGACAGCATGAAAATTAAGAGTGTTCAGGATAATGGTAAGTGATGGCATGGAGATTGGGAGGGTCCTCGACCTCTTCTTTGGGGGAAGAGGTCTACAAAGCAGCAAAATTAAAAATGTCATTCAAAATGCAAACATCTAAATTAATTTGCTCCTTTTTTCTATCTAGTATGTCTGAGATCTGGCATGATTCCACACCTCGCTCTCCTTGTGAACATAGGAGAAAGGAGGTCGGTAGGAGCACGGCAGAAGAGAAAGCTGCAGACAACAAGGAAACCCTTTCCCCCTGTCCCCCACTGAACCCATCTCTTCCCCCTTCCTCTTCTCGTGCTACAAAACCAAACCCTTTCCCTCCTACTTCTCCTCTGTCCTGTCTTTCTCTTCCCTTTCATTCTCTTCTGATTCGGCTTGTCGCAGAACAGGGAGCTAACTCAGTCCTCCCAAGTTCTCCAAGCCAGAAGGCAGGCTTGCCCCAAAGCCTATCTTCAGAAGACGACAGGTGGCCAAGGATGCCATGAAAATCGAGGATTCAGGATAAAGGCAGCCGATGGCAACGTGATCTATTTTTTTAACCTACTATGGTTAATTTGGACCCGGTGGGAAAGAGAGCGTGTAGGACCCCAGTAAGAGGGTTCTCTATTCCCCAGTGGCACTGCTTCACACAGCAGCGTTCCAGCATTAAGTAATGTAATGACCATCCAATGTTAACCCTGGGAACTTCTTGCTGCTGGGTTATGCAACGCCACTGGCCCACCGTTGCCCTGGCTCTGCCCTAGGTTCGCCGGTCTTACTGCCCCTCCAACCTCAAAACCCACCAGCCACCCCTGCTACCCTTTCCTTAATACACAAAGAACCTCCACTTTCATTAGTCAAATGCTTTAAGCAGCAAATGTTACACCATGCCCTGCAGGCAGGTATGTAAATTCTGGCAAACTGTCAGAAAGCACTCAATGGTGAAAGCCATCTTTTGGCAACCTTCTGCCTCCAGATCTGAAAAGTTTAAACTTTAAATTTAAGCCCAGGCATCTAAATTGGTCTCATCTACACAATGAGATAACAGAGTGTTTCCCAAGCATTTGGCTCAAGAACCCTCATTTTGCGACTTAAGTATAATCCTATGACTTCAGACAGCAAAGATATGCGAAGCATATTATTAATTATTATTATTATTATAAGCATTTATATAACGCCAGCAATGTACCTGCCGCTTTACAGAGAATAAAATAGACAGTCCCTGCCCGAGAGCTTACAATCTAAAGACAGGGAGAGGGGAGAATCACACCCCACCTATAGATGTTGAGAGCACACATGGAATCAAAACCCTCTGGGAACCTCCAAGTTAGTTCAAGGTAGCAACAGGTGCTATTAACACAGTCAAGGCATGTTAAATGCTCATTTAAACACATGGCAGTGTTAATAAAGGAAACCCTAACCCTGCACAGAGCTAGCCAACACCCATTTAAATGCAGCTCAGCCCCTCTACACAAGCATCACATCTTTTACCATACGTAAAAGATACTAGAACAGATTACTAGGAAAAAATGGGAAGATATTAGAACAGATTATAAACCAGTGAAACTGTAAGCACCTTAATGACCATGCAGTGAATGCTTGTAGTCAGGATTTGTCAAGCGTTTGACAAAGTTTCACATGAGATCCTCACTGATAAGCTTGCAAAGTGTGGACTAGGAGATACTACAAGGTGGATTCACAGCTGGTTGAAAAACCACACTCAAAGAATGATCATCAGTGGCTCATCATCAGATTGGAGGGAGGTTTCAAATAGGGTCCCACAGGAGTCTGTTCTGGGCTAGTCAACAATTTTTTTCAATTCAAGTGTATTTGTTTCAACCATGTGTCATAACAATAATAGCATGCAACACACAAAAAGACAAGCAATAGGATTAAAACAACAAAAATAACTACAAAATAAAAAATTGAGATCCATCCCAAAACTTTCAGAAGACCCAGAGTAAAGCCAAATACAGACATGAATGCATATTCAAATAATAATAATCCACCTGCCCATAGTTATTTATTCACAGTTGACCTTTTGATAGCTGCTGCCACAAACCTGGCAACAGAGACAGTAATAAATGGAGCCTCATCCATCAACAACAAATGCAAATACAATTAATTGGACCAACCAGGAGGAATATTGAGGATGGGGGTAACAAAACTGGCCCGAAGTTCATTATAGTACTACAGTTAAAGAGCAGATGACTCATTGTTTCCACTTCCCCTGACCCACACGGGGAAGTACGGTCCTCAAAACGGAATTGCCTTATAATGTCCCTCTAAGACTGCTGAAGGAAAAGCATTAAGGCGAGCCCAAGAAAATATTCTCCAATTCTTGGGATACAGAACATTAGACATATATGGCATCCAGACAGGTATCTGATTCATAATGGCACAATAGAAGGTAGTAGAGCTTACAATGGGGACATCAGCCTGGCGACCTACATCCCACAATCGCCAGCATACTGCACTTTTAGCCCCAGAGAAACCCAATGAGAGCAGATAGGGAGTGGAAAAACCTAAAGAATAAACCTTGGCCTGGACTTGTTTGAACCATTAGGGCTAGTATCAGATAACACAAGTGAAAGAAGACCTGGAGTATCCAAAAATATCATCCACAACCAGTAATTTATAATCAGGTTCCAGGCCCTAGTAGCAACTGGAGACAAAAGTTGTAGACTTTTTATGTTAAAAAATTGTTTTATATTATGTTGGAAGCCGCCCCGAGATGCCGTAGGCATGGGGGGGCGGCATATAAATATAAGGAAATAAATAAATAAACTGCACGAAGAACCACACTCCAGACGCAGCACTACATTAGACACACATCAAGGAGGCGAGAGCAGGAATCTGAGGAAGCTTTCTTAGTGACTCACAGAGGTCCCAGAGAGTTTAGTTACCATGATATGGTCTTATCAGCTTTTTGGCAGACTTTGATTGGCAACTTTGGGAGAGGTGGTGTAGTCCACTGGTTAGGGTACCAGGCTGGCCATGTGAGTTATTCCTATTTCTGTCATGGACCTACTTAGCTTATTTTAATATATATTGGTTAAAATAAGTATTTGACTGTTCAAAGTTTTAATGACTTCTAACAGCCTCCTCCTGCATTTTCTCAGTCTGCGAGTCTGACTTTTTATGTGCCTGAGGATGGACTTTGCGTGCAGCCCAAAGGCTCTCATGCTGTCATAATAGAAGTTGGTCCAACTTCTGAACTACTTTATCTCCAACCCTGAGACTGTCACAAAAAAGTATTATTAAAATGAATCCAAGTAAGTCGCCTAAAGTATAGGTATGCTTTAAAGTCCCATCTCCAGGCAGTTAGAAAGTTTGGCTACCGTGAGGAGCCTGCTTGATTTTCCCTTTATCATATTGTTGCTTTTACGGGCAGTGTTCACTAGGGTTAGCGTTCGCTAACTGAAGTTAAAGCTGTAAGCATCTCTCAGTTAAATACTAGGTGGGAGCTGTAGGGTATGAGGTTCAGTAGCTCATAAAGGTTAGCTTAACAGATAGAAGGCAGGGATCAATAAGGATATATAGTTAGCATAGCGATCCTTTAACAAACCCAGGGAGAAGACTGCAAACCCAAAGTAGGTCTCCAAAAAAAAAAAAAAAATCAGGGAAAATAAGTAGGAAAATAAAGTAAATAGGGCTAGGATAGCTATCTAAAAGAACAGGACCTACCTTCAATTTGTTTTAGGGGGAGACTGCTGCAGTGACTCAGTTCAATATTGTGTCTGATCACTTTAACAACTATTAAACTGAGTGTCCCACCTTAGGTCAAAGGGCTTCAAAGGGGTTGCTTGATCCCTTTTAAACTATAGGCTGTAGGTGAGGTTGAGGCCTAGCCATTAGTATAAATTGGGATATCCATTGCGAGAGCCCCTTCTGGAGCAGAGGAAGAGACAGGCAAAGTGAGCTGAAAGTATGGCTACAGGAAGAGGGGGTTAGGAGATTGAAGTATAGAACCTCCAGGGTAGCATTCTCAGAGATAGTCCCAGTTCCATACGCAGGATTCCAGAGGCAGAGACTGAGCTCCAGAGTCTCAATGTGTGGACAAGACAATCGTGCAGGAAGGAGGGCTTTAGATTTCTTAGGAACTGGGGAACCTTTTGGGGGAGGGGGTGCCTATGCCAATGGGATGGGCTCCACCTTAACCAAGAAGGAACCCAACTGCTGGCACTAAAAATTAAAAAGGAGATAGAGCCGTTTTAAAACTAGAATCCGGGGGAAGGTTGACAGGCACTGAGGAGCGCATGGTTTGGACTGAGGCATCTCCAAAGGATGCAGTTAATTTAGGGGAATTAGAGTATCCTAATTTATTTATAGGTTTAGATTTTTATTTCACCCTTCCTGCACAGCAGCTCAGGGCAGCTTACACAAAATTCATATACAAACAAAAACATCCCACAACCCCCTCATCCCATCCCCCCCTACCACCTCCTAACCCATCCTCCCCCTTAGTTACCCCCCAATTCAGTCCCTGTTGCCAAAAGCCTGACAGAACAGAATGGTCTTAGGCCACTTGCCCACATTACTGCACCCTGGAAGTGGCTTTTTACAAACACCCACATGCACAGCGTGCCATAAGAATCCCCCACCGGATGATATGGTAACATGGGCAAGTAGCCTTACATTGCCTTTGGAAGGCTGCCAGGCTTGAACGAAGGCGGATCTCCTAGGGGAGGGAGTTCCACAGCAGATGGCCAAGAATGCCCTCCCCATAGGTGAGACCCGGCGAAAAAATTGAGTCTCCAGGAGGGCACCCCCAGATGATCTCAGAGGCCATGACAGGACACGGAGAGCCATCAGATAAATGGGACTCAGGCAGTTTAGGGCTTTAGAGGTCATCACCTAGCACCTTGAATCGCGCCTGGAAGACTACTGGCAGCAAGTGCAGCAAATGGAGCGCTGGTGTTATGTGCTTGTTGCGACCGTCCCCATAAGAAGGCGAGCCACCGTATTCTGCACCAGCTGCAGTCTCCGAACCATCACCAAGGGCAGTCCCACGCTGCAGTACTCTAGCCTTGAGCTGATGAAAGCATGGACGACAGCAGGGCCGTCCCCAGGGTTTGTGAGGCCATGTGCAAAGTCTTGTTGCAGGGTCTAATTTGAATAATTAGGCCCCACCTAATTATGCAAATGTATACATTTACATAAACTTTACTCCCTCTGGACAGGAAGGATTCCCATTCTCCACCCCTCCAAGCGGCCATAGACAAGCATGGCCTCCCAATGCTTCACACACACCCCACACCTCCCCAGCCGAGCGTCTACCACCACTCCCCAGAAGTGGTTCCACTGCAGGGGCAGTCGGACGGGCAGTGAGGCAGAGAAACTGACTGCGTCCACTGCCTTAGTGGGGGAGGAAGTGAGCTTAGCCAGGCCTCCAGGGCCTGTTGCTTCTTACTGCCGGTGATGCCTGTGCCTTGTGCACGCACATGGTGCAACCGGTGAAGAGGTGCGGCTATCAAAACACACAAGACACCCAAAATGCAGCTAGCCTATTAAGCGCATTACGCCATGAAAAGAGAGACACACACAGAGATAGTTCAGCTGTGCCCCCATAATCAGGTCATGTTGCCCCCACCCCATAACCAGTTCATATTTGCCCCCGCCCCCCCCCATATAATCAATTCACACTGCCACCCATAACCATTTAATTTGTGCCCCCAGGACAGCGTGAACTGATTATATGGGGGGGCTCAAATGAACTGGTTATGGGGTGCGGGTTTAAAGACAGTATTCCTGTTAGCAATAACTTCATTAAGAACAGTTAGTGAAATAACAGCCATGATAATCTCAGAACCATATTTGCAGATTTTCCAAGATAGAATAAATATTGCTTTATATCTTAAATTCCTACATAAGGTAATAAGACAGTTGTGAGAATGTGGCCCTTTTTAAATGGGCCTCTTCCACCCATGAACACACAGATTTCTGTGTGTTCATGGGTGGGGGAGTCCCGTGTGAACAACTTGGTGCATGCACCCATGGTGAGTGGGGGTGCGTGCGCGCCTGCCTAACACACATCCCCACTTACCCCCCCCACTCGTCCCCATGCACAGAGCAACCGAGGGAAATGTTGGTTACTCCATGGATGTGGATGAGTGGGGATGCATGTGAGGCCATGTGCATGTCCCACCCACGGACCACACCACCCAGCGGAGCCATGTAAAAATAGCCTGCGAGGAGCCACTCAAAGAAGAACAGAAGGTTGCTACCTTGTAAACAAGGTTCTTTGAGATAGCTCTGAATATTCACATCTAGATGTGTATAAGAGACAGAGACCATTATGTGATCTATTATTTGAATAGAGTGAGTGTGCACGACCCAGTTCTGAGAATGTCTGGAGCTCTCTCGAAGAACCTTCTTTACAAGGTAATAACTTTACAAACAACTCAATGAGTGATCAGAAACAAACAGTTTTCTCTCCCAGTCCGATCAGTGTCTGTGGCATGTGTACACAGCTTTAAGAGAGCTGGCAATAGACAGCTCCTTCTTCCCTCCAGGAACTAGGTGGGTGAGGTTTTCTTATTCATTAGGTGTGTGGGAGCTGCAGTGTGAGGTCTCCATTTTGTGTTATGCAGGCGTTCCCTTTTACTAGGAACCTGTACTAGGCTATATCAATACGCGTGTTTCCTGCTCCTTCCACCAAGTCTTGTGTGTGCTGACTGGAGAACAGAATAGAACTGCTCCCCAGAATCGTGAGTAGCCCCATCTCAGGGCCCACAGCTACCCCAGGGAAATTACATGATGTCAGACAGTGGACTGTTCTCCTCATAAGGCCACAGGCAGTGAGAACTCCAGGACCACTTCATATTGCCAATGAAGCTTGAGACTCCTGGAGGGAAGATGCTGTATAAGTACTGCTAAAACCGTAATTACTTATTATTATTATTATTATTATTATTATTATAATAAGCATTTCTATAGCGCCAGCGATGTAGCTGGCGCTCTACAAAAAAGATAAAAACGGTCCCTGCCCGAGAGCTTACACTCTAAATGCAAACAAACATATGAGAATAGTCTGGAAGAAAGTGGAGGAGTTTCTTAGAAATTCCTACACCTTCCCAGAGAGTACACCCAGGATTTTAAATTGTTTCATCAAGGCATCTTGCCATTCATGCAAGTGTCTCAACAGCCAATGAAAAGACAGGAATTCTTGTCTAGTCAGTCCTGCCATTTATTCCAGTTTCTCCAAATCCTAACTCTACATTAGAAATGCTGTCAGGAGGACTCAATAAGAACTCACTATATGAGAAACCCTGCTTTGCTTCCAGCAAAGCATTCATGCATCAAAGCTTGTCAGAGCCCGACTACACTAGCAAAAAATATTTTGTTAACGTATCATTTTAAAACAATCCTCTAAATGCAATAGCACTTAGACTCATGTGCAGGTGGAGTAGGTGTTGTATCTACTTTACATAATCACATTGCACACTAGATCTTTTATCAGGGTTACACAGCATCAACTCATTCCAAGCTTTCATCCAGAGGGGGCAGGGCATCTCAGTAATGTAGGGCAAGGCAAAGGGGGCGTTACCACCCTCTCAGACATAGCCGTGCCTCTTATGGAGACTCACCAAGACACAACTCTCTGCAGGGGGCAGGGCTATGCCAGAAAGGGGGCAGGGCAGAGAAGCTGTCACACCCCTTTCTGACATCACTGTTATCCCTAACGGAACATCATGGCACTCCATAGAGATAGGGCCATGTTAGAAAGGGGTGGGAAAGTTCCTATGGCCACTCCCTTTCTTACACGGTCGTCCCAATTTCTCCAGGTTACTGGGGGCGCATTGGCTGACCCAGAGAAATCAAGGCTTTCCTCTGAAATCTCTGGTAAAAACCCAGAGCTGTAAAAGAACCTTGGTTAACACAGTTCCATCTACACAAAAAAGACATATCTTTTATAAGCATCCCTATTTGACTTAGATGATAACACACAATACTCTGCTCCCACCCTTCTCGAGTATCTTATATTTCAGTCAGTCATGAGCATAAAGCAAGGCTATTTAAAGTACCTATAGTAACCCTAAAGTATAGGCCTACAAATACATGTATTTAGTCATTTTAACCAGCTGTTCTAAAGAATCACTGGGAACCTTGCATGGAGCCAGTGTTGTTCTGATGTAGTGGATAAAGTGCTGGACTTGGACCTAGGAAGCCGGGTTCAAATCCCACTCTTGCTATGAACTCACTGGTTGGCCTTGGGCAAGTCACAACCTCATTTCCCCATTTTACAGATGGGGATGTGTGTGTCTGTCTGGTCCTTATGTTCCACTCACCCTTGTCCACCTTAGATTGTAAGTCCACTGGGCAGGGAACGGTCTTTAAAAAAATCTGTGACTGTAAAGCGCCACGTACACCTAGTAGTGCTATAGAAATTATTAATAGTAGTAGTAGTAGTAGTAGTAGAAGAAGAAGAAGAGGACCACATGAACACAATGTTTAGCACAGTCTGCTACGCAGAAGGAAACTCCTCCACACCACCCAGATATCATGAATTTTGATACAAGCAGCAGCTCCCCAACATCATCACTCAAAAATAATTGCCGTTAACTTCTTACTTTTGAGTTTTCCCTAAGCTTCCCTATTTTCAATGTGCAGTATGACAAGGGTGAGCAAAGTTCCCAACCCAAGAGCCACATACCAATAGTTTCATATCACCAAAAGTCACAAGACACATTACATCGATCATGACTTCTCTCCCCACCCCACCCAGTCCCAGAGACAAAACAACACAGCTTTCCCCAATTCTCCCCTCACATCAATGCTCTGGCTCCCAGGTGATCTGGAAGTTTCATGCAGCAGCAACAGCAATACAGGGCACACTCCCAGTGTTCCTATGCCTGAAAAAGCAGCTTGACTTGCGGGAGCCACATGGAAACTCCCCTGGGCAGCCACTTCTGGCAAGGACCACATGGGGGAACAGGAACCCAAGAGTCACATATGGCTCCCGAGCTGCCATTTGCCCATCTCAGCTATAGGAGATCCTAGCAAGATGAACAGGAAGGTTTGTCAACACAGACAACAGTTACTTGCAGGTCCTTTTAGAAGATTATTGATAATGAAAAAAGCGTTTAGACAGGCCCATAAAATTCTACTCATTCTGGGTCAAGTAGATTTTGACTTATTGCTTTCAGTACACGTTACAAAACCTAAAAGCATTGCCAAGACACTTCCTGCGCCCAATTCAGACTGCATTTGAACAATGTTGGACTAGAGTGATGCAGTTTCCTTGCCCAGTGTGTGGGGAAAGGGGCTAGCACGGGGAAACAGGACAGAAGGAGGGGTGCACAAGACACAAGGACACAAACCCCACTCACAGACGCACACTCTTAGGGTTAAAGAAACCCTCAGTATGGGGTATCGCTGTGCGGTCAATTGTATGCTACAAGGTACCTGACCCAGCCACCATTCATCAGTGGGCCTACCGGAGACCAGGTCATGCCCTGAAGTATAGTGATCCGCCACACACACAGGGCCCAGGAGGGGAAACAAGTGAGGCGGGGTTAGGGACCCCAGGCCTTGGGAACCCCAGAGGGGAGGGATTAGGGCAACCGCACACAGGAAGGCAAGAATAAGGAAGACAGAAGCACACACCACTCGCACACAGCACTCTTTACACAGGAACAGGAAAAGGGAAGGGGGTATAGTAAACCACAGTTTCTCCAAATACCAACGCACAGGTCAGTTCACAGGAACCCAAAAGCTCTGATCACCAGCAAAGGAGAAAGCCTAACGGCCCTCCTTTTATGTGCCTTGCTTCAAGACCCATCCCTGACTTCAGCTGCAGGCTCTCAGAGCGCTGCAGCTGCCTCTCATCAGGTAATCGCTGGCCCAGCAGACTGCAAGCAGGGGAAGCCTCTACAGACACAGGCACTAGGGGAGTGGGGAGCGTGACCTCCTGGGCACCCAGAGCCGCCCCCTGCGGGTCCCACCCCTGACACAGTGTAAAACACACACTGAACCTTCTACATCTAGTCAAGGAGGACTATTTTACCATTCGTTTACCCCTTTTTTTAAAAAAAAAAAAAAAAACAAGTAACAGCAGGGAACAAAAGCAATCCAGTCTACTCATCACCATCAGAATTTCCACAACAGATACAACCTATTACAAAGCAGGAGGAGCGTTGAGTGAGGGAGGGAGTAGGAAATCAAGTCTGTCACCTACAGTTAGAGACAACAAACAGCATGGTCAGGAGCCAAGCATGCTAGGTGTTAACAAAAAGGATGCTAAACACTTAAAGTAGTTAGAAGCCAAGTACACAAGCTTTGTTTCAGACAGGCTGTGAGTATAGATCAAAAAGACAAAGAACAAATGTAAAGTGATGAGTGGAAAAGAGCCCCAGAAAAACAGAGTGCTTATCTGGATCTCTCTGGAACTGCAGGAATTAAAAAAAGAAGCTGACATCTGTTGTTTCTTTTAGCTCATTATAAAATGATAAATTGTTAGCTCTGAATATAGCCAGGCGGAAATACCGTCTGGCACCATGCAAGGTTCCCACACACAAGTCTCAGCTCTGACTTTTCTATGTTACAATCTAGAGAGGGGGTGGTTAATGTGCTGGTCCCAAATGTAAGAGATGGGGGGACAAAGTAGTTCAGATGATCTCTTTTATTGGATCAACTTTTGTTGGAGAAAATATGCAAGCTTTTGAGCCAGGCAGGGTCCTTCCTCAGGCATGTAACAAGGCAGAATTTTGCTGTTTGTATAGTTCTAACTTGTTATACGCCTGAGGAAGGGCCCATGTGGCCCAAATGTTTGCATATTCTCTCCATCAGAAATTGGTCCAATAAACGTTTTGAACTACTGTCTCTGTTTTTATGTTACAGGATCTCATCAGCCCAGTTAGCTAAATGCACGCCATTATGTATTGCTTTGGGAATGAGGACAATGTTGTCACTGAGAGCAAGCTTTTACAAGAGCAGAGCGGTAATATTAGCAACCACCTTCCCCATCAAAAGGCCTACAACCACTTAAAAATACAAGAGAAAAACCTCATCCATCACCTACCTCTATCAAACATGTTTAACTTAAATAAAGACGAGCTTATGATCAAATTCTCTTTGCATAATCACACCCTTAACCATTTTATTCCTGCAGATGTATTTATTTTGGTAGCAATCCAAATAAATCCCTTCCAAAGGGCAGACTGCCAAACTCCCTCAAAGTGGTGGTGGTGTGGCCTCTGCTCAAAAAACCATCACTTGAAATTGATTCCCTCCCCAGTTACCGACCGGTCTCAAACCTTCCCTTGATACCCCCTTATTGAGTGGGTAGTGGTTCAGCAGCTGCAGGGGCATCTATACCGCACCAGTTATTCGGATCCCTTGCAGTCCAGCTTTCGTCTGGGTTATGGCACTGAGACTGGGCTTGTGGCTTTGGTCGACAACCTCTGCCGCAAATTAGACCAGGTTCATTCGACCCTACTATCTGTTAGATCTGTCGGCTGCTTTTGATACTGTTGACCAGGAGATGGTGGTAATTCACTTGCGGGACCGAGCCAGGATGGACAGGATTGTTCTTGAATGGTTCCGCTCTTTCCTGGCCGGAAGAACTCAGCGTGTGGTGCTCGGGGACTGTTTTTCATCTCCACAAGACCTCACACGTGGAGTCCTGCAAGGTTCTATTCTGTCCCCTCTCCTGTTCAATGTGTGCATGCAGCCGGTTGGCTAGGTCATGAGACAATATGGGGGTGCGGTGTCAT
The DNA here is from genome assembly GCA_003113815.1 of Sphenodon punctatus. Classification (NCBI taxonomy): domain Eukaryota; kingdom Metazoa; phylum Chordata; class Lepidosauria; order Sphenodontia; family Sphenodontidae; genus Sphenodon; species Sphenodon punctatus. The sequence continues at coordinate 103,812 of QEPC01000448.1, read as the reverse complement.
CCATATGCTGATCACACCCAACTCTACCTCTCCTTTTCATCCAACCCAGATCTGGCAGTCTCAGTGCTTATCTGATGTCTGGCAGCTGTGGGGGACTGGATGAGGGTGAGCCGACTGAAGCTGAATCCTAACAAGACATAGGTGATGGTAGTGGGTAAGGCAGTGGATGTGGCAGCTCCCATCATTGATCAGATTCAGCCTCCACTGGCTTCCCAGGTTCACAGTCTGGATATGCTCCTTGACCTGCAGCTCTGCCAGCATCTCCAGGTGGGGGCTGCGGCAAGGAGTGCCTTCCACCAATTACTTCTGGTGTGATGGCTTCAGCTGTATGTTTCAGATAGTGACCTGGCCACTATCATCCATGCTTCCATTACCTCGAGATTCGACTATTGCAACATGCCCTACGTGGGGCTTCCCATGGTGATGGTTCAGAGACTGCACTTAGTGCAGAATGCGGCAGCCCATCTCCTTATGGGATCGGGCTGCCGTGAGCACATTACACCAGTGCGGTTCTGCACTGGCTGCCTAGAGTCTTCCAGGCCCAATTCAAGGTGTTGGTTTTGACCTATAAAGTCCTATACAGTCTTGGCCCGACTTACCTGCAGGATCACCTCACTCCCCGTACTCTGGAGCAAGCTCTGCAGTCCACTGGGAGCACCCTTCTTGAGGTCCCCATGTAGCCCAGGGGGGCACTATGAGAAGGGCATTCTCGGTGGCCACACCTAGGCTGTGGAACTCCTCCCAGCGGAGGCCCAGTTGGCCCCAGCCCTCCCTTCCTTGCGCCATATGCATAAGAGCTGGCTGTTTCTGCCTGGCTTTTTTGGCAAGCAAGATGGGGCGTAGGGTGGGAGGGTTTCTTTTTGGTTTTGTCTGCCTTCTCTTTTAACGTATTGCCTGATTTTATGTGTTTTCTATGTTTTTATGATGCAAGCTGCCCCAGGACTTCCTCGAGTAGGAGGGGCAGGGTAGAAAGTTGTTTTATAAATAAATAAATGTAAGAAAATATACATAAATCCAGTTTGTTTACCTCCAGTCCATGAGCAACATGCATAAAAAAGCATTCTAAATACTCTTATTCTTGATCTAAGACACTGATAACCTTTCAAGTCTGCAGACAGATGGCAATGATAGCACCGAAGACATGTTATTCTGCCAACCACAATCCCTTAGTTCACTCACTCCACAAAATAGTCTAATCGTTGAAGTATTTAACTGCTGGATTAAATTTGGCTAACATTAACTATTTCAGAATTTATTCCCATATCAACACTACCGAACTCACATGTTTATCCATTGTGAGTGGCGGCCCTTTGATAAAGGGCATAATTATGAACTTTTTCAATAAGCCATTTTCAACTCACTGCTGATCAAAGGACTCCCCAGTTGTACATGACAGAACACTACACAGAAATAAGGCAGCATATTTTACATATATTTATTTTCATAATTTTTATACCGCCCCCTCTTTCAGGCACCCTGTGACTCTGTCCTCCATAAAGGAATCTCTGCCCGGGGGAGGGGGGTGTATTATGTGTGTGTGTGTTTTTTATTATATATAATGATTTTACATAAATTTGCATAGATGTGCCTAATTTGCATGTGTTGGGTAAACTTGCCTTCCACTGGAACATGTCCCATTGAGCTACGGACTCAGAACTATGGACTGTCAGAAGGTCCTGGCAGCTAATCGATTAATCAGGGGGACAAATTTTAGTCTGTTTCAGATAGATTAATCGATTTGATTAATTGATTGATGGTTGCAGATCTAATCACACACACCCCCCTTGTGACTTCCAATATCACCTATAGCATGTTAACACGATAGCCTAGACCAGATGGGTGCCCACACACCCGTTTATTAGGTGTTCACGCCCCACTCATGGCAGGGTCCTGGAGCATGCAGAGCCCACTATGTGGGTGAATGCAGGCTAATGCACGCCCATGTGTCCACGTCCCATCACTTAGGTTACGCGCAGCCTCGCATGCATGCAGGTCCGCCAGCACCACAGTCACAAACAAAGAAAGTGTAGAGTGTTCTGAGGGACCGCTTCCTGCCCCTCTCTCCACTTTAGCTCTCACTGGCACACATGTAACGTCTGCCTTAAAAACTCAACACACATCAAATTCAAACATGCATTGAGCCAGCTTATACCGATTTTCAGCATGTGCCCAACACACCGTTTCAAAGCTGTTGCCTTCTCTGGAGCAACTTCCACAGCCTTTACATCTACGTGGCCATGGCTCAGAACGACAGCCAGGCAATGATCAGGTCAATGGAGCCATAGCGGCATCCCACTTCTATGGCTGCACTTTCGCCAGGGGCCAGAAGCGGGTGGATACAGCTCCCCCACTGCAACTGCTCCTGCTGCAACAATGGCACTCAACCACTAGCAGCGATCCCTCCATGCCCATCCCCCACCTCAAAGCCAGACGTGGATATGGACACCAGCTTGAGGAGGTAGACCATGGGTGGAGAGCCAGTCCTTATTTGAGAAGTCACCAGAGGTACTAGCGGAAGATATGGAGAACATGGCGACCACCTTTATATGGTGGTGAACAGCAAGTGAATGCATGGGTGGGGTTTGCATTTACACAGTGGCATGATAAAAAGCTTCCATTTATTGCTATCTAATTATGTGGGGGTTTTCTTTACTGTATTGTAAGGTGGCAATGAGTGCACGGGTGAACAACATGAAAATCCCTGGGTCACAGTGGCACCGGGCATGAATGGTAAGCACTTGATTTCTGTATGTCCTTCATAGGGCAGGCGTGGGGCTGAAACACTAAGTGGAAAATGCACTTGGTGGAATGGCACGTAAGCCAAAATAGTGGTGATTTTTGTATGTTCTTCACTCCTCTGCAGCAATCACCAGAGGAGAACCACGTGCTTCCAAGATTCCACTGCAGCAACAGCCACAGCAGCAGCAAAGGCCAAGTACTCATTCACACTTCCCTTTGAAAAGGAACAGCGGCCATTAAAATGGGAGGGAAGGGCAGCCTGGGACTGAACCACCAGGGCAAGAAGCTGGGTGGGGTTGTCTGAACTAACGGCTTTCCTTGTTACCTTCCTACAGGTCTGCCAGCCCAGTGCAACAACAAGCACAGATGGAACCTCCCAGCCACAAGCACCCAGCACAACCAGGACCTGCAGGTTCATAACCAGTGGCGTAGGGAAGATTTGGCAAGGAAGTTGCTAGGGGAGACCACACAGTGGGCAGACAACATGGCTAGAAAGCCAGCATGGCCAGAAAGCACAGGCAGGCAAGACTTTTGCATCCAAGGCCTGCCTGGACTGCCAGCGGGAGGAGGCACTGAGCCCACCTGTGGCAGTAGTTTGAGTGGTCAGACTGAGCACTTGAGAAGGCGAGCATAGTTATGGCAGATCTGTTGGTACAGACACAAAACAGTCTTGTCCCAGTCCCTCCATATCCAGGTCTCCCTGCTCAAGCCTGTAACTGCCACAATTGTAAGTACTGTTGCTCAGAGGTAGGCACCCTATGTCAACCCCTATGTCATCAGCAGTTCATGACCCTGTACCTAGATCCTGACTGCCCACCCTGGTTTCCCCAGCAGTCAACCCCCATGCCCAACCAAAGCACCTGAACCCTCCACTCATGCCACTGAACACTGCATGGGCCTCCCCGACCACCACTCCCACCAAAGCAGCATGCCACCAGCCCTCCGCAACCTCCACAACTAGATCTGTGGGAGGAGGAGTAAAATGTCCCGTCACCCTCCAAGACAGCACACCTGGATGCCCCCAAAAGGGGGAGGAGGAAGAAATAAACGGACTTTCTAAATAATTAAAAGCACTTTTTAAATAATTACACTTCACTAAAATTCATTGAACAAAAGTTAAATGTAAGTTATTTTTCACAGTCCATGGTTTCTGTGCTTATTCTGGAAAAGGTGGGAGGTTTGGGGGAGCAGCGTAGTGCAGAATGGTAGTATGGCATAATGATAAGCTGCTTTAGGGGCTGGATGGGAAGGGTGTGGCAGCTGTACCGAGAACAGGGTGGAAAGTCCTCTGCCAATGCACTTGCACACAAAGGCAAAGGGTATATGGTGGGGTGTAGAGAATGGCATAGCGATAAATTGCTTTGGGGGCTGAAGGTCGGAAGTGCTTGCACTTGAGGATGGAGGAATCCATAATAGCCAGCACAGCATAGTAGCAGCAGGGGTATAGTGGAGGCTGTTGCCCAAACCTGGACTTCCCACCCAGCTGGTACTGCCCAGTACATGTGTGGCAGTACCAGCCCCTCAGCACAGACAGGCGGCCCCCTGAGCCCAGGCACTTGGGGAGACCATCCTTCCAGTCTCCTCTTCGCTCCCTCCCCCTACAATCCCACCCAACCGACCTCAGCAACCTGACCACCAGGGTATCAGAACTGGTAACAGTTGCGGGCAATGGCAGCCAGTGGTATGACACGGAGATAGGCTTGGCAGAGAGAGGGAGGCAGAACCAGCCGGCCACCCCAGCCAGCACAGCAGGCAAGTGCGGATAGACCACTGGGCTTCGTCCTTTTGGGGGGGGGGGGGGGGGGGGGGGGGGNCTGGCTGGAGCAGGGGAGTGGTCAGGAAACAGACAACTCGGCTCCATCCTTGGGGGAGGTCTCTGCCTGAGGCCAGGGGAGGGGGCAGGGAACAGTGGGGGGAGGAGGGGGGGGAGACACTGGTCTCCTTGAGGGCTCCTTAGACACTTCAGATTTTTTAACTGGGAATGAAATAGTTTCCCCTCAATTCCACATAGGGAGGGACCCAGTTTCCCTGGATCCAGTCAAGCAGCAAAGCTTGAGACTGCAGCAGTAGCAGCACTGGGGGAGTCGACTGGGTGAGGGGATTGCTCGAGTGATGCAAGGTGGCTCACTTTGCTCAGCGGGATCACATGGGGGGGGTTTCTTGTGTGTTGCCTGTTGTGCCTCTGGGTGCTAGGGCAGGAAAGTTTGACCTATAGTCCTGCTCTGTTTGCGGCCTTCTGGGTGCCTTCCTGATTTGGGAAAGGGGGGGGGGGCATATGGGCAGTGTCCCTCTCTGTCTGTGGGTGTCAGGTGCTGCCCATGCAGTGCCTCTCTGAGTCAATGGGTGCCCTGGATTGATAGAATAAAGCACCCTAATGCAGAGATCAGTAGCAGGCAGGCAGGCAGGGAGGGAGGGGATGTTGTGTCCCCAATGTGAGCTGGGCATGGCCTTTGTAAAAAATGGTTCCTTTGGAGATTCCCCCTGCCCCAACCTTTCCGTTGGGACCCCGGGTTTGAGGGCTTCCCTTGGCCCCAACTCCCTCCAGACCAGCCATGATGACTCAAGTTTTTCCACTGGCCAACCCTATTCCTGGAGGTTCCCAGTCAACAGAAATTATATTAAAGCTTCACCCAAGTCTAACCTGGGGTCCCCCTGTGTTGGCCAATTTCACACTTGCACAGGCACACTAGACTTATTTTAATAATTTTATACTTGTAAAATCAGATTAAGTATAAAGCTGCATTGAATAAAGAGGGCAAATCAAATAAAACATACGAACGCAATACTAATTTCACTATGAATTCCCTAAACTGAGACCTTATAAGGTTATATGTTATAATCAGTTATTTTAAATTTTTAGCATTTAATTTAATGGGTTCCCCAACTTGTTTTTTGAAATTATTATTTTTTTAATTAATTTTAGAGCTTTTGTTTTGCAATCCTAATCTTGTGGAAGTTAAAGTCTTACTCTAATAAATTAATTCTTTAAAAATGCATGACCAAATTTTTTTTTGACCAGTCAAATATCCAGCTCTTATTAGGAAGAGCTAATTCTGTTCAAGGAATGCAGGACAGCCATGAAAAACTACTTTAAAAAAAAAAAAAAAAGGCTTATCAGAACCACACACCAAGTGCCTATGAACTGGGAATACACACACACCTCAAAATACACTGGAATGAACTGGCAGCGAACTCCACCCATCCTGTTAAAGGTTGCACTGCTATAGAAACTATGTATGATTAATTGTGCAGCACCATGAATCAACTACCTGAAACAGAGGTAATCAAGGCAGTGCCTGAGATCAGTAGTCGCCAATCAACATTTCATAACTATCAGATCTTTAACTGAAAGCACCCCCATAAGCACTGTGTCAAGCAAATGAGACGCTGCTCCACTACAGCAAGGTTGAGGAAAATATTACTCTAGAAAAGCAGTTAGTATAGCACCTTTGTCAATTTTGTAATCTGACACAAAAAACACGAATATTTATTTACATTTTTATCCCATCCTTCCCCAAAGGCTCAAGACAGCTTACAAAAGACATAAAATACAATCCTTCCCCGCTCCCCCCCAAAACCAACCCACTCCAACCCTCCAACAACTTCCCACCTAATCCCTCTCCCTACCCCCGCCCACCAAATGCTTTAAACAAAAAGAAACATTTTACACCACCTCCGAAAGATGCTCAGGCCCAGACTGATCTCCAGGGGGAGCGAGTTCCACAACATTGGGGCAGCAGCTGAGAATGCCCTCCTGCACGCCCCTGCTGATCGCCCAAGGACGGGAAATTCACAGGAGGGTGGCCCCTGCCAACCGCAGGGGTCGCAACAGAGCATGGTAGAAAAGACAGTCTTTCAGACAAATGGGTCACAGTCATTTAGGGCTTTAAAGATCAAATCCAGCACCTTGAATTGTGCCCGGAAAATAGGGAGCAAATGCAGACTCTCTGGAGCACTGGTGTAATGTGCTCCCAGCAACCCATCCCCGAAAGCTGCAGCTTCCAAACAGTAATCAAGCGTAGCCCCACATAGAGTGCCGTGCAGTAATCCAGCCTCGAAGGGATGAAAGCATGGATGACAGTGGTCAAGTCTGAACCAGAAAGGCAGCAGCCTCCTCACCAGGTGAAGTTGGTGAAAAGCACTCCTAGCCACTGCCACAACCTGACAGTCCAGGCACACTATAAGGCTGTGAACCTGAGTGACCAAAGGTGGCCGGACCCCATCAATAACAGAGTCCCAATCCCCACCCACAGGTGACAGGGCAGGCCAACCATCATCACTTCAGTCTTGTCAGGATTCAGCCTCAATTGGCTCATCCTCATTCAGTCCCCAACAGCAGCCAGGCATCAGGTAAGTACCGAGACTACAGAACCTGGGTTGGATGAAAAAGAAAGAGGAACAGCGGAGTGTCATCATCATACTGATGGCACTTCACCCCAAACTGCCAAATGACCTCATCCAGCAGTCTCATATACACAAGGGACTCCACAGGGGAGGTCCCAAGACGAGGAGCAGCAATCACCCATCATCACTCTCTGGGACCTCCCTGACAGGAAGAAGCAGAACCACTCAAGAGCAGTCCCATGCACCCACACCACACTCCACAGTCATGTCAATAACACCTTGTGAAAGATCTAATAAGATCAACAGGGTAGAATTCTCCCTGTCAATCTCCAGGTGCAGTTTTATCGACCAAGGCCAAAAGTGCAGTCTCCATGCCATACTCAGGATAAAAGCCCAAGTGAAACAAGTCCAGTAATCCAATGACATCAAGGTGGGTCTGGAGCTGTCAGGCAACCACCCATTCAATAACCTTCCCTAAAAATGGAAGGTTAGAGACAGGCCGATAACTGACCGGAGAGTCAGTGTCCAAAGATGGCTTTTTAAGCAGGGGCCAGACAATTACAGTTTTAAGGAGGTCCAACACCCTACCCTCCCAAAGGGAGGCATTGACAACAACCCCAGCCAGCAAACATCCCCAATGTCTCCCAGCTGGCTTCCACCAGACAGGACAGGCAAGGATCTAATTCAATACTAGTTGTCAACGCCCCAAGCACTTCCGCCACATTGTTGAGTGAGACCAATTTAAACTGATCCAAACGAACAGGACAGGACTGAGCTTCCATAACCCCAAACTCAGATTTCTGCAGGTGAAATGGTAGCACCCAAGTCATGGTGAATACAAGCGATTTTGTCTGCAAAGTAATTAATAAAAATGTCACAGCAGACATTAGAGGACTCCAGTTCTGGGCAGACACAGACCACATTAACCACGTCCCTCACCACCCAGAACAGCTCTGCCAGACAAGACTTTGCAGACACTAGGATAGCAAAGAAGAAATCTTTCTTCACTGCCATCACAGCCACAGTATAGTTCTTTAAAAAGAGCTATGTGACAATCGGTTGGCTTCAGTGTGAGTCAAGTGCCACCTCCGCTCTAACTGCCTACACTCCTGCTTCAGCTGCCTCAGGTCCCCTGTATACCAGGGGGACCTACGCTGCCGCAGCAGTAAAAACAAACATTTGGGTGCAACTGTGTCGATGACCAAAGTCTTGTGCATACACTTAACACTGAATGAACAACACAAAAAAGCTTCCAGCTTAATACACAACCCCCAGCCACCTAGATTTGTAGACTTGATAATCCCAAAGTCTAGTATCCTCATCAGCAACAAGAGCTGGCTCCAAATGCCCCAAAGACACCTGCCATATGCAGATGAGAGATAGTTTCTCCTCCATGGAAGTCTCACCACAGTAGTTAGAGGTTGGGTTTAGCTTAAATGATTCTCTGAATTTTTGGAAGCAATGGATAACACACCACTGGATATTGTCATCCACATAAATCACTCTCTAAGTGGACTGTTCCAACACAGATAGGAGATAGATAATATGCAGAACAAACACTGTTAGCGATGGAAACCAGAAGAACAGTCTTCAAAACGTTTCATCAGCACAAGCCCCATTAAAATGACTGGGGCTTACTCTATCTAGTCTTAAAAACAAATCACTTCTAACATCAAACAGCAGATTTCCTTCTTTTCTGCTTAGCTCAGTCCTCTCTACAGGCATGTCTTGAAGTGATCCCTTGATCGATATTTAACTTTAGTGCTTTCATGAATGAAAGCAACAATTACAGAGATTTTTGTTCCTTAAATACTGTATCAAGATGTAGAGTCAACAGCATACCATGGAGTCTAGTTAGTCTAAGTCACAACAGTAGAAGCCACTTATAAATTACTGAATCGCCTTCAATACCTCATATGAAATATTTTCATTTCATTATATTGTAGTTCTTTCTGTACCTATACTGCTATCTTGAACAAAACCCATTTGCTTTTAAACAAACATCGTAACCAATGTTTGATTGGTTACGTTTTTATCGTAACCAAGCCAAGTAAGTGCACTTGAGACCTCGCATCTTCATGAATGTTAGACCCCTTGTCTCGCCCTCTGTTCCCCTTCCTATGTCTCTCCCCCAGCTCCTGTCTCTCAGATTGTAAGCCCTAGGGGCAGGGACCGTGTCTATTTTATTACTTTGTAAAGTGCCAGGTACACTGCTGGTGCTATATAAACGTTTGATAATAATAATAATAAACAGAAAAGCAAGACAACTGATACAGTTAAAAGAGCTGGAAATCTCTTAAGAGGTTTTTACTGCAGTGAATCACAAACTAAGCATGTTAAACCAGAAGACCACTCACCCCTCAAACTGACAGCACAAAAACGTTGCCTGCCAAATTTCTAGCTCTGTTTTGTCACACTATCAGGCAAAAGTGGTTTATGGCCAAAAACCACAGCTGAGTTCTGGTCCGACTGAGGTTCTGCATGGAGCATATCCAATCAGACAGACTGAGCAAACTTGCTAGATCCTCCAGCCTACAGTCTGAACAGCAGCAAAGTGGACTTTTTTAAAAAAAGGTGGTTTTTTTTATTTCTCAGGGGCTAATGCTCACAAATCAAATCCTTCAGAAGAAGAGATAATCTATAGCTTATTTGCCAGCTTAAAATGTCAACATATCCCATGCTTAGGGACAGAGCCATTGTTCTGCCTGTGACCATGGTCTCAAACACTTCACTTTGCGATGGGGAAGGGGAAGCAATGCAGCAAAAGTCTAGTTGTGCAAAAATAATATTCTGAGTAATAAATGAGTGACAGATCACAACATACAGAGTGCTGAAAACATTCCTTACCGCATGGACTGGGAAACTCATGAAATGAAAACCTGCATCACGACACATGAAGGCAGGCCCAAAGGAAGTAGAAACAAAAACAAAGCATGAAAGCAGGAAGATACTAAGAATAAATAGATGCAAATATATAATTGCTTCAAATCTCAGCTAGAGCATTAGTTACTGAAATGGTTAAAAAAAACATTTCAGTAACCTTACTTTCATTATTACTGCATTTCAGAAGTGCCTGGAGGCCACAAAGGAAATTGGGTACAGCATAGGTCTGGCCTACACAAGATTTTTCTTCACAATTTTTCCTCAATTTAACTAAATCAAAAACTACACCGCCAGAATCTTAGTGGGGACATGCAACTATTTTATATTACATCAGTGAGGAATCCACATAAGCCAATCTCACACCGATTTAAGGGTCTCTACACTAGGGGACTGCACGTAGGACCAACTGTGTGCTGACAGGACATAAACAGTCCCTCTTCAAGTAACTTGAAATCTATCTAAACAAGAAAACAGGTGAAAACTGAGCTACCCAAGGTCACACAGGAAGTCAACAGTAGTTCCAGGAATGGAACCCAGATCTCCCGACTCCTAGTCCAAAGCCCTATTGGCTGGACAACACAGCATGCTAAGGTACATACAAAGGTGTCATTAGCATAGAATGCCTAGAACCACAAATACAGATTTGATTTTTCTTTGGACTGAAACTACGAAGTAATAGTATTGAACAAAACATAGAATTGGTTTGAAGACATAACGGATGTTGTAAAATGACACCTCCAAAATCATTTTTGCTAACTGACTTATAGCATTCTTTCGCTTGGATCACCAAACCCGTAATGCATCAGCACATGCTCTTTTCTTGCCAATTAAAATGTCAGTTTTCTATAGGCAATGAATAGGTTTAATAAAGATTTCTTCCAAGTAAACTCAAAATCCATCAAATGAGCCAGCCATGAAAGCAGCCGAGTCTTCCAAACGCATTCTGTACAAGCCCCGCAGCACTCCACAGGGAAGTTGGATGCTGTGTAATACACTATAGTAGTTGTCCTCAGTGAATGAGGCATGAAAAGAACTAGCCAGCATTAAGATGTCATAAGCAGGGTCAGGGATGATGTACTGCCTTTGGAGGAGATAGATTTCTTCTTCTCCCACTCAGTTATCCTGCATATTCAGCAAGAAAATAACTGCAGAATGAAAGGATAGAATAGTACTTTTAAAGGTAATAATCTTCCTGCAAAGGCTATTTGTATCGCCTGATATTAATCACATCGAGTATGAACTCTCTCAAACATCTGTCTAGAAACACTGCACATTTTTGTCTTCATATCCACTTCAGCACGAAAGTAGAAAAAGTGAATAGAAAAAACAGCATTCTGAAGCTAGCACAGCTGCTTCAAAACCCAGCTACAACACAAAGCAATCAGTCAAGATCCTGCTTGGGTATTTGGTCATCACCGTTTTGGTAATCCCACACAAGAGGCGATGATACTTATCTAAGGCCCCACTGAATGTAGAACAGAGTTTGGAAGAACAACTTTAAACATGTCACCTACACATCAGCTTCCTAATAGTTTGGACAGCCAAAACAGACAAGGCCATACATACCACACAAGAATCACCCAAACTAATGAAACCTGCTACTGCTTAACTCAAGTCAGAGATTTTCAGCTATAAAAGGGGCTATATCTTCCCTCCAGGTGCACCTGCTGTGATGTTTTGGGTCACTTCTTACTTTTGGGCCCTTCTACCCAATTTGATTGAAAACTGCCCACGGGATCAGAAGTTATGGTGGACATATACACACCAAAAAGGTGATTGTATAAGCCTCCTTTCAAATGCACTTTTTAGCTCAGTTTCCTAACAAGATGGGGCCTTGTGCGTGCTGGCTAACCAAATCACAAGTCTGCTCTTTCCTCCACTGTACTGATGGGAGTAGACAAACAGGATTTAACCACTGTAATGTGGCTTATAGCAGTGCAAATGAGGCATAAAAGTTCCAAGGGAAAAAAAATAGCATCTTTATCTACAACTCAATTTAAAAAATAAAAATAAAAAGAAGAAATCTAATGACAACTTTTTGTTCTGTTCCCATTTCATTTTGGTATATCTCTCTGAATATTGTACATGCTTGTATCTTACAAGGAAGTGAACCTTGGTGGGATAAAAAGGCCTTCCATTTCTATCACTTCCTAAGCAACACTTAAACCCTGTTCACAGGAGATAAATGCACCAACATCTAGAACAGCAAGAGAAACCTCTTTCACATGAGCCACTTGGACCATTAAGTTTATCTCAGAAATTATCATCCAGTTATAGGCCCCAGCTGGCCGAGACCAGCCCATCTAAAATGCAAGCCGTTCATACTTTTACATACCTACACTGAAACAGTGATTCCATGGCCCTGTCTGCACTTTTGCCTAGCCACATTAGCAGAATAGCTTTCAAAGTCAAAGTTAAGTTCAGAATAAAAAAGGATATACCAGTCTTTGAGTGATATAAAACCAGTTCTCAAGTAAGGGTCCTGTTCTGTCCATGCCAATTAGGCATCCCTATAAGTCCACTATCATAGGGCTTGCCATATTTCAGATTCTGGAGGAGGGTAGCTTCAGATCTGGATTTTGTAGCTATTGAGAAACATGGGAAAAGCCTTGTAGCTTTTCCCATATATGTTTTTTTTTTCCCCCCAAGGACCTACTATGCTATAAACCAGAATTGTTTCCTTGGCCCTGTTACATCCACTTGTCATCTCTTATCCTTCAATAGCAAGGTCTTTGACTCAGGGACTGTCTTTCTGTTTGTGCTGTGCTAGGCACTGATCCATGACTATGTGCCACAGGAAAAAAGAAGATTCAGCAAGTAACTGAACTAATGAAGCTCAGTTTCCGATGGATGAGAAGAGGAGCCGATAGCCAAGGCTCTGTGCTCATTTGTTTTCTCCAAACAGAAGGGTGTGCAGGGAGAGAGGCTTAATACAGAGAGGCTGAGTTGGGATGGAGCCTCAGTAGCACACATGCATCTTGTAGACACTCATTTTCTGGCACACAGGCATGAGATAGCAGCTAGCCACAGGCCCCTCTTCCCTAGAGAAAGGTCTGGGCTACGTGGGCTGAACAAATCATGTTTAAAATGTTTTCAGCTTGGACTTTAATTAAGCCTGTTTGCATAACAGTTACGTTGACATGGTTAAATTGCTTATGGAGAGAAAAGTCATGAAAGCACCAGCCTTTGGAGTTACTGTCCTAATCAGTATGTGCCCTGTTTAGTCCCATGACATTCAGCAGGCATGGCCAATTAATCACTGTCCATTACATCTTCTGGTTCAGCTATTGGGTAAGAAACTCAATTGTGTTTCATGAACACACACACACACACACACACACACAAATAAAGTTTAAAAGGTGCTTATCCAACCCCTTTTATTCCTCCCAAGAATTAAAGTAGAAAGCTACCAGGTTGACCACCACAGGAACACACTTCAGTTTCCATTTGCAAGAAGTTACTCAGTTTCACATAGTGCTATCCCACTTACACTTTTTCAACTGATGCTTTGCTTCATGTTATTTCACTTTACTTAACTAATTCACTCACAATGAAGCTTGATCTAGTCTGTGATAGGGGCTGGGGAACCTTTTCCCTCCTACAGGCCACTTAGAAAAAGAGTACAAGCTCCGTCAGCTGGATAGATGTTGGGTGGCAGGGGTGCTTAAAGGATGCTTAGATTGGGGAAAGGAAGAGAAAGGTCCAGATCATGGGTCTGTGCGATGGATCCTTACCCTAGAGGGCATGCTATCATCTCTGCCCCATTCCTTTGAGCTCAACTCTTTTAGTGCTTCAGAGTAAGGACTGGAATCATAGGCCAGACTCAGGAATTGGGAAAGAGCCAAATAAAAGATAGCTATGGACCAAATCTGGTTCACAGTTTCCCCACCCCTGCCCTAACCGATAGCATCAGCAGCATTTCAGGAATGAGTTTTTCAAGTGTAGTTTGGGAAGGGCTTGAAGTCATTAATAAAAAACAACAACACAAGCATTGTTGTAAAAACAAGGATTTACCTGGACAGGACAGGTGCCTATCACTTTGGTAATCTAGACCTGTTGAAGCCAAAGCGAAGACTGTTCAAAATCAATGGAAAAGCATGTGCAGAATAGTAGCCTAAGATTATAAAGTTGCAAACCCATACCGATGTCTTCTTCAAACGATAGCTTTCTATGCAGGCTTGGACTTAAAGCAAGGCAGTTTACCATGGACCGCACACTATCTGCTATATATGCTAGGGCAGCAGCCCCCCCCCCCCCCCTCTGTGCCTAAGGCTCAGTATGGGGCTCCGTGATGGTGGGTGCAGGGGGGCTTCCCAGGATACCATGAGCAGTGGCAGCTGGTGCAGGGGTTCCCAGGACAGGCACTTTACTTCAGACCCCCTTCAAGTCCTTCCCAGCCCAGTTTTATGAAATAGATGCATTAACATTCCCGGACTTGAAAAAGAAATGGAGTTTGAACAACACAGGGTCAAAAGCCTGCTTCCCATTAATCTACCCTTTCAAGAAGAGCCAAGAATAGAGTTTACATGATTTAGTATCTTAAATCCCATTTTTTTAAATGACAACTTTTGAATCCACATGTTCAGACAAAATAGAAAAACCACTGCCAGGTACTTAACCTTGTAGTACTTTAACCAAGAGTTCTCACATTCAAGGGTAGCAACACAGAAGACACTTACCCCAATTTAAAAACTTGTCTAAATTCCATAATCGTCCCCAGAAGAACAGGTAAAATTCAGGATTAACATCAATTAGTCCAGGGTAAGCAATCTGTGCAAATATGCTGCAAGTCTCATTTATTTATTACATTTTTACCCTGCATCATCCCACACAATGGTGGCTCGAAGCAGCACCGACATTAGCAATCAACAGGACTTAGGTAGAGATATGAAGGCCAAAGTTAAAAAAAAAAAAAA
>QEPC01000448.1:66505-82240 GCA_003113815.1 Sphenodon punctatus | reverse complement strand
TATAATTGGGTTGTGGAATCTACTGCCAGAGGCTGTGGTAAGGGCCAGTACTATAGCTGAGTTTAAAAGAGGTTTGGACAAGTTTCTGGAAGATAGGTCCATTAGCAGCTATTAGCCAGACTGGATCAGGAAACATGACGGGAGCTCGGGGAAAACAACCAGGAATGGATCCCCCATTGTGATCTGTTGGGTGCTTCTCCCAAACCACTGTGATTGGCCACTGTCAGAGACAGGATGCTGGGCTAGATTGGTCTGACCCATCATGGCACTTCTTACGTTCTTATGCCATGGCCACTGCTGCCACTCCTTCCCCCCTGGAGCTGGAACTCTGACACTTCTTCCTCCTCTGGGACCCTGCCAGCACTCTCACTCCTGCCACCACCACTGGTGCCTGTCAGGTCCCAGGTGCAAACCCTTGGCCTTGGGATGCGGGAGAGGCGCTTTTGGGGCCTGCACCCCCTGGTGGACCTGTGTTCACCTCCCGCATTCCTCCTCTATATGCCTTCCCCTGTCTCACTGTCCTTTGCATGGCTGCACCCTCTCCCAGCTGGGGCTTGTTTCCCCAGTCCAGCCCCCCAGCTTTCTGATTGGCCACAGATGGTACTTAAACACTGATGTGGCCTCAGGAAGCTGGTGGAGCAATGTCTTTTCCCCACTTTAATCTTTGCTCTGTCTCTGTCTCGTTCTAGTTCTCTGCTCAGTAGCAGGGATTCCCCCTTGATTGTGTGTTGTGTATACTTGGTGTGTTCCCATACCCCCCTGTTCCCTCCATAGCCTGTGGCCTTAATCCCCTCGTGGTGTGTTCCCTTACCTCCCTGTTCTCCTCTCCCTGCCCCCCAGCCTGTGTGTCCAATCCCCTTTTGGTGTGTTCCCTTACCTCCCAATTTCCCCCATAGCCCGTGAGCTTGATCCCTTCTTGGGGCTGTACTGTGTGTTGGGAGTCTCAGCTTCACCCCCCCCCCACCACCTGGTTGTCCCTCTGGGGACCCTCGTGTCTGGTACCCTTCGTGGGAGTGTCAGCTTGGTGTCCTGGGAGCCCTGGTGTAGTTCTGCTGCCCTGTCTCCTTTGGGAGGGTCCTTTGTGTGTTGTCCCCCACTATCTAGGTTTTCCCCTCCACCCAGAACTTGGTAGTCCTGTCCCATGCCCCTCTTCCAGAAGAACCTCCTGGACTAGGGTCCTTCGTTCCTGGTAGTTCCCAGAGTTATAGCTCCCTACGGCCCTCCCTGTAACTTCAGAGCTCTGTGTTGGACCCCTATGTCCTCCCTTCCCTTTGTGGTGTGGGTTCTTCCTTCTTCTCTTTGACCTCAATGATGAGTTAGACCCTCTCTGAGGCTGGGTTTCCTGGCCGCAAAAAAAGAGTAGGCTCTTGGGTTCCAAAATATAGTGAGAAGTCCTCTTTCCCGCAAGCTTCCCACCCCCACTGGGGTCCTTCCTTGTCCTTGTGGAGTGGGGTGTCCCTCATCCTTATTCCCCTGATACCCTCTCCCCTTGTGGCAGTGCCCCACAACTCCTGCTACCCCCATGTTTGCGGCCCCACTGATTCTATGGGAATACTGCAACAACTGCCAACAGAGTGCACGCACGCACAATGCACATGTGTTCTATATTCATGTGGGCCCCTGGTACAGATGCACTAGCTGTCCCTCGGATAGCTGCACCCTTGGATAATGCATTCTTTTGGGGGTGGAGGCTGACTTTTTTGTTAGAATCTGAACGGCCTTGAACTCGACCCCTCTGTTCCTAGATCATTACCAGCAACTCCAAGGGTACAAATCCTCCATCCATTGAGTTGATGGCTCAGCTCCCACTGACTTTAGTGGACGGAGGAGTAGTGCCCCAGGTCTTTCCTATAGAAAATACTTTCCCCAGCCACACAGGGAGTTAGGAGTACAAGTTCTCTATCCCTGGAAAAATCCAAATTAACTCATCATCCTAATACCATTTTCTCAAAAGCTTGCTTACTCTCACTAACATAAACTGGTCCAATAAGACATTGGCCATTTCTACAGGGACCGGGGGGGCAGTCTGTGTGTGTGTCACTGTGGGAGCCATGCATGGGGAGAGGCATCAGATGGGCGTGCACCCACCTCCACCCATCTCCATGCATGAAGCAACCTGGCTTTTCTCCAGTTGCTCCATATGTGGAGATGGGTGTGTCGCAGGAGCACACGCCTACCCACCACCATCACTCTTGCACAGGCAGTGGAGAGTCTCATGTAAAAACAGCCATCATCTTAACTACTTTGCTTCTTGTCTCTCACATGCTAATGCTTTGGGTGGAATCCTCCATCCCTTTAGCATTTCCTGCGTTGCCAAACCTAAGACTTCAAATAACGTGGTTCAAGTGGCAAAAACTCCCATGAGATTGGCTTTTTGCCTTCTGTTTTTGTGCCCTGTGGGTCACATTTTTAAAGACTTTTTTTCCTCTAACCATGAAGACTAGCAACTTATTTTTTTAAATTAAACCTGACATTAGCACGTGTACTCAGGTTTGGTTTCCAGGAGTTGAAGGTTTAAAAAAGCACCGAATAGCAGGAGATTAACCATAAATCCACCAGAATGGGCAACACTGTAGTATGCAGCACTTTAAACTTCAAAGCACTTTTAAAATTCAAATCAACAAATTTCCAGTGCTCAACAAATCTTTTAGGTAGGAAAATATCATTCCTTATTCTCCAGACGGGAATGGTCAAAGACACAGACAGACCGATCAACCCCAATAACACCATCCCTGCCCCCTTACACTGAATTGCTCAAGAATACACAGAATCATCAGCAGGGCCAAATTAATTATGATGCTGTGCAGGCACAGGCAACCTGTTGTAGGGCACTGTGGGTAAATCGTCCTCACAGGACCGCCTCAGAGAGTAAATCTGCAGGTGTGACTTACCTCCCAAATACTAGTGTGGTGACAGCTCTTCTGGCCCATCTCATCTAATATCCTGTCTCTGGTATTGGTCAATAACTGATGCTTAAAGAAGGACAACTCCAAAGCCATCTCCATTA
The DNA here is from genome assembly GCA_003113815.1 of Sphenodon punctatus. Taxonomy (NCBI): domain Eukaryota; kingdom Metazoa; phylum Chordata; class Lepidosauria; order Sphenodontia; family Sphenodontidae; genus Sphenodon; species Sphenodon punctatus. The sequence goes on along the minus strand of QEPC01000448.1, from coordinate 79,233 downwards.
TGTATCCAGATAAAGTGCATATTCACAAGGAACAAAGGGTAATTTCAGACGTTACGGGCCTCCCTCTTACCACAGTCAATACCTTGTGGTGGAGGAGAGGCCCGTAATGTATAAAGGGTTCCCGCCAGATGTTCACCCCAGTGAATCTCTGACAGGAATCCGATTAACCACGATTCCGGAGGTGAGGCTGGCCCCACCTCCAGAATCGTGGTTAGCTGGATCACAGTCTGGAATCGGCGGAAAGTAACGTCTGTTACCTCTGCCGATTCCGGACCGTGGCCCAGACCCCAATGTGGGATCGGACGCAGGGGCCAGATTGGCTGCTGCACCCGTCCATCTCCCAGAGGGCGGGCGGCCAGGGAAACGTGGGGGGGCGGGGCTGTGCAGCCACACATCGCACTGCGCAGCCCCGCCCCCTCCCCAATCCCCTGTAGCAATCAGGCCGGCACATCTAAAGGACGGACGGCCTGATTCCTGTCCGGGATCAGAAACGGATCCCAGACCATGGTTAGAGGGAGGCCGTATCGTGTGAAATCACCCAGAGGTAAATCTTACCTGACCATTACTGGTGATCAGCTCCTGCTCTGAAGCATGATACTTAAGCTATCTATTTTAAGAGACTACAGATGCAACCCAACAATCACTTACTCCAGAGCACCGAAGACCATAAGGAAGCCACACAGACCCCTTGGTGCTGCCCTCAGAGGACAACCAACCTGGGTAAGGTGTCTAGTTTTCTCAATGGGTGGCCCAGCCCTGTAAATATTCTCTACCTCTTGTTAGTATAGGAGCCCCTCCACTATTCATGGAGCCGATGAATAAAGTTATATGACAATGTGAGTGTGAGAAGCACTAGTGTAAAATAAAGACCTGCCGAGTTTTGAATGCAGGAAACTCCACCCTGAGGGGACACAGCAATTTCATGGTGAGCTACTATTTTTCACAGAGCCCCAACTTCCTTTGATCCAACAATGAATTAAGGGAAATAATTTAGAGATGCTCTTTGAAGCCACTTTATTAAGCTAAAATAAACTTGAAAGCCTCAATAATGACACATCTCTGTAGTTCTAGTTCTGAGATTTGAAACAAGGAAATGCGAAGTGTTCTCTTTAGAGGAGCCTGTTATCACCAAAATCACTGCTCTGGGAATGCTCGCAGACATGCCTAGGGATCAAAATCTGTTAGGCATATATCATTAACTTAATTTCCAAATAATGTGAACTCCATTCACTCCTCTCTCTTTTTATTACATCTGCTCAAACTGGCAGTGCTGCTAACCCCACAGCCTGTGGCTTGTTCTGAAAATACCCCACACCCACACCACAACTACATGATCCACAGCCTTTTGAAGCCTTGCACGTTGCAATGCAATACAGTCTTACAGAACTCTACTAGCTGCTGCAGCCTGAATAAGGGACCCATAAGGCAGACAACAGTCTTCAAAGAGTTGGGGGTTTTTGTCAAGTGCCTCCCCATCATGCATGTTGCAGGGCTGCATAAGGTGCCAATGCTGCCCTGCAACATGCATGATGGGTGGGGAGGTGCTTGTCTAAAAACACCCGAAGTCTGATTCACAGGCCTCCAGAAGAGACTGCAAAGAGGTGGTGGTGGGGCAGGGCCTCAGAACTGGAGGGGAAAGTCACATTGTGAGTAATGCACTAGACTGAAGCTCAGGTGATTCGGTTTCATATCCTACATTTGCCCTAGTGCTAGTAGTTGGCATGAGTATGAGTCCCACTGGAGCAAATCCTCCGTTAAAGTGGGATGGGACTTGCACCCAGGCTAATTACAAGCACCAGTACTATCCACTGGACAATCATGTGGTTATGCACAAACACTGCTTCTGACAGCATGGAGTGGCCTTTGCCAGTAGTGCCTGCTTTGCACACAGCCAGGGAACACACTGATGGTCAATATGGACAAATATTAGCCAAGCTTTTGCTCTATGAGAACTTGTTGCCTCTTACTATAATTAAATAACCTGATTTTTTTTCTAATGGTTTTGTTGGTGAAAATCATTTGACGCTCAAAGTCGCCCCCCGTTCCCCTTAATGGTCTTTGACAGAAATAGTTTGGGGAAATCAAATACATGTTGATCTTTCCTTATATGTAAAAATTGCTTAGGGGAAAGCGACTATCTGCATCATGGCTTCCAGAGGGTCCTAGTTTCCTTGGATAGTGCAACTTCTTCAGAGGGGGATCCTGGTAAATACACAGGCTCCCTAATTGTCTCCTCTCACATCTTCCTCCAGCAAAACCTCGGGTGATTTCAGATGAGACGGGGCGGCATTCGCCCCGTCCCGGAATCACCCAAACGATTCCCCGCCGGGATCACTCCAGCACGTCCAACAGACGTGCCGGCTGATCCCGGCAGGGAATCGGGGAGGGGGCAGGGCCGCGCGGCGCAATGTGCGGCCGATCGGCCCCGCCCCGCTCCCCCGACGCCCGCCCTCTGGGGAGACGGGCGGGCACCACGACCAATGCGGCCACAGCGGCCGCTCGAATTGACCACAGCCCAGAATCCCACTGGGGATTCCGGGCCGTGGTTTCCGTCCAGACGGGACGGGCCCCTTCATCGCGACGGGGAATCGCATTCATCACGCGATCAGTGCTGGCCCCTCCAGTTCAGCCGATCGCGTGGTGAATGTGATTCCCCGCCGCGATTGACCGTGGCAAACATCTGGGGGGGAACATCCGGTTCCCCAACAGACGTTACGGGACCATTCCCCACCACAGGATATTGACTGTGGTTGAGCGTGATCTCATAACGTCTGAAAATACCCCTCTTTGTCTCACTTCCCCTCCCCATCCACTGGGCCCAGTTTCCTCCTGATGTTATAGAGTAGGAGTGTCCAAAGTTCCCAACCCCAGGAGCCATGTACTAAAACTTTCATATGACCAAGAGCTGCAAGATACACACCCATATGCACACACAAACCTCTCCTGCTTAATGATTGGCTAGCAGAGCCAGTGCCTGCCTTTAATTGTCCCTAGAACCACATTTTGGTCACCCCTTATAGGGCACTCAGAATCCTGGAACCAGGCCCAAAGCTGCCTTTCAGACCTTGAAAAGTACGAGGCCATTTTCAAAATTGCTGAGCATCCCACAGCTCCCTTATGGGGATTTTCAGAAGAGATCAGCATGCTGGGGAAAATAGGAGCTGAGCACCTCTGAAAATCAGGCCAAAAATGTTTCCATGGGGAGTGGATAAAACAGGTTTCTATTTGCATGCCACTATCTCTATACATCTCCTCTCCAGCCTTATCTGTATGCCTGGAAGCAGCAGGCATGTAGACAAAAGATGACCTACTGGCGCAGGGGAGATTCAGGAAAGCTTTCCCTTCAGGACAAAGTCAATGAGTAACTTGCTGCCGCTAGCAAAATGAGAGGAGCAGGGCAAGCAATATGGCATTGTGCATGCAGGAATGAGCATGTAGGGACTCAAGAGGAAGAGAGACTGACCTGGTGGTTACAGGAAAAAGTGCACAGGGCACCTCTAGCTAGATTGCTATGCTCTCCTCCCTACAAATGCCTGTCCCAAGAAATCACACAATACAACCTGTACATTAAGATATTGAGATGTCAATAAGAGAAAAATCAAACATGAAGAACTGTCACACCCACTTCAGACATATGTTAACCCCATTCACACACATAGTGCACCATTGCCCCATTCACATAAAGTGTCCCATGAGCTCCTCTTGTATGCATGCACCCAGCACCCCCTCACCCCTTCCATACACACCCAGCACACTCACCCCATCTGCACACACCCAGTGCCCACTTGCTCCTTCCATCTGCACCAAATGCATGGCCCCTCACAACACACGCATATTGCCCTCTCATTCCATTCCCACACACACAACATCCCATTATTCTATCCACACATACAGCATGTACTTCCCCATCTGCACACACAAGCAGCATCCCCTTGTTCTATCGAGACACACATAACATGCACTCCCTCACCTGCACACACACAGCATCTGCTCATTCTCTAACCACAAGTGCAATATGTACTACACACCCATCTGCACATGCATACACACACACAGCATCCCCTTGTTCATACACACACACAGCATGCACTACTCCCATCTGCACACACACACACACAGATTACCACCACCACCCCTCATAAAATGCACTCACCCTATCTACATACGCTCTACCTGCTCAGCTCACACATACCCAACCCCCATCTGACTCAGACTCCAGAAGGGTTTCCTGAAACTTTCCTGGCACCTACATCCCAGAAGCTTCCAAGGTAAATATCTTGTCCAATGGGCAGACCAAACCTGATGACTCAGAGAAAGGAGATTATGTGCAGGCCACAGAATTTGAATATATGAGCACAAATCACTCATTTTTTCAAGAGCATCATGAGAGTGCTCATACTCACTACCATTTGCCTGGCATTTGCTGAAATTCCCATCCACACATCCACTACCAAGCTTCCCCGCTGAATCAGAAGGAGACAGATCAGCAGGATCCCAACAAGTGTGTAGCTGTAATAGGGACAGGCACTGCAATAGGGACGAGCCTTAGGGGTCCATGCTCTGTGGTGTAACTGCATCTCCTACCTCTGGAAGGAGGAGCAGGAAGGGGCCGATTCCAGTCTAGCTACCTGGAGTTCTTGTGGTTACAACTCAAGTATGACATAATCTGCTAGATTAAAGGAGGTGGGGGCCCCATGCTAAATCATGCTGTACCTCTCCCCCCCCCCTTCACACTACACACTACTCTTCCACAAAAACCAGGGCATTCAAGCTATGTGGCCTCTTAAACTAGCAGTGTCTTTAGGGGCTGTCCATAAAGAATAATACTGTTTGTTGTTGGTTTTTAAACCCTACCCCCTTGTCACAGTTTGTCACATACTACAGTTGGACTAGATGACCCTTGAGGTCTCTTCCAACCCTAACATTCGACGATTCTACAGACCCTCCTCCAAAAGGTATGTCACACAAATCATGCCTCCCCCTCCACATTTTTAGTACCAGTAATGAAGAACCCTATTTATTATACAGAAGGAATACCTTTTTTTGTTTTCAGACGTAAAAATGTAATTGAAAAAACGAATAACAAGAAATTATTGTGATGTCACATCATGACCAAGACACCCTCCCCCACTTATCACAAATATCACTTATCCAAGCCCCTTCTTGAATGACATTTTATGGACAGTCCCTTATTGACTCATGTAATCAAACAATTAAATCCCTCGGCTTACACTGAGATTTAGGCTAGGCAGACATGCACAAATGCTGACTGACCCCCAAATGTGGGTCCTGACTGCTGCAGAACAGTTCATGTAATGGTTAATCCAGCCCTGATCTGTGGAGTAAGGCCTATTGGAGTCATTCCTGGAGAAAGAATAAATGCAATGGAGGGCAGCTCATATATCACTCATACAATAAATGATCCATAGGATGAAGCTAAAATCTCAGCCCCAGCAGCACAGAAAGCCAATAAGGCAAAAAACAGCACGGGGACTGTTATTGCTTTTTCCTGATGTGGGCTCCACAACTCCAGCTGAAATGATGAGGAGAGCAAGAAAATAAGACGCCAGTCTCCAGACATTAAAGCAAATCAATGGCGAAGCTCCTGCTGGCTTTGACTATGCAGGCTCACAGTTCTAAAGGACTAGTGAAGCAAAGTATTTATGACGCCTTCCATTAAGGTACTCCAGTTGCAAAGCAGATAAAGGTTACACCCATTTTACAGGTGGGGAAATTGAGGCACAGAGCTACTGAGGACTCATTCACAGGAACCAACTACTCTGGGATAACCTCACAGAAACATATGAAGATTTTTTTATTTGCCTCCTCAAATTACCCACAGTTGAGGGCAGCCTGGGGCCGTTCGCTGCTCATGGGACTTCTCTCCCACCAACTCCCCCTGCAGGTTCTCCTGAGGTGTTTACATGATACACAAGCACTTCTGGAAAAGGGAGAACTACTGCAGGATAAAGTACTTCTCTCTAAATGAGAGGGTGAGTAGTTGCCAGTTATTCTGGGGTGAGTGTGAAACACAAGAAACATGCCTAAGCAGGGTCCTGATGAGACAGGATCGGCACAGTTAGATATTATTAGGCATTCTTTACGCAAAGCGTGATAGTAGGTAACGTCTTATGTGGAGGTTGCATCTGTGTGTGACCCTGTATCATCTCCTACTCCAGCCAACCAGACATGTGATACCTCATTTTAAAGGTCTTGCCAAGACAAGCCCAATATGCCCAACCCCATGTTTGTGGGTCAAAGGGTTCCAGAACTATTACTGGTCCCTGCCTGATCATGTCACAATGTACATGATGTCATGGTGCCTGGTGACATGGGGGCCTTAGTGCTATGTGTCAGAGCAACTGGTAAGCACCCCTGCCCCCCAACATACCAACGTTTTTCCAGAGTATGATATCTTTGACTGTGTTCACTTTAAAGGCTTCAAAATTGACCTGTATGTAGCCTGGGTACTCAGGATAGTGCTTTTGGATGTTTGGCAGGGTCTGCTGCTGTTGGAGGGGTTTTATTAATTTTTTTAAAAATCTGTACAGGCACTCATGCTCATTGGCTGCACAGACACACATCAGCAGTTCCATCCTGTCTTGTTGTCATTATTATATCCACTTTGATTGGCTGTCAGGAGTTTACCTCACTGGACATCACAATACTGAAAGGACTGGCTGACCTGAGCCAGCTGCAGTACATGTCCCAGCTCACTCCCTACTTCTCTGCCCAAGAAGACAAACTTTATGCTTTGATGTAAGGAGGATCCTTTGATGTAAGGAGGAACCTCCTCCCAGGGGTGGCTGGGAGGATCCTTCCACTTGCAAGCTGCTGCCAACCGGTGGAGTGGATCCATGCTAGATCCTTGTCAAAAGTCTGTGCCTTTTCTTGTCCAATGGGCAAGTATCAGATGTACTACAGGCAGGGCCGGCCTTAGCGTAAGCGGGGCCCAGGGCAGGGAACAAATGCAGGGCCGCTATCTTTTGCCGACAGCAAATCTGCTAGTGGCCGGCAGGCCTAGGGGCGCTCCCCAGCTCAGGGGGTGCTCCCCGGCCCGGTGACGGCGAACTACCCGGGCCGGGGCTTGGGGATGGGTGATGGGGCACTCCCCTCCGCCCATCCCCAAGCCTCAGCAGCCACTCAGCAGCCGTTCAGATCACTTGCCTGATCCACTGCCGCCACTGCTGCCACCATCACCTCTGCTGCCACCATCACCTCCGCCACTACCTCTGGCCTGGGCCTCACGCCGGGCTTGGAGCTTCAGGCAGGACAGGCACCGTGGCAGCAGATTAAATCTGCCATCACGCTGCTCACCGCCACTGGAAGTTCCGCTGGTTCCCCCTCCGCTGCCTGTCACAGTCTCGGCCAGGGGAAATGAGGGAGAGGCAGGGCCTCTGCCTCTCCCTCATTTCCCTTGGCCGAGAGACTGACAGGTGAGGGGGGTACTCACAGAGTGAGGGAGAGGTGGGGCCTGTCAGTCGGAGTCAGCTGGGGGCCCCGCACTCGGGGGCCCCAGCTCCCGGGCACTGTCAGGCTGGGAGCTGGGGTCCCTGAGTGTGGGGGGGGGGCCAGGAGCGGGGCCTGGGCCGGCCACCCCGACCCACCCCACAGTAGGGCTGGCCCTGACTCCAGGCAGGGAGGTGGAGTGGGGACAGTGCACTGTCTACCTTTGACACTACCTAAGACTCAACAGTACCCAGTGATGGCCTCACAGCACACACTTCCGTCCAACTGTGGGTGTGCAGTGCCCTCACAGAGCAAACTTCCCTCCAAGTGCAGGTGTGCTATTTTGAATACTAACCTTTAATTACAAGAAAAGGCACAGACTTTGGATGAGGGGTGGGGGAATGAGGTTGGAGAGAAGTACTGAATGCAGATGGGGCAGTTTTTATTGGAGGGCAGGGGGCTCTGGGAGAAACAGGGAAGGCAAATTGCGGGAAGACAGGGACTTTGCACAAAGTGTTGTGGGACCCTGTGGTGGACAGGAACAGATGGGCCCCGACGGAGGTGGCAACATTGGAGCAGGGAGGACGACTGCCACCAGCGGTGGCACTGACATCGTTGGGAGGCACCCCGCCCCTGCCTGGGCAGGCACGCCACAGCCACGGAAGGAGGGCAGAGCCTGCAAGGGGAAAGGCCAGCGAGGACGCCAGAGAAGACGGCGGGAAGGCGGACAACAAGGGTGGACTCCAGGTGCCAGCAGAGGAGCCCTAGCCTGCAGGGAAGTGGTGTTACAACCCGAACTGGGGGCAGTAAACTGTGAGGGACGAGGAGGGACCCATGAGGGAACGGGGCCTTCCCCTCTATTGACCCCAAGACTGAGGGATCCGCTGGGATTGGGGGAGGGTAGATTCAGGTGACAGTCCATGGCAGGAGGCCGGACAGGGGTGCAGGTGCGTTCCCCTCTGCACCCATAAGGCCCTGCCTGACAGAAAGGGGATTTCCCCACCCCACCAGCCCCGGATATGGAGGCCGGCTGGGCACAAGCATAGGGGGAAGTTCACAGACCCACCATGGATCCTTTCTTGCTCCTCCCTTAGAAGGCTGGAGGGGTGATGTATTCCAGGCATCTGGTGCAGCGGAGTATTCCAGGCATCTGGTGCAGTGGGGACAGTGCATGATCTGCTAGGAGGATCCTTGCATTTGCAAGCTGCTGACAGCCGGCGCAGAGACAATGGAGCCATGCTGGATTCTATCCTTTCCACAAAACCCACCCAGAAACCTCTCCAAAAACCTCTCATCCTCTCCCCAGCAAAGTCCTGGGTGCAGATGCAGTTGATGTCTTGGGTGCCACTCCCAGGGACCGGAGGGAGCCAGGGGGTGTTTCACAGCAGATGGCTGCCTCTTCCTGCTCAGTTCAAACTCCCTGCTCCCAGCACGAACACCAATGAATAAGACTGCGTAGGGTTAAGAGTCTAGCAACTCCTGAACTGCTGCAGGGAGTTTAACTGCTGGAGATTCCTGCCTCCCCCCAGCAGTTCAGGAGTTGCTAGACTCTTAACCCTACAGTTTTATTTATTGGTGTTGTTGCAGGGAGTTAGAGCAGGATGGGAGGGCATTGTGGATGCTGGGGGATGTCCTCTCTCCGGTTACCATCCTAGGCTCCCCCCTCAGGACACTACCTTCTGAGGTCTCCTCCCATCCTGCACATGCTGAGCTGAAAGATACATTCTGTTTATTTTCTGGGATCGGTTTCAGATGGTGTCGTCTGCCGATGTGGAGTTCTTGATGGGATCTGTTCGTGCCACCACTTGTGAACAAGACCCATGCCTGTCCTGGTTGGTGAAAGTCAGCCAGGAGTCGTTACGGCCATTGCTGGCTGGGGGTGGTTAGTGCCTCCCTTCGGGAGAGCAGGGTGCCTGACTACCTGAAGGAAGCTGTGGTTAGGCCCCTGCTCAAGAAACCATCTCTTGACGCTGATGCTCCTGCCAGTTATCGGCTGGTCTCTAACCTACCCTTTTTAGGGAAGGTTATTGAACGGGCTGTGGCACGGCAGCTCCAGGAACATCTGGACCGCACCGGTTTCCTTGACCCCTCTCAGTCTGGGTTTCGGCCTGGGTATGGTACGGAGACTGCATTGGTGGCCTTGGTTGATGATCTCCATCTGTCATTGAACCATTGGTCCTGCTAGACCTTATTGGTCCTTTCCGCTGCATTCAACAGTCGACCACGAGGTGTTGGTGACTCGCCTGTGGGACTGTGCCGGGATTGGCGGGACGGTCTTGTACTGGTTTCGTTCATTCCTGGCCGGGAGAACTCACTGGGTGGTTTTGGGGGGGTATATGTCTTCCCCCCGGGACCTCACTTGTGGAGTTCTGCAGGGTGCCATTCTGTTCCCCCTCTTGTTTAACATCTATATGCAGCCATTAGGGGAGATTGTGAGAGGGTTTCAGGGCATGCAGTGTCATCAGTATGCTGATGACGCTCAGCTCTACCTCTCTTTTTCTACCGACCCAGGTCACGCAGTCTCCTTATTTTCCCAGTGTCTGTCAGCTGTGGGGGCTTGGATGAGGTTGAGCCATCTGCAGCTGAATCCTGACAAGATGGAGGTGATGTTGGTGGGCGAAGGCTTGAGGGGCCTAGGGGTGGTTGAATCTACTCTTGTGGGGGGGGGGGGTCGCCCTCCCATGGTCTCTCAAGTATGGAGTCTGGGTTTGCTCCTCGATTCGCAGCTCAGCTTGGAATCTCAGGTTCTGGCTGTGACGGGGAGTGCATTTCGGCAGTTACATCTTGTCCGGTGGCTTCGGCCATATCTCTCAGACTCTGACCTCGCCACTGTCATCCATGCCTTCATCATCTCGAGGCTGGATTACTGCAATGCACTGTACTTGGGGCTGTCCGAGAAGCTGGTCCGGAGGCTGCAGCTGGTGCAGAATGCCGTGGCCCATCTCCTTACGGGGGCGGGTCTCAGGGAGCACATGACACCAGTGCTCTGGGCTCTGCACTGGCTGCCTATAAAGCACCGGGCTAAGTTCAAGGTGCTGGTTTTAACCTTTAAAGCCCTTCACAGCCAGGGTCCTGCTTATCTGCAGGACCGCCTCACTCCCCATGTGCCCGTACGACCCCTGCAATAATTCTTGGGAGCCTTTTTGGAGGTGCCCCCGGGTGAGGTGGGTGGCTACCGATGTTAGATCTTTTTCGGTGGCTGCCCCTGTGCTGTGGAATTCGCTCCCAGAGAAGGCTCAGTTGGCCCCCAATCTCCTGTCATTTTGACAATTATGTAAGACCTGGCTGTTCTGACAGACCTTTGGTGAGGGGTTGGGGGGGAGTGTTGTTTTTTTTCCCCCTGCATAATATGGAATTTTTAATTGTTTTAAATGTTTTATTGTTTTTATAGTTGTTGTTTGACGCCCCGGGCTGCCCTGTGGGCAGGAGGGGCAGGATACAAATTTTATATAAATAAATAAAAATAAATAAATATGCTGATGATACCCAACTCTACCTCTCTTTTTCATCTGATCCAGGCCTGGGAATCTCAGTGCTTACAATTTGGATGAGGGTGAGCCAACTCAAGCTGAATCCCGACAAGATGGAAGTGATGTTGGTGGGTAAGGCAGCGGATGTGATGCCCCCCATAATTGGTCAGGTTCGCCCTCTGCTGGTTCCCCAGGTTCACAGTCTGGACGTGCTCCTCGACCCAGAGCTCCGCATGGATCTCCAGGGTGGTTGGTAGTGAGGAGTGCGTTTTGCCAGTTACATCTGGTGCGTTGGCTTCAGCCGTATGTTTCAGATAGCGACTTGGCCACCATCACCCATGCTTTCATTACCTTGTGTAACCCCCGCGTGGCGCAAGTGGCCTCGGGACCTCCAGGCCGTCCTGTTGCGGGGGTCACGAAGGCTCCAGCCTGTCGGGGCTCTGCCACTGGGGCTTCCCTGCCTGCTGCTGTCTCCATCGGTGCCCCCGGCCTGTGACCACACCCCCAACAGCAGAACGCAGTGTGGGGATTCCCCCGCCCCTGTTGCGGCGCTCAAAGTGATTGTGGGCGCGCACGGGGGCGGGGCCTGCAGAATAAAGCCCAGCGCCACATTTGCAGCGGCGCTGGTGATTAGAGAAACCGTCCCGTCCCCCCCGCCATGGTGCGAGTGGTGTGGAATTCTTCCTGGAGCAATTGAGTGAACGCATTTTGAAGCCCCATGTGCCTGAAGCTCTTCCTGTGATCTTCCCTCGATCTACTTGGTGTAATTGGTGAGTGAGAGCAATGTGAATGCCAGCGTGACCTTCCCTTCCCCCTTCCCTTCCATGTTTCTTCTGTTTGGTGCGAGTGCCCCGTTTTCCCCCCTCATGTGTCGGGACCCTTCCCCGTTCCCTCACTACACTCCCCACATGCTACCCCTCTCCCCCGCTTGTGGATCTAGGGCGTGTGCGAGAGTGGATATTGGGGCCGCCTGGGTTTCCCTGCTACCACGCGCTCAATTATGATAGAGGTCTGTTCTCTTTTATTAGAGGTAAAGACCACCCCCTACTATCCTGACGGGCATTCTTTCCCAGTTCGTTCCATACGTAGCAGGGGAACCCATAGGCACGTGTGATTGCCTTGCGTGGGCCCTTGACCCCTCCCCCGGTGACACCTTGAGACTGGGCTATTGTAATGCGCTCTATGTGGGGGTACCCATGGTGACGGTCCGGAGACTGCAGCAAGTGCAGAATGCGGCAGCCCCTCTCCATACGGGGTCAGACCACCGTGAGCACATTACACTGGTGCTCTGGGCTCTGCACTGGCTGCCTATAGTCTTCTGGGTCCGATTCAAGCTGTTGGTGTTAACCTATAAAGCCCTATATGGCCATGGCCCGACTTACCTACAGGATCGTCTCACTCTCCATGCTCTGGAGCGACCCCTGCGGGCGGCAGGGAGTGCCCTCGAGGTCCCCCGTGTGGCCCGGGGGATCACTATGGAGAGGGCGTTCTTGGTGGCCGCACCTCGGCTGTGGAATTCCCTCCCAGCGGAGGCCTGGATTGCCCCAGACCTCCCTTCCTTCTGGTGTATGACTAAGACCTGGCTGTTTTATTTATTTATTATATTTCTACCCCGCCCCTCCTGCACACAGCTCGGGGTGGCTTACAATCATAAAACAACACTATAAAACAATTTAAAATACATAAAACATTCCAAGAAAATTCAAACATAAAATAAACAGGGCCTGGGATATAAAACCATTTGGCTGAGGGAGATAAAATCACCTACCCCCCCCCCCCCAAGGCCTGGGTGAACAGCCAGGTCTTGCA
>QEPC01000448.1:29392-66020 GCA_003113815.1 Sphenodon punctatus | reverse complement strand
CCAGCCACAACTGGTGAAAGTCCACCTTAGCGACCACCTCCACCTGCTGCCCTAGGCAGAGATCCGCATCCAACTCCACCCCCAGACTCCGGACCTGTTGAACTATAGGAGGGCAAACGCCCCCAATAAGGGGGGCCGACACCTCCCTCACTCTCCCCACCATCACCTCCGTCTTATCAGGGTTGAGCTTCAGTCTGCTCTGCCACATCCATTCCGCCACAGCCTCCAAACACTGGGATAGCACCGAGATAGCAGGGTCTGGGTCCATTGAAAAAGAGAGGTACAGCTGAGTATCATCAGCATATTGGTGACAACGCACCCCGAACCCCCTCACGACCTCCCCCAAGGGCTGCATATAAACATTAAACAATAATGGAGACAGAATGGAACGCTGCGGAATGCCGCATGATAAGGCGCGGGGGCACGATGTCTCATCCCCCAGCACCACCTGCTGGCTTCTCCCTGAGAGGAATGAACGGAACCATTCAAGAACAGTCCCATCCAGACCCCCCAGGTCACGCAGCCGTCTCAGCAGCAGCCCATGGTCCACGGTGTCAAAAGCGGCTGAGAGATCTAGCAGGATGAGAAATGTTGAACATCCTGCATCCATCTCCCGGCGGAGATCGTCAACCAAGGCCACCAACACCGTCTCGGTGCCATTGCCAGGGCGGAACCCAGATTGAAACGGGTCTAGGAAACCGATGCTGTCAAGATGCACTTGGAGCTGGCGAGCAACCACCCGCTCAATAACCTTCCCTAAAAAGGGAAGGTGAGAGACAGGTCGGTAGCTGGCGAGGGTGTCCACATCCAATGATGGTTTCTTCAGCAGGGGACGCACCACAGCCTCGAGACTGGGCGACAACCTCCCCTGCTGTAAGGACATGTTCCACCAGGCATTTGGCAGGGGAGACGGGGTTTATGGTGGAGGGTTGTGGGTTAGGGAGGGGGGAAGAGAGAGATCCATTTCTACACACAAAAAATATTTCTTTTTTTGCTTTCTCTTTTATTGTGATGTTTTAAGCTTGTTGTTTTATTGTTATTATATGTGTAAGCCACCCCGAGCTCCCTGGAGCTGGAGGGACGGGGTAACAACATTTCTTAAATAAATAAATATTGGAAGCTGTGTGATTCAATGAGCTTTTCCAGGGAAAGAGTGTAGAGAAAAGAAGAAGCCAAGGACAGAGTCCTGGGAAACTCCCAACTGCAGGTGAAAACAGACATAATGCTAACTCCATTTTAACAGCACTTTAACATTTCTTATGCATGTTGCAGGGCTGCAAAGGGCACCAATACAGCCCTGCAACATGCATAAGAAATTTTTACAGTGGTGTTAAAGTGGAGTTAGCGTTATGTCTGTTTTCACCCTCAGAAGGGAAGTGACATGGAGGAGGAACCAGCAAGAGATACATTGAAGGAAGCAGAGAGGTAAAGAGAGAACCAGCCAAGTACTGAGCCCCAGAAATCAAGGGAGCTGAGCGAGTCGAGGCGTATATGGTCAACAGTGTCAAAGGCAGCAGAGAGATCAAGCGGGACAAGAATGGAGTAGAGGCAATTGGATTTACCTCTCAGCCAAGTGGAGTGAATGGAAGCCAGACTGGAGAGAATCAAGGGAAGAGTTGGAGGAAGAAGCCAAGGCAGCATGTGTAGACAACCCACTCCATGAGCTTGGAGGCAAAGGGGAGAGAGATGGGGTGCTAATTGGGGGAGTCAGAGGGGTCAAGGGAGCGCTTCTTTAGAGCAAGGAGACAGCAGCAATATTTGAAGGCAGAGGGAAAGAAGTCAGTAGAGAGGGAGAGATTGACAATGTGCTGATGAGACAGTGGGGGCAATAGAGGTCAGAAGGAGGGAGGGGATAGATATGAACAATTCCAAAAATTGGGGTCACAAGGATTTCTTATATCTCTCAGCAGGGCCACAGCATGAAGAAATTTAAGAACTGCTCACCCAAGGCAAGTTCTCAGACTTTTTAAAACCAGGTTCCTCCTCTTCTTGTCTGGGGTAGTTGAGCCCATCTCCCCACCACACACATATAAGCCACCCCGAGCTGTTCGCAGGAGGGGCGGGATAGAAATTCATTAAAAAAATTAATAAATATAAATAAATATACGCCTTGCTCCCCCTCTCCCTTCCCACCCACCTATTGCTTCCCCTTTCTCTTCCCATGGTTCTCTGACTCTCTATCCCCCTTTGTAACTCAGCATTTTGGAAATTCCTCCTAACTCAGTAAGAGTGAAGATAGGTGTTTGGCAGCCGTACTAAGGGTTGCCACCTCAAAGAAGGCTGAAATATGTACAGGCCTGTAGCCATATCGGGGGGCAGTGGGGAGAAGTTCTATAGAACCAGGCTCCCTCCAAATTATTTTATTCATGTAAAACATTTGATATCCGCCCCTCCCGCCTCAGGCAGTTCAGGATGGCTAAAAATATTAAATCATCATAAAACAAAACATCAAACCACACCCAACCCTCACACACCCTCCCCATCTCCCTCTCTAAATGCCTGGCAGAACAATAAAGTCTTACATAGCCACTGGAAGGTGAATACATCTGAGCAGAGGTGGGCCTCTGCCAGGAGGGGGTTCCACAGCAATGGTACGGCCACCGAGAACGCCCTCCTCACGGTAGCCATTCGCTGGTAGTGGGGGACCTCAAGGAGAGTGCCCACAACAGACTGTAAAGGCCAACTTAGAACATGGGGGGTGGGCGGTCCTGCAGATAATTAATGAGTAATATGATCTGTCCATATGATATATGGATGCATGGCAATCCTAGCTGTGGTGCTTCTTCCCCAAACAGATTTGGGGTTTCTCCCTTCCCCCCCCAAATATATTCTGCACCTCCTCAAGAGGGCCCACCCCCCAGTTTGAGAACTGCTGCCCTAAGGTCCAGTGTTCATGAGAATGTGCCCTAAGTGACTTTGCAGGGATCACAAAAGTCTGTGGAAGAGCCAGGCATCCAGCCTAGCTCTCCAAACGCTCTTTCCTCTCTGCTTTATCTTCTGTAGTTGAGAGTCACCATCAGTGGGAAAACCCACACTTTGGGGATGCTAGGTCTGAAAACTGGGAGTGGAGTTTGATGCAAGCCAGGGTAGGGAACCTCCAGGCTATGGGCTAAATTCAGCTTGTGGCTGGTTTATATTTGGCTCCTCTCCAATTCCTGGATCTGGCCCATGGATCTAGTCTCTACCCTCAAGCACTGAAAGCTCAGTGGGAGGGAGGAGAGATGGGGGGGCATGTACTTTAGTATGTGGGATGGATCCATGACACAAATCCATGATTTGGACCTTCCCCTTCCTTCCTCCATCCTGAGCACACCTCTTAAGCACCCCTGCCCCCAACTCCTATCTGGACCATTAATTTTCAAAGTAGCTCACAGGAGGGAAAAGGTTCTCCCACCATATAGACTATCAAATGTTTGATTCTTCATGTAACAAAATAAACTCTGTGCGTGCGTGTGTGTGTGAGTGCGTGCGTGCGTGCACGTTGCTTCTTTCTTCTCTTTTATTGCCTTCCACGTTTTATAGAATATTTTTAGAGCTAAAATCCCTTTAAAAAGGGATCCAGAGGCGATCCTGGAAACTACAGACCAGTAAGCTTGACGTCTGTGCGGGGCAAAATGGTGGAAACCATCATTAAGGACAGAATTACAGGGCATGTTGACAAACATGGCTTAATGGGGAAGAGTCAACACGGATCTAGTAAAGGTAAGTCATGCCTCACTAACCCGTTGGAATTAGTTGAGGGTGTAAATAAGCATGTGGACAAGGGAGACCCAGTAGATATAGTGTACCTGGATTTCCAGAAAGCATTTGATAAGGTCCCTCATGAGAAACTCTTCAGAAAATTGAAAAGTCATGGGATAGGAGGTAGTGTCTTACTATGGATCAGAAACTGGTTGAAAAATAGAAAGCAAAGGGTAGGACTAAATGGTCAGTTTTCACAATGGAGAGATGTAAAAAGTGGTGTGCCTCAGGGATCTGTATTGGGACCGGTGCTGTTTAATGTATTCATTAATGATTTGGAAAAGGGTGTTAAGAGTGAGGTGATCAAATTTGCAGACGACACCAAGTTATTCAAGGTAGTTAAAACACGAGCAGACTGTGAGGAACTGCAACAGGATCTTACGACACTGGGTGCCTGGGCATCTAAATGGCAAATGAGATTTAATGTGGACAAGTGCAAAGTGATGCACGTAGGGAAAAATAATCCAAACTATGCGTACACAATGCTGGGTACTAAGCTAGGAGTTACCACTCAGGAAAAGGATCTGGGGGTGGTTGTGGACAATACAATGAAATCCACAGCGCAGTGCGCAGCAGCAGTCAAAAAAGCAAACAGAATGTTAGGAATTATTCGGAAGGGGATAGAGAATAAAACTGAGGATGTCATAATGCCTCTATACAAATCAATGGTGCGACCGCACCTCGAATATTGTGTGCAGTTCTGGTCGCCCCATCTCAAAAAAGACATAGCTGAACTAGAAAAGGTACAGAGAAGGGCAACAAAAATGATCAAGGGCATGGAAGGGCTCCCGTATGAGGAGAGGCTTGGTAGGTTGGGGCTCTTCAGTTTGGAGAAGAGACGACTGAGAGGAGATATGATAGAGGTCTATAAAATCATGAGTGGGGTGGAACTAATAAACAAGAAGCAGTTATTTACCCTCTCAGCTAGTACTAGAACTAGGGGACACTCCATGAAACTCATGGGTGGCAAGTTTAAAACAAAATAAAATATTTTTTCACTCAGCGTATAATTGGGTTGTGGAATCTACTGCCAGAGGCTGTGGTAAGGGCCAGTACTATAGCTGAGTTTAAAAGAGGTTTAGACAAGTTTCTGGAAGATAGGTCCATTAGCAACTATTAACCACACAGGATCAGGGAACATGACAGGAGCTGGGGGAAAACAACAGGGAATGGACGCCCCCATTGTGACCTGTTGGGTGCTTCTCCCAAGCCACCGTGATTGGCCATGGTCGGAGACAGGATGCTGGGCTAGATGGACCATTGGTCTGACCCAGTGTGGCACTTCTTATGTCCCTTCTAGCATATGTCTGCCCCCGGCAGGGTGCAGGACCTATTAGGATGGTCTGCCCTCGGAGGCTGATGGACCCAGTGTGGTTTCTAGGCGCTCTGGGGGGAATTACTCTCTGACCTTGACGACCATCTCATTGATGACTTCATCAAGTTATGGAATATCTTGCTGACAGAGGCCATCAATCAAACGGCTCCCAGACGTCCATTGCCCATACGGCGGCCCCGCAGGCCTCCTTGGTTCTCTGAGGGGCTGCGGGTCCTGAAGCAAGAAGGGCAACGGTTGGAGCGCCAGTGGCATCAATCTCGTATTGAAGCTGACAGATTGCGATATAGAGCTAGTTTGCGAGCCTATGCCGAGGTTATGCAGATAGCAAAGAGGGAGTTCTTTGCTGCCCTCATAACATCCACTAAATCCCGTCCAGCAGAGCTGTTCCGGGTGGTGCAGGGGCTGGTCAGTCCAGCCTCCCTCAACCCAGGGGTTGAGTCATCTTCCGCCTGCTGTGACCTTTTGTGGATTATTTCGTGGATAAAATCGCTTGGATCCACCATGACCTCAATGCCGCATTTAGTGCAGTGGAGGAGGTAGAGGGTGTAGAAGCCTCGACTCGTCTGTTTTTCTGGGATCACTTTCAGTCAGTGACACCCGCTGATGTGGTGGTGGTGCTTGGGGCTGTTCAAACCACCTCTTGCAAATTAGATCCCTGCCCGTCCTGGCTGATTAAGAGCTGCCGGGAGACATTGGGGCCGTTGCTGGCTGGGGTGGTCAATGCCTCCCTGCGGGAGGGCAGAGTGCTGAGCTGTCTCAAAGAGGCGGTGGCGCGGCCTCTGCTCAAGAAACCATCGCTTGACACTGACTCCCCTGCCAGCTATCGGCCTTTCTCTAACCTTCCCTTTTTAGGGAAGGTTATTGAACAGGTAGTGGCTCAGCAGCTCAAGAAGCATCTTGACCGCATCAGTTATCTTGATCCTTCACAGTCTGGCTTTTTGTCTGGGTCATGGCACTGAGACAACACTTGTGGCCTTGGTGGATGACCTTCATCGAGAAAAGGACCGGGGTCGATCGACCCTATTGGTCCTATTAGATCTATCGGCAACATTTGATACTGTTGATCATGAGATGTTGGTGACGTGCCTGCGGGACAGCGCGGGGGTGGGTGGGATCATTCTTGAATGGTTCAGCTCATTTCTGACTGGAAGAACTCAGCGGGTGGTACTCAGTGATTCTTTTTCATCTTACTGAGACCTCCCGTGTGGGGTCCCGCAGGGTCTGGTTCTGTCCCGTCTCCTGTTCAATGTATACATGCAGCTGCTTAGCGAGGTGATCAGAGAGTTTGGGGTGAGGTGTCATCAATATGCTGATGACACCCAACTCTACCTCTCATTTTCAACTGACCCAGGCACGGCTGTCTCGGTGCTTACCCGGTGTCTGGCAGCTGTGGGCGACTGGATGAGGGCTAACCGACTGCGACTGAATCCTGACAAGATGAAGGTGATGTTAGTAGGTAGGTCGGCGGAGGTGACGGCTCCATCGATTGATGGAGTCTGCCCACCGCTGACATCCCACATGCGGAAACTGGGAGTGCGCCTCGATGTGCAGCTCCGCCTGGATCTCCAGGTGGAGGCTGTGGCGAGGAGTGTCTTCCGCCAGTTACATCTGGTGTGGCTGGTTTCGATTCTGGACTTGGCCATGATCATCCATGCTTTTATTACCTCTAGGTTAGACTACTGCAATGCGCTCTACGTGGGGCTACCAATGGTGACAGCTCGGAAGCTGCAGCTGGTGCAGAATGCGGTGGCCCAGCTCCTGGTGGGATTGGGCTGCCAAGACCACATTACACCAGTGCTCCAATCTCGTCATTGGCTGCCAATAGTCTTCCAGGCTCGATTCAAAGTGTTGCTTTTGTCCTATAAAGCCTTACACGGCCTGGGCCCTGCTTATTTGTGAGACCGCCTCACCCCCCAGGCTTTAGATCGGTCCCTGAGGTCATCTGGGGGCACCTTGTTGGAGGTCCCCCGAGTTCTCCAGGGGGCCACGCAGAATAAGACGTTCTCGGTGGCCATGCTGAACCTTTGGAATTCCCTCCCGGTGGGGGCACGGTTGGCCCCAGACCTCCTGGCCTTCCGCAGGAACTGCAAAACCTGGCTGTTCCATCAGGCATTTGGCGAGGGAGAAGGGTAGGGTGGGGGGTTAGGGAGGGTGCTATGGGGGTGTTTTATGGTTGTCTTAATTTATTGTTGAATTGGTTGTTGTTGGTTTTTTAAATTTAATTGAAATGTTTTTAGTATAGTATATGTATTGTTAGCAGCCGCTTTGGGCCGCCTGTGGCGGGAGAAAGCGGGATATAAATTTTGAAAATAAATAAAATACATAAAGAACCTTCAAATACACTGTGTCCTTTTAGAGATACATGCATTAATGTGAACAAAGTATCAATGAGATGGCGAGACAGTACATTCATAGGCCAGGTCCTCACTGTGCTAAGAACTGTGTAAACATGTAAAAAGACAGTTCCTGCCCCAAAGAGCTTAGCCTACATTTAAAACAAGAGGCAGGAGAGGGATATGGCAAATAATGCAGGATGTTCCTGGGAATGGATGAACGGTTATGAATGGGAACACATACAACAGGCACAGCACACCTGCTCCCTCTGTACACCACAGCACACTTGATCCATGCTCAAGTGTTTTGTATACACCAGGGAACAGGTGGGCTTTAAAGAAGAGACTATAGGGGCTAGGTAGCTTTTTACAGATAAGTTCATTCTATGCATAAGTTCCCAACCCCGACAGCTGTGTACCAAAATCTTCATATCGCGCACACACATCCACCCCTTTGAAGCATCTTTTAGGTTGAGCCTCTCCACTGTCCCGTCTCTCCTGCTTTGTGATTGGCTAGTGGAACCAGTGCTCTGTGGTCCTGGTTGCTGTGATTCAGCTGTCAAGACTTGGATTGCAATGAAGTAAGACACAGGACCATTAAGGCAGCATAGAGTTCATGGACCATCCCTGGCTAAGAGCCATGTTTGAGACACCTGAATGTGGTACTTGAGTCACAGTCTGGCCATCCAGGTATATGTTAATTTTGTTTTTCTGATAGTTACCTACTATTAACCTATAAAATGCCATGTGGAGGGTCTGGCCTGTAGATCAGGAGGTAAAGGCTCAACCATTTACTCTGGAGTAATCCCACTGAGTTCAATGGGACTACTCCAGAGTAAGCAGTTTGGGTATTGTGGCCAGTGTTCACCATCTATCTTAAGTAGCAGCCAAAGTATGAGAATTTCTGAGCTTGCTGTGCCACCAAAACTCTGCTCAGCAACATACAGGACTATTAAGCATCTAACAGATCAATAACATCCATATTTTATGAGAGCCATGTTGGGCTCAGGGCTCTTAGCACACCTACTTGGTGATTAACTGGAGGAACATTATAACAAGGTCAGAAGAACTGGCATAAAAAGCTGCAGTAGCTCTTGAATACTAAGTATGACCTCCCCCCTGCACAAAGGCGAAGATTGAAGGCAGCTCACTAATGGCTTTTTCTGCCATGGTTAAAGTAACAAAAGGGCAGCTGCAGTGACACTGACACGTTACATTAACCACAGGGGGAAACCAACCCCATGGTATTTACTACAATGGGTGCAGCCACATGAGCTGCAGAGGTGAGAAAGTGCAGCTGCCACACTGTGGGGCCCGTGTGGGGATCAGGGCAGATAGTTAGCCCCCCTGCGGAGAAGCCAGACCACAGCTGGACCTCCTGCCACAGTGTGGGGTGGCTCAAGGTACTAGTCACATGAGCAGGCACCTGTCCCTGTCCCACCTCCCTCCCCCAGCCCGACCTCTATCCTGTCCTTGGCCATGACATGGACACACAGGACTGGAGCCAGCAGCCACTGCTCAGAGCCCCACAGTGCAACTTGCAGCCCAGTGGGGCAGACAAGTTGCCATGCCTTGGGCACCCTTATCCCATTTTGGGTAAAGCTGCTACATGCTGCATCCTCAACTTTTTCCAAGGACACAGCACATAGCAACCAGCTGCCCACCCTGCCATTCGGGGGGGGGGCATTTAGCGGTCGCCAGTCACATGAAGCATTGCATCGTGTGGTAAGGCTACCCGGAGTGGGGTAAGGCTGCCCAAGGAGCAGTAGGTGTCTCATGTGGCTGCACCCAATGTCATCCTGTGTTTATGCTGCCACCTTATGGGCTGTAACCAGCAGGGGGAGCCCATCGGGCAGCAGCATAAATAAGTGAAGCCCAAAGCCCCACTGGTGAAATTGACAAGAAAAAGCCCAGCTCATTGTGTGTAGCCTATCTTCAGCTGCTCTGCAGAACTCCAGATGAATTCCCTGCATTTGTTCTGGATAGCAGACCCATGTTAGCTCCCAGGTTTGCTTGAACAATTGTAACACTTGCCCCCGTGTTAGGCAGCTGGAACAGTTACGTGTGGAGACACTTGTGATGCCCCCAGAGAAATGCCACTAAGATTAACTTTACTAGTGAATCTTCACTCTTGCTACCACCCACTTACAACAGTTCCTTTCCCAGGAACTGTTCCAGGCCAATGAATTTTTCCCTTGTTGATATAATCAAGGTCAGTCCTGACTGGTATTTACTTTCTCCCCAGTCCTGCCCCCTCCCCTGAAGTACAAGCCAGGGAGCTGGTCTTACATTGCAGAGGGTGAAGAGGGGCGGGGACGAAAGCTCCCCTTCCCTGGCTTGCACTGCAAGCCTAGGGGCAGACGTAAAAGTTAGCAGAACTTACCCTAGAAGGGGGTTGGCAATTTGGAGCATCCGAGTTTAATCAATTGTCAGGCCCTACTGTAGTGAAGCCCCTGATGTAATGAGCTTGTTCCCCAGTCCCAGGGGGGTTCATTGTACTGAGCTTGCACTTCCATTGTTATGAGAGGTGTAAAAGGTCTATCGCTGCACGTACAGCTTGTCCCTGTTCCAGTCTATCCTTCGCTAAACCCTTCCAGTCACCACTGACTGCTCATTTTTGCAAGTCATCCTATACTCTATCAGCTCAACTTAAATAAGGTCTTTACGGGGGCCAGAGATGCAAATTTTAGGACACTTGTGAGAAATACAGGTTTCAGGGCAGCAGTGGCTCCCATGCAGCCCTGCAACCTGTATTTCTCATAAGGGTCCTCTAAAATATGCATACATGGCCAGCCAAAAGATCTTCCTATGGATCTGGTTCCCAATGAATTGCTATTCATTATTAGTTTCACAGTTCTTTTCTCCATGCCTTACATCTGTCCTGCCCACTGTTATGATTGGATATTAGGATACTAATAATGGAGAGCAACTTTGGGTTCTCCCTTGGCTCTCTCTTGTATTGTCAGCTCCATTGCTGAGGAGCAAGATCTTAAATAGGCCTAAGAATTTTCTTGAGGACTTTATTTTAAACAGATACTGTGTGGTTTTTCTCATTTATTTAAATAGTTTTTTATTTATATATACATTTTTACTCTGCCCCTCTCGCTACAAGTGACTCCCACCCATCCCATAAAAAGTAGTCTCAACTTTAGTCCAATATATAGTTTAACACTTGCTGCCACATAACACTGTTGGTAAAAATCAGTGAAGCCCAACTTTCTTTTCCTTGTTAACAATTTAAGTGCAAGTAACTCTTACAGGGAATAATAGCTACTGCATTGTAAATGAGCTTCTGCACTCATTTCGCTACACTCACCTAGAAGGGATCCAAGATATTTAAACTGTCTGCCATTCTCAAAACTAAAAAAATAAATTTTCAGACCGTTAAGAACCGATTTTCACCTCCTACATCCCTGCTCCTCTTTATACATTTTGTCTTTTCCTTTTAATCCTTATTTGAAGCTTTCTTGTTGTCACAGCCAATTCCTTTCCAGGCGGTTGAATGTCTTCCTGCGTCTCTCCAAGTCCATCCATATCATCAGCATAGTCAAACATTCTACATAGATCCTGTCCATCCCAACTCTTCTTGGTACCAAAAAAATTTGC
Organism: Sphenodon punctatus; assembly: GCA_003113815.1. Taxonomy (NCBI): domain Eukaryota; kingdom Metazoa; phylum Chordata; class Lepidosauria; order Sphenodontia; family Sphenodontidae; genus Sphenodon; species Sphenodon punctatus. The sequence continues at coordinate 55,004 of QEPC01000448.1, read as the reverse complement.
CAGGACACCTCCTCAAGGGCAAGATTAAATGTGTTTCTCTTCTAAAGTCCTGTATTTGTGGGAAACTCTGCCCATCTTCCATTACCCACTTTTATCCTTCCTATTGCACCGTTCATGTACATTTTCATTAAGAGCACCAATTTCAATGGTATCTATGTCTGATTTGCTAAGAATATTCTATTAGCTCTCCCAGTGCACACTAACATAAGCCTGTTTACAGTCTACAAAAAGGTGATGCATTGCTAATTACTATTCCCATCATCTCTCTTATACTAAATACTTGGTTTATAGCTGACCTACCTTGTCAAAGCCTGCACTGATATTCTCCAAGGAGTTTTTCAGCATAAGAGATGGCTCATTTAATCAGAAGATAAGGGCAGGGACCGTGTCCATCTCATTGTTCTATAAAGCACCAGGTACACAGCTGGCGCTATACAAGTGCTTATAATAATTAATAATAATAAATATATGCATAATTCCCAGTACGTAATTTGTAAGAAATGAATTGCCAAGGTCCAAACCTGCTTCAGAAGCCACCCCCCCCACCCCAGTGTTTGTCAGCACAGGGAACTGAAGCCTAGTCTCCAGCTAAAAAGCAACTGCTGGACCACTCTGCCTCTCTACAGATAAATACAAGACAAGAGCGCTTGTGATTTGATCTATAGGATTACTAGCACAGGAGGTGGGGCATGAAAGTCACTAATGAAAGCCAATCCAGGGTTTTTCTGGCTTTTGTTTCCAACCTCGAAAGGGCCAATATTTGGCCTTTTCCCATCTTTCACATGTTGAGGTGCTTCACTTCCCGGGAACATTTCCTGGGGTTCAGCCCCCCCTTTGAAGTTAACTGCTTGGGCTGAGCCCTGGAAAGCCCCTGACAAATTAAGCCCTGACAATTCCACAAAACTATCCATCAACAAATTTACACATTCAGTTTCATTTCCTCTCTTACGGACAGGGCAGACTAGATACTTCTCTGGCATTTTGTTCCTTCTCCAGATGTTTAGCATTAGATTGCATTGAAGGATTTCAAAAGACATTTCAGTAACTCTACTGATAGATGAGCTATCTCAGGTGCTTTATTCTTCATTTAAGCCACTCATTACTCACTGTACAATTTCTTTAAACATACGTTTTGTGCCCCAGCTTAAGAAACCATCTTTGGACGCTGACTCCCTGGCCAGCTATTGCCCTATCTTACTGAACAGGTAGTTGCCCGGCAGCTTCAGGCTCATCTCAATGCTTTCGGATTCTTGGACCCATTTCATTCAGTTTTTTGTCCAGAGTATAGGACAGAGACTGCGCTTATGGCCTTGGTCGGTGAACTACACCTGGAGGTTAACAAAGGAAGTTGTGCCTTGTTGATCATGTTAGATCTTTCAGCGGCTTTTGGTATGGTTGATCATGAGGTGTTATTGACACACCTGTGGACTCTGGCGTGGGACTGTTCTTGAGGCGTTCCATTCATTTCTGTTGCGGAGGTTCCAGCGGGTCGTGATGGAAAATTGCTTGTTGTCCCCTTGGGGCATCCCTTGTGGTGTCCCGTAATCATCCAGAGAGTTGGAATGAGGTTCCATCGGTATGCTGATGATACACAGCTCTACCTCTCTTTTTCATTTGACCCAGGTCCCAGTCTTGGTGCTTTCCCAGTGCCTGGCTGCTGTTGGGGACTGGATGAGGGTGAGCTAATAGCAGTTGAATCCAGACAAGACTGAAGTGATGATGCTTAGCCGATCTTGTGACTTGAAGGGGATTGGGCCCCCAGCCTCCTCCAATTACTCAGGTTCACAGCCTTGGTGTGCTTTGGACCCTCTGCTGCACATGAATTGTCAGATTATGGTGGCAGTCACACGTGCTTTTCACCAGTTTCATCTGCTGAGAAGGCTATGGCCATTTCTTTCTGGCGTAGATCTGGCCACCATCAGCCATGCTTTCATTACCTCAAGGCTAGACTACTGCAATGTGCTCTACATGGGACTGCCTTTGGTGACTGTTTGGAAGCCGCAGGTGGTGTAGAATGCAGCGGCCCAGCTCCTTTCTGGGGTGGGTCACCATGAGCACAATTATACCAGTGCTCCAAAGTCTGCATTGGTTTCCCTGGCACAATTCAAGGTGCTGGTTTTATTTATTTCTATCCCGCACCCTCCTGCTTAACAGCAGCTTGGGCAGCTAACAAATTATAAATTAAAAATACATAATACACAATATAAATGGCAATACAAAAATAATAATAAAATACCATTTAAAATCCACATAGTGGAGCACAACAAATACAAAAGAATAATTAAAAAAATTTTAAAAAGCCTTTCCCTCCCTAACCCTCAACCCCCTCACCAAAAGCCTGTTGGAACAGCCAGGCCCCACATAGACACCGAAAGGAGGAAAGGTACAGGGCCATCTGGGCCTCTGCCGGGAGCCCCACTGCCTTGGCGCCGTCACTGAGAACACCCTCTCTATAGTTGCCCCATGAGATACCTGGGGGACTTTGAGAAAGGCATCCCCAGCTGACCGCAGAGAACTACCCAGAGCCCGGGGAGTGAGGCGGTGTCACAGATAGGCAGGGCCCAGGCCTCTAGGTAGGCACCAACACCTGGAAGGCCACAGGCAGCCAGCACTAAGAACGGAGCACTGGTGCAATTTGCTCGCGGTGACCCATCCCTGCAAGGAGACAGGCCGCCGCACCCTGCACCAGCTGCAGTCCCCAAACCGTCACCATGGGCACCCCCATGCAGAACGCACCACAATAGTTCAGTCCCGAGGCGACAAAAGCATGGACGATAGCGGCTATGTCAGCAGCCCTCAATGGTTTGGGCCTCACATATCTGAAAGACCATCTCTCCTTCCATGCTCCACTGTGACCCCTGAGGTTGGCCAGGCACACCCTCTTGTGGGTAACACTAGCCGACCTTGTCCATACAAGGGCTCACAGAGGCGTTCTTGGCTGCTGCGCCAGTACTATGGAACGATCCCTTCCCCTGGAGGTCTGGCAGAGCCCAAGCTTCAGCATAGCCCAGAGATGGTGTAAAACCTTTTCTTTTGGCCGAGCATTTGGCAGACAGGGCTACAGGTTGGGTGGGTGGGTTTTTAGGGTGAGGGATGGGATTCTTAGGGGATTTTATTGTATTTTTATAGTTTTTCTTTTATAAACTGCCTTGAGCCTTCAGAGAAGGGCAGGGTATACATGCATCGATTTGGTTCAGCTGTGTGTCTTCGATCTGTCAAAATGCATTCTTCCAGGGGATGACAATTCAACTGCTTAATAAAATACCACTTCCATCTTTCTATAATTTTCCATTGCCATGAATAGGCAACTGCTTTAGCTGGGCAAACCATAATAAATCCCTGGGATGCAACAATAGAGAATTTTAGAAAAACATAACAGCTAACAGAAAACAGATGAGTCAGTCACTAAAAGGGTTAAAATCCATTTGCTAATCAAGAGGAAGGCAAAGTCTTTGCCCTTTAATCCCATAAATGAAACCGCTAATAACCATCAAGGGAAACAACCAGCCCCCGACTGAGTCATAAGGGAGTAGTACCTTAAACATGCAGAAGGTGGCCCTTCTGAATCAGAAACCTAGGAAGCTCTTATGTTTGTGTTGCTAGAAGCTAGAGCAGGGATGGGGAACCTTTTTCTTCCCACAATGGGGCTGCTTTGAAAATTAATGCAACATCTATGGGCCAGATAAGAGTTGGGGGAGCAGGGGCGGTGCTTAAGGGCTGTGCTCAGGGTGGGGGAAGAAAGGGGGCAGTCCAGATCATAGATCTGTTATTGATCCATCTTCTACTGGTGAGTGCACACCCTCATCTCCAGTCCCATTCCCCAAGTTCATCCTTTCAGTGCTTATGGGTAGGGAGGGACTAGATCCATGGGCCATATGCAAGAACTGGAAAGGAACTCCCACCCTTGAGCTAAATTGCAAGAGGCAGCCAACTGGAAATTATTTCTGACCATGATCAAGGGGGATTTTGAAACCCAAGTTAAAGCAAAGATTTTCAGTTGGAGTTGGTTCAGGCTCTCAAATCTAGATTTTAGCTGATCTTCAGCTGCAGGTAAAAAGCCTTGTGTTCCACATCCAATGCTGCTCAGTCAGTCTGTTGTTTGAGCTTTGTCCCCAATTTATCCCACTGCTATTCACCGTACAGGATTGGTCTGAATGAAAGTCTCTCCTCAAATACCTTCTTGCTGTAGAACAGCAGTGAGAAAACTTTTTCCTCCCAGGGGTCACTTTAAAAATTAATACAACTTCTAAGGGCCACATGAAGTTGGGGGTGGAGGTACGTAAGGGGCTCACTCAGGAACAGGAGGGTCAAGATCATAGATTGTGCCCTATCCTTGTGTGCAGCCCCTGTCTCTGCTCCCTTATGGTGACTAATAAGGGAGCAGAGCTGCCTTATTAGTCTGCTTTCAATACTGTTGACCACTCACTCTTGGTCAACAGAGCTGTCTTAATAAGGCTGCCTTCGATACTGATGACCACTCACTCTTGCTGGATTCACTTCACTCCCTTGGCTTCTGTGGCTCCGTCCTCGACTGGTTCTCCTCTTACCTCTCTGATCGCTCCTTCAATGTGTCTCTTGCCAACTCCGCCTACTCCTCCCTTCCACTCTCGGTTGGTGTTCCCCAAGGCTCTGTCCTTGGCCCTCTCCTCTTCTCTATCTATACCCTGTCCCTAGGCAAACACATTGCCTCCCATGGCTTCCAATATCACCTCTATACTGATGACCCTCAACTCTGTCTCTCTACTCCCTCTCTCCATCTATTCAAGCTCGCCTCACCAGCTGTCTCTGAAATCTCTACCTGGACGTCTCAACGTCAGCTCAAACTCAACATGGCTAAAACTGAACTCCTTATCCTCCCCCCTCATCCTTCCTCTCCCGTCGATCTTCATCGATGGGGTCGCCATTCTTCCCGTCCGCCAAGCCCATAGCTTAGGATTCATCTTTGACTCACCCCTTTCTTTTAAACCCTACATCGACTCTGTTGCCAAATCCTGTCGCTTCTCCCTCCATAGCAGTGCTAAGATTTGTCCTTTTCTCTCTGTCTCCTCTGCCAAAACCCTTGTTCACGCCCTGGTCATCTCTCACCTCGATTACTGTAACTTCCTTCTCACTGGCCTCCCCAGCTCTCACCTTTCTCCCCTTATCTCCGTCCAAAACTCTGCTGCCAGGGCCATCCACGCCCATTGCTTCGACCACGTGCAGCCCCTCCTCTCCTCTCTTCACTGGCTCCCCCTTCCTGAACGAATCCTGCAAACTCCCAGTCTTCACCTATAAAGCTCTTCACAACCTTGCTCCCCCCTACCTCTCTGCACTAATTTCGCTCCGTACTCGTCCATGAACTCCGCTCCTCCTGTCCCCTTGCCCTCTCACACCTCCCCTAACTGCCTTCGTCCCTTCTCCCTAGCTGCCCCCCATGCCTGGAACTCCCTCCCTGCCCACATCCGCCTCGCCCCCTCCCTTCATACCTTCAAATCCCTCCTCAAGACCCACCTCTTCTGCTCTGCCCTCCCCGACTTCTCGCTCCCCTCACCTAACACCTGCTGATACCCTCCATCCAGTACAATCTGTTACCTCTGGTCTGCATACTTATATCTTCACCACATGGACCAACCAGCCATTATTCTTGATGTAACCAAGCAAAGCGCGTGCACCTGAGACCTCGCATCTTCGTGAGTTACACTCGTCTCTCCCACTCCCCCAGTCTATCAGATTGTAAGCCCTAGGGCAGGGACTGTATCTATTCAACTACTTTGTAAAGCACCAGGTACATTGCTGGCGCTACATAAATGGTTGCTAATAATAAACCACCACCACCACCACCCAGGAGACTAGAAATGTATGACACGAGATCAACACTTTGTAGCTATCACTAGAATGCAGAAGTGTCATTCTGTGACAAGTAGCACAGATTTACATGACACAGGACAGACATTTTCCCAGATTCTTTCATGATTGAGGCCTCAAATGACCTCTGGAAAAAAATGTATTGAAGAAACTAGTCTCATGAACACACATAACAGCTAGAGATAACATCTTGAAAGTGCAGATCATTTTTAACCATAATCATTTACAGCCATGGCCAAACCCAAACCAGATATTTTATTAGTGATTTCAAAAGATCAAAGCATCTTCTGCTTTGCATTTTCTCAGATGCTGGTTACTGAAGGTAAGAGCAGAGTCAGTGCCTATGTATAGGCAGCACAGGCAGTTGCCTAGGGTGAAGGTGGAGACAAAAATCATAGCTACCCTCGCTGCTGCTAAGCCCATCCCCGCAGCTGGACTGGAGGTGGGAGAGGTAGGGGAGCCAGAACTGCCTAAAGCAGCAAAAATCATTGCAGCACCCCTGAGTAAAAGGTTCCCAAAGTGTATGGGGCCAAGACCCAAAGTGGGATTGTGCCAGTCTGCAGATGGGGTCACAATCCCAATCCCAATTAGGATCTGAAAGACTGGAGGCCCTTATTGCTGTCTGGGGTCAGGGGATTTATATTTAGTCTCAAACTGCGATCACACAGGAAATATTCAGAGAGTCACTGCTGTAGGTGATGACCTTCAAAGGAACCTAACACCCAGAGCATCCTTTGAAAGCTCCTAAAAGCCTGAAGCTTCTAGTAACTATCCCAGGTTTTTATGCTGGTAACACCATTAATGCTCAAAATGTATTAAATTGTATTTGCCTGTGTGTTCAGTGGTAATGCTGGCACACAAAACAAACTATTTAGTGACACAGCTGTGGCTCTCACAGAATCAGCTCAAAAAGAATAAGGATTATGGCAATTATGTAAAAAAAATAAAAATTAAATCTCAGCATATTTCTTCCGTGAGGTAGCAAGGGTGCTGTAGGGATATTTTGGGCCCCAAGGGAAAAATTCCATTCCTAGGAAACAATCAAGCAGTAGCACACAAGATGTACTGTTCAATTACGCTTCGTAACCACAGCTGAATTCTTCATAAGTCACTACAATGTCTCTTCGTAATATTTGCATAAGGCAGCCATCATGCAAGACATGTTGTTCTGCTAACCTTGCAACACTGCAAAGAACAGGTAGGATTAATCCCAGCCAAACTCTGCTATTTGGCAAGTTCCATTGGCTACTTCAAATTCCTTTGGCAGTTGTGTCTACACATGATACACTTTATGATGATCTAGCCTAAAACACTGTACAGTGTTGCATAGTGGGTGAAATGACTAAGTAAATTACAGTGAAACACTTGGGAAAGTTTCTGTTTAGATGTAGTCTATTACTGCCATCTGTCTAGTGGAGATCATTCAAGTAAACAGGCGGAGACGATCATAGTTATAGAGAAGACAGAAATGGCAATTAATCATGCAACAAGCAGCGAGTGGTGGATATTACCCTCCAGGAAGGTATAGCAGAGGCTAGAAATTAAAAAAAACATTATAATTGTTTTTGGAGCTGCCTAATAGACCCTTAAGGGCTGTGCCATATTTGGAGTATAGTCTGGGGTTGGCCACTAGAAGATGTTATACTATGGCCAAGTTGAATATATTCCCCTCGGCCCTAACGGTGGGAGGATGGGGTGGTATTCCTCTGTCTAAACGGCTTTGTAGTTGTGCACTGGCCTGGATAGACACAGTGGAACACGTTCTCTTGGAATGTGAATTATTGTCTGGCCTCAGGGATAAACTAATAGCCCCTCTTTTGGAAGGATGCCTTGGTTGGCTCTCTGCCAGTATTGTGGTCCATCTTCTTTCTGGCACGGTGGAGGGAGTTACAATGTGTGTAGCTAGATTTCCATTTGGTGTCATGAAGCTTAAATGTAAACAAGGGGTAGACTGTATTTTTCATCTGCAGATACAAGTGGCATATTGAGGTATTTTTAGCCTTATATCTATATCCAACTAGATGTATTATGTTGGCGGTCGGTCACAGATGTTACTCGACCTTCTGTTGTATTGGGATGACGGAGGCCATCTGTGTTAATTGGGGATAAAACCGCCACTGATTTATTTGGTAAACACATAAGCGAGGACCGGCTATCATTGTTTTAACTTATGTTTTGTTTTATGTTATGTGTTTGTGTATTTGATATGGCCTCGGCTGACTCAATAATAAATTTCATTCATGCAACAAGATTGGTGATGGGTAAATGTGGAGACAGATGGTTCAGCTTGCCACCAAACCTCAAAATCAGGGATGGTTGACAGCTTTCATGCCATTACTGGTAGACCTACACTCATCAGAATGTCTTTTTTTTAATGAAGGAAGGGAAATCAGAAGCAGTTTTCATACTATATTGTAGTTTATTATATAAGTATCAGCTCTGGGGGAGGGAGGTTGTAGAAAGTCTTTTATAAATGGAAGATGATGAAGACTAAGGGCTCATTCTCACAACACTAGTTTAGAACAGGGATCAGTGCAAACCTACATTGCGGTATTATTATTATTATTATTATAAACATTTATATAGCGCCACTGATGTACCTGGCGCTTACAAAGAGTAAGATAGACACGGTCCCTACCTGAGAGCTTACAATCTAAAGACAGGGGGAGGGGAAGACAGGGAAGGGGGAACAGAGGGAGACAAGGGATGCAACATTAATGAGGATACGAGAGCTCAGGTTCTTGGCTTGGTTACAGAGCATTGGGAGTTTGCAGATAACAGGTGGGGGATAATCCTGGGTGGGGATGGTTAGCAGGAGTTAGGAAGGGCGGAGCGGAAGAGGTGGGTTTTGAGGAGGGACTTGAAGGTGTGGAGGGTGGGGGCCAGGCGGACGAGGGCAGTGAGGGAGTTCCAGGCGTGTGGGGCAGTGAGGGAGAAGGGACGAAGGCAGTTGGGGGAGCAGGGGAGACGATGGAAGAGGAGCAAAGGGCTCGGAGAGGGGTTCGGAGGGAGATCAGGGCAGAGAGGTTGGGGGGAGCGAGGTTGTGAAGGGCTTTGTAGGTGAAGACAAGGAGCTTGTGCAGAATACACTCAGAACGAGGGAGCCAATGGGAGAGAGGAGAGGATGCATGTGGTCAAAGCGATGGGCTAGGTGGATGATCCTGGCAGCAGAGTTTTGAACAGAGATGAGAGAAGAAAGGTGGGAGTGGGGAAGGCCAGCGCGGAAGAGGTTACAATAGTCGAGGTGTGAGATGACTAGGGCATGGATGAGAGTTTTGGCAGAGGAGACAGACAGAAAAGGATGGATCTTGGCAATGTTGTGGAGGGAGAAGCAGCAGGATTTGGCCACAGAGTCAATGTAGGGTTTGAAGGTGAGGTGCGAGTCGAAGATGAAGTCCAAGCTGCAGGCTTGGGGGACAAGGAGGATGGAGACCCCTTCAATGGTAACTGATAGGGAAGAGGGAGAGGAAGGGTTGGGAGGGAAGATCAGTTCAGTTTTCGCCATGTTCAGTTTGAGTTGGCATTGAGACATCCAGGTGGAGATATCGGGGAGAGAGTTGGTGAGACGAGCTTGAACAGAGGGGGAGAGGGAAGGAGTGGAGAGGTAGAGTTGAGTGTGGTCAGCGTATAGGTGGTATTGGAAACCATGGGAGGCAATGAGTTTGCCACGGGATTGGGTGTAGATAGAGAAAAGGAGAGGGTCAAGGACAGAGCCTTGGGGAACCCCAACCGAGAGGGGTAGGGAGGAGGAGGGGGAGGGGGAGGAGTTAGGAAGAGATACATTGAAGGAGTGGTCAGAAAAGTAGGAGGAGAACCAGTCGAGGACAGAGTCCCGGAATCCAAGGGAGTGAAGCAATTCAAGCAGGAGCGAGTGGTCAACAGTGTCGAAGGCAGCAGAGAGATCAAGGAGGATAAGAATAGAGTAAAGGGAGTTGGATTTAGCCACAAGAAGATCGTTGGTGGTCTTAGCAAGAGCAGTTTCAGTGGAGTGAAGGGGGCGGAAGCCAGATTGGAGGGGGTCAAGGGAGGAGTTGGAGGAGAGGAGGTCGAGGCAGCGGGGGTAGACAACCCGTTCAAGGAGCTTGGAAGCAAAAGGGAGGAGTGTGGCAGGATGGTAATTAGAGGGTTCAGAGAGATCCAGAGTGGACTTTGAGGATGGGGGAGACGGTGGCGTGTTTAAAGGCAGAGGGGAAGGAGCCAGTAGAGAGACTGTCTGTGCTCCTTGATGATCCTGAATTATCTGCCAACTGGCGCAAAGGGTTTGCTTGCAAGGTCACTGAAATGCAGGGAAGTCAGCAGAACTCAGAATTAGAGCCCTAAAATAAAATAAGTCAATCCCAACTCCAGTCTGAGCTCAGCTGTATCAGGCCCATGCCAAGCCTGGACCCAATGCAGCTGGGCTCCCCAGAGCGTGGGTCTGACGTAAGGAGGTGTCCCCATTACCATAGAGTGCTGTGATGTCACAGCACTCCATGGGACCTGGACATCAGGTAAAGGTGGGGCAGGGGATGCCTTAACCTTGCCCATTTTCCCACATAGCCCAGACCCCAACAAAGCACCACAACTTCACAGCAATTCATGGGGGCAGCCTAGTTCAGTCTGGCTCCAAGGAAGTTGGGCCAGTAGGGCTCCCAAACTGAACCCAACGAGATAATTCATGTCCAATATACAAGGTTCTGGTGTGAATGCATTGCTATAAGACACGATTAAAACACAAATTAAGGAATGACTAGCCAGTCTGCAAGGGGGAAGAGAATTGGCCCCAAGAGCAGACTTCAACAAGACATAGAATAAGGAGAAATCATAAGCCAGGGCCATGATCCACAAACCACTTAAACTGGAGTAGTCCCACTGAAGCCCTCTGCCTACATGCTTAAATCAAGTTACTCTGGAGTAAGCGGTTTGTGACCAAGATGTTCTACATCAATTTTTTAAAAATAAGTAAAAGTGAAGATACTCTCACACTTGCTCAGATAGAAGTCCTTTAATGCTCCCCTTCTAGGCAGCCAAAAAAAAAAAAAAAAAGTGAAGGAAAAGAGAAGAGATTAAAGAATCCCAAAGCCCAAATCTACCATTTGGCACAGAGAAGACACTAGCAACAGGTTTTATTTTTTTCAATCTAACTGGTAGCTTTAGGAGAAAAGAAGTCAATTGTTCAGATACAGATTTTGCAAACTTTTAGCCCCATGGAAATGATTTCCCGACTCCCTAAAAATAACAGAAAAGGTTTTAAAACTTTGCCTGCAATTTTATGTGCTAACAGAGTGCAGCAGCATGTAAGTCAGAAAATAAAACTCAGTCGCTTTTACAGAACAGGGTCAGAAGAATGCAAAATAAAAGAAAAAAGGCATTCATTAAAACCTACACTTTGAAAATTGTTTCAGCTTTCCAGCTGCAGGGGATCCTGGCAATGGAGCTAAGATTTTGTTTTTAAGCTTTTTTAAAGGGATATACTTTTTTGAAGGGTCTCTCAAATTTTGTATCTTTGTATCTCACAAGTAGCTTAAGAGTAATGGTTCTCAATCTCAAAAATATTTTTTCAAAATCCAGGACCAGGAGTGGCTGAGCACAGCAGCAGGGGAACAATCCTGGAAAGAAGAGGTGGTGGTAAATCTTGCTGGCAGCAGTTGAGAGAGGCATTCTGCAGCAGCAAGGCACTGGCATGAGGCAGGCAGAAGCAGCTGGAGGCAGGAGCCAGAGAGGAGGGGAAGCTGCAGGAAACCATGCTTCTTCCTCTCCCTATCCCACTCCTGGCCATCAGCAGCACAAGCAACCAGAACAAGCATTATGAGGGATCATACTGAGGGATGCAATGCAGCTGCACCAGAACTCATGGGCTGCCTCACAACTTCAGGAGCACCATTCCTGACCTGCCCCAAATTTGCCTTGGGCCCCTGCTCCCAAGGTTGCTCTGGGATCCACCTAAAGACTTTCCCACAAGCCACTGGTTGAGAGCCACTGCCTTAGACTGCAATCCTCATTTGTCCAGGTGCATAAAGGGGATTGTTCAGGTGTAAGCTGCACATCAAAGTGACATGCTACAAACAACAGTAACACAGAGAAGATTGAAGCATTTCTGTACTTGCTGGGAGTTAAAATAGTCAAAGTCAAACAAGTTTATTTATATAGCCATAGCCATTATAAACTAGGACAACATAGGATAAAACAAAATAAAATCTAAAACAGTCAATGTCTACGCCAATGAGTCCAAGCCACATCACATCGGTGCCCCCAACTCTATTTGACATACATTCCTCGCCTCAAATTTGCATTTAAAATATTCAATTTTAAGCCAACAGGGATGCTTTAAAACAAATGTCCTCCTTATCCAGCTCAGGAAAAACAATCCAGCTGCGAATTACTGCAGCAAACAAACAAACCACCAGAGCCCACACCTGCAATCCTCTTGGAAAAGGCAAGGAAAACCTGTCTGTGCTGCCATCAGAGCCCTGGAAGTCCTTTAGCCTAAGAGAAAATCTACCCATAGCTGCAGAGCCCATTTCACTCACATTAACCTTTTAGGGTCAATTTTCTCCAGGTGAACTAATGGCTTGAGCTGCTCAGCAAAGTTCCGCATGTCATCAGAAACCATGTCCTGTCCTGCTGGGGCCACGATGCTCAGCTCCACCAAGTAAGAAAGGGACAAAGGCTCAATGTTATCAGTGTTTCCTGGAATGAGGATGCGGAAGATCTTGTACACCACAATCTTCATGATGCCCTTGCGGAATACATGACCCTTGGCAACAAACTCATGATCCATACGGAAGCCCATCTCCACCAGGAAGTCTGTCAGGTTCTCAGAAGTGGCAATGTCTACACAGTTCCGCACCAGGGCATGGCGGTTTTTGTCTCCCATTTCTGGTTGTCCCAAATACCTCAGGTGCCAGGATGTGCCAGTTTTGTCCATGGAGCGTCGTGCCCTCAGAACAAAAGGACTAGCTTGCTGCCCCTTCAGGAGGAACACCATCTCGTGGTCCAGGAACGTCTCTGGCTCCATGTTGTCACACAGACCGCGAAGCCGGTGAAGAAGGCTCTCCAGGCTCTGATCCAGAACACTTCCTGGAGAGACAAGGACAAGTCATCACCCCTTTCTTAAACCCAGCTATACTGCTGGCCTTGACCACATCTTCTGGCAACAAATTCCACAATTTAATAGTGTTTAGTGAAAAAATACTTCCTTTTATTTGTTTTAAATCTGCTAACTTAGTTTCATGAAATGTCCCCTAGGTTTTGTATTATTTGAGAGGGTAAATAACTGTTTCCTATTCACTTGTTCCACACTACTCCCCTCTTTTCCCCAAGTTGAAGAGCCCCAACCTATCCAGCCTCTCTCCATAGGGGAGCCATTCCATACCCCTTATCATTTTTGTTGCCTTTTTTTGTACCTTTTCTATTTCTACTATATCTTTTTTGAGATGGGGTAACCAGAACTGCACACAACATTCAAGATGTAATCGCACCATAGATTTATATAGTGGCATTATGATATTTTCAGTTTTATTTTCTCTCTCTTTCACGAATAATTCCTAACATTATTTGCGTTTTTTATGGCCACCCCACATTGGCCCTGATCCCATGGCCTGTGGATCCTGTGTGCAATGTGTGTTTGCCGTGTTGGTCCCCAAAATAGGTCGTAGAGGCAAAGTAGTGTAGAGATATCTTTTACTGGACCAACCTAAGTTCGGTCCACGACCTATTTTGGGGACCAACACGGCAAACACACTCTCTCTATGGTTTACATGCAACACAATGTGCCGGTAACGTACACGTGCGTGGGCAACCGTACACAGGATCCACAGACCATGGGATCAGGGCCACTGAGCTGAGATTTCAATGTATTGTCTACAATGACTCCAAGGTCCTTTTCCTGAGTTGTAACTCCTAATTTAGAACCTAGCAATGTATACGTATAGTTTGGGTTATTTTCCCTATGTGCATCACTTTGCACTTGTCCACATTAAATTTCATCTGCCGTTTAGATGTCCAGTCACACAAGAGACCCCTGCAATTCTTCACAGTCCGCTTGGGTTTTAACTACCTTGAATAATTTGGTGTCGTCTGCAAATTTGTTCACCACGCTCCTTTACTCCACTTTCCAGATCATTAATGAATACACTAAACACCACCCTGGGGCAATCCACTATTTACTTCTCTCCATTGTGAAAACTGACCACTTAGTCCTACTCTTGGTTTCCTATCCTTTAACCAGTTACCAATCCATAATAGCACACTACCTCCTTCTCATAACTTTGTAATTTCCTCAGTTTCCTTGATTTCTGGAATAATGGCTGTACAAGACCCATAGGAAATCTCCAAGCCAGTGGCAGTAAGCAGAGCCAGGAGACCTGTTTCTCATTTTCTTTCCTCCTTCAGAAGATACAGCAGTGGAGGAGTCCACTTCCCGTCAACCTCTAGAGAGAGGACTTGGCTGAGGGACCTTACTAAACACTTTGTGAAAATCCAGACACACTATATCAACTGGCTCCCCCCTTATCCACATGCTTGTTCACACCTCAAAAAATTCCAATAGATTAGGAGGCACAACTTCTCTTTGCTAAATCCATGTTGACACTTCCTCATTAAACCATGTTTATCAATATGCCCCATAATTCTGTTTTTAATAATAGTTTCCACCATTTTGCCCAGCACAGATGACAGGCACACTGGTCTGTAGTTTCCAGGATAGCTTTTGGCATCTTTTTTAAATACTGACATTCCATTGGCTACCCTCCAGTCCTCAGGTACAATGGCAGATTTTAGCAATAGGTTACAGTAGTAGGTCTGCAATTTCATAGCCGAGTTTCTTCAGAACTCTGGGGTGAATACCATCTGGTCCCTGTGATTTGTTACTATTTAGTTTGTCAATTTGCTCTAGAACCTCTTCCAGTCACATTGATCCGTGACAGCTCTTCTGATCCATCACCTACAAAAACAGTTCTGGCATGAGTATCTCCTCAACATCCTCTGCCGTGACGACCCAAGCAAAGAATTCATTCAGCTTCTCTACAATGGCCTTATCCTCCCCGAGTTCCCCTTTTATCCCTATGTCATCTACTGACCCAAATAACTGTCTAGCAGGCCTCTTGCTTCTGACAATGTACTATTAAAAGGTTTTATTATTTGGCCTGCCTTAACATTTTACATCTAGTTTGCCCAGCGCTTACGCTCTTTCCTATTTTCCTCATTAGAACTAGCTTTCCATTTTTAAAGAATACTTTTTTTACTCTAATAGCCTCCTTCACCTCACCATTTAGCCACACTGGCAGGCGTTTGGTCCCTTTACTACCTTTTTAAACCTGTGGGATACATTTAATTTGAGCTTCCAAGATGGGTGTTTTTAAATCATCTAAATGCCTCTTGCAGACTCTGGAGAAACACCAGTGTAACGTGCTCCTGGCAACCCACTCCCAAAAGATGACAGGCTGTTGCGTTCTGTACTAACTACAGTTTCCAAACCATCTTCAAGGGCAGCCCCACATAGAGCACATTGCAGTAATCTAGCCTGGAGGTTACGACATGGATAACAGGGGCCAAATCCGAATCGGATAGAAGCAGTCACAGTCTTCTCACCAGCTGTAATGGTAAAAGGCACGCCTGGCTACCAAAACAACCTGACAATCCAGGCACAGCAGTGGCCCCAAAAGCAACCCAAGGCTGTGAACCCAAGTGACCAAAGGAGGCTGGATCCTATCAATAACAGACCTGGGAGACCCCCTCCGTCTCCCAGGTTACATGGTCGGCCAACCATTATCACCTCAGTCTTGTCTAGATTCAGCTTCAAGCCCACATCCAGTCCCCAGAGGCAGTCAGGCACTGGGCAAACACCAAAATTGCAGGACCTGGGTCAGGTGAAAGGAGAGAAGAGTGTCATCAGCATATTGATGGCACCTCACTCCATATCTCCGAACTATCTCACCCAGGGGCCTCAGATACACGTTGAACAGGAGTGGAAACAAAATGAAACCCTGTGGGACCCCACATGGGAGCACCCGAGGGGACAACGAACTACCACCCATCACCACCCTCTGGGTTCTCCCAGTCAGGAATGAGCAGAACCACTCAAGAGTGGTCCCACGCACCCCAACCAGGTCCTGCAGCCATGATAAGAGCGTCCCCTGGTGAACACGATCAAAAGCCACCAACATAGCTAACAAAAATAGGGTACAATTTCCATTGTCAATTTCCAAGCGGAGATCATCAGCCAAGGCCACAAGCACAGTCTTCGTGCCATGCCCAGAATGAAAACCTGACTGACATGGGTCCAGGAATCCAACAGCATTGGAGTTGTCCCAAGCTGCCATAAGGCTGGAAGGAGCGAGATATAAATTATTAAATAAATAAATAAAGATGCGCCTGAGGTTGCGAGGCAACCACCCAAGAGTAAGCAACAGCGAGTAAGTGCATGTAAGTAGTAAAGATGGGTGGGGGACCTTCTTTGGTCCAGGGGCCACATTAGCAATTTGAAAATGGCTCAGGGGCCAAATTAAAAAATAATATATAAATCTATTTATAATATAAAGCTTACTACACAAAATGAGCCAAGGCCACATTTTGCCCCAGGCCTAAAGTTCCCCACCAGTTTTATATGGACCTCACAGAGTTTTTGTGGGTGCAGACATTTGCAATTCTAAAACCTGCAATAGAAATGCTCAAATTATTAATTAATTATTATTATAAGCATTTATATATTGCCAGCGATGTACCTAAATATTTTGCAAGAATGTTTTCAGAAAGCTTTTAAAACACTGGTCTATAGGGGTTTCCAAAATTTTGCCCATATAATCCCATTTTGAGACTTGAATATAATTCTGTGATTGAAAACACCACACTATATTTAAAAAGCAGAGGTTCCCAAACTTTGAGGTGGGACTTCAGGTTGCACAATCCCAACATACATCTGATGTACAAGTACTTAGCATTTTCTTGTGTGTGTGTGGATTAATTTAAGGTGGTGGTGGCTTGGGAGGGGATTTGGAGGAGAAAAAGTGGATGTGACAGAGGAAGGATTGGGTAGATGTATATTTAGGAAAAAGAAGCTGAGGAGAACGGATGCATATTTTGGAGAGGGTATAGGAGGTTGGGGGCGGAAGGGCTGTGTTAGAGGGAAAAGAGTTTTAAGGGGTATGTGGGTATTTAGGAAGGAAGAGGCCAGGGAACAGAAAGATGTTTTGGAGGAATGGGGTAGATCACATGATACTTTGACGAGTAGGTAGATGTACTGGGAAAAGGACCGTGGCTGATGTTGCATGAAATACTCAGCTGGAACAAGGTCAGTCAGAATAGGCCCCAACTCAGTATCTAGCCATCACCCATCTCTTGGCCTTCTTCCTCCACATATACCCCTCATCACCTGGGAACGAGTACCCCCTCCCCATGCAAACACTGCTTTCCACCCCTGGCTCACCGCAGTCTTCGCCTTGAATACAAGTCACCACCTCTCAGGCTTATCCTCCATATACACCCCTCCCAGCACCTGTCTGCCTGTTGCTGATACATACACTTCACTACCACCCCCGCCTGCCCCCCAACATGATCCACGCTTAAACATCACCCATTTTGCAGCCTTGTACCCCAATAAACACTCCCCCAGCACCTAGCTGGCCCTCCCCATACAGACACTTAATTCACTGCCCAGCTGCCCCCAGTTTGTCTCCCTGTACACATCTGGCATCCATCAACCTTGTTCCCCCTATATAAAGCACCCCCCCAGTACTCAGCTGTTTCATTCTCAACCCAAATGATCAACCCCCTGCCGTCCCCAGCTTCAGTGCTGCCCCCAACCTAAAAAGGAAGAGCACTGGGACTGAAAGACCAAGGCAAAGCATGGGTGCACAGAACCTAAGATGTGAGCACAACACATGAGACTGTATAACATCTTTACTACTTACATGGCGCAGGAGTCTTAACTTAGTTTCCATGCTTTTTGGAGCACGGTTGAATTTAAGAGCCTCTTAAGATACATTTCCATAGTTTCTGAAATAACACTAAATTCCCTTTCCTCCAACAGTACCAGTGTGGAAAAAATAGACTGACCTTGGCAGGACTTACTAGGGCTTTCCAGGATTTATCCCGAGACTTTCAACATAGGAACTTCTTCCAGGAGCACAAAAGCCACTGCAGCCTGTCCTGGGTGCCACACGGCTCCAGCCCCTTCACCTCCGGACAGCGTGCAACAAACCCATGGCTGCTGCCTCTTTTCTGGCAGCATTTGCCGCACTGTAAACTGTCCTAGTTCAGCTCCCACCGGTAACGTTCCAAAGCTGTCTGCAGCTCCCAGAAAACTCAGGAGTCCTGGCTCCCAGTGCCTCATATATAATACAGTCTGTGCACATAGATGGATTATACATAAAACAAACATATGTTTGATGTACGTCTCCCTCTACCATCTCAGAGCAAAGAAAAGAATGTTTATCCATACGTAGCCTATACGTGCAGCATCTAAGTATAACCTTTCTACCTATATCCTGCGTATGGATACCCATTCTCTTCTTTCTCTACTGCAAGGTAGAGGTACATAAAACGTACGTACATTTGTTATATGTCTAATCCACGTCCATCCTGAAGTTTTGAAATCTCATTCTCTTCATTGGATAACATGCATTGTAATCCAAAGAGTACGTGGTTGCTGTGTTGGTTCCAAGTGACAGAGATGGAGACACGGTGGTTTGAATGATCTCTTATTGGACCATCTGCTGTTGGTGAGAATAAACAAGTTTTGAGGCCACACAGGGCCCTTCCTCAGGCATGTAGCGTAGCGAGTCAGAAATATATAAGCTAAGCAAATTTAGGGCAGGTATATGAGGTGGCAGAAATGGGTGTGAGTGGATAAGACAAGGTAATTAATATTATTAATTATTATTATTATTAACAACCATTTATATAGCGCCAGCAGTATACCTGGCACTTTACAAAGTAATAAAATAGACACGGTCCCTGCCCCTAGGGCTTACAATCTGAGAGACAGGAGCTGGGGGAGAAGACTTAGGAAGGGGAACAGAGGGAGAGACAAGGGGTCTAACATTCATGAAGATGCGAGGTCTCAAGTGCACGTACTTGGCTTGGTTACGATGAGAATGACAGCAGGCAGGTCCATGTTGCAAGGATAAGGGTAAACCGATCGTAGGTATAGGAATAGTGGCTCAGCAGGATAAAGAGTCAGACAGAGCAGAGCGAAAGAGGTGAGTTTTAAGGAGAGATTTGAAGGTATGAAGGGAGGGGGCAAGGCGGATGTGGACAGGGAGGGAGTTCCAGGCATGGGGGGCAGCAAGTGAGAAGGGACGAAGGCGCTTAGGGGAGCAGGGAAGGCGTGGAAGGGTGAGAGAAGGGACAGAGGAGGAGCGAAGTGCACGGGCTGGAGTATGGAGGGCGATAAGTGCAGAGAGGTAGGGGGGAGCAAGGTTGTGAAGAGCTTTATAGGTGAAGACTAGGAGCTTGTGCAGGATTCGTTCAGGAAGGGGAAGCCAGTGAAGCGAAGAGAGGAGGGGCTGCACATGGTCGAAGCGACTGGCGAGGTAGATGACCCTGGCAGCAGAGTTTTGGACAGAGATGAGGGGAGAAAGGTGAGACCGGGGAAGGCCAGTGAGAAGGAGGTTACAGTAATCGAGGCGAGAGATGACCAGAGCATGAACAAGAGTTTTGGCAGACGAGACAGAGAGAAAAGGGCGAATCTTAGCAATGTTATGGAGGGAGAAGCGACAGGATTTAGCAACAGAGTCAATGTAGGGTTTAAAAGAAAGGGGTGAGTCAAAGATGAAGCCTAGGCTACGGGCTTGGGGGACAGGCAGGATGGTGACTCCATCAATAGTTATTGACAGTGAGGAAGGAGAGGAAGGATGAGGGGGGAAGATAAGGAGTTCAGTTTTAGCCATGTTGAGTTTGAGTTGACGTTGAGACATCCAGGTAGAGATGTCAGAGAGACAGTTGATGAGACGAGCTTGAACAGAGGGAGAGAGAGAGGGAGTAGAGAGATAGAGTTGAGTGTCATCAGCATAGAGGTGGTATTGGAAGCCATGGGAGGCAATGAGTTTGCCTAAGGATGAGGTATAGATCGAGAAGAGGAGAGGGCCAAGAACAGAGCCTTGAGGAACACCAACTGAGAGGGGGAAGGAGGAGGAGGCGGAGTTGGAGAGAGACACATTAAAGGAGCGGTCAGAGAGGTAGGAGGAGAACCAGTTATGGACAGAGCCACAAAAGCCAAGGGAGTGAAGGGAATCCAGCAAGAGTGAGTGGTCAACAGTATCGAAGGCAGCAGAGAGATCAAGGAGGACAAGAATGGAATAGAGACGTTTAGATTTAGCCACCAGAAGATCGTTGGTGATCTTAGCGAGAGCAGTTTCAGTAGAATGAAGGGGGCGGAAGCCAGATTGGAGGGGGTCAAGGGAGGAGTTGGAGGATAGGAAGTCAAGGCAGCGGGAGTAGACAACACGTTCAAGCAGCTTGGAAGCAAAAGGAAGGAGTGAGACAGGACGATAGCTAGAAGGGTCAGAGGGGTCAAGAGTGGACTTTTTGAGAATAGGAGAGACTGTGGCATGTTTGAAGGCAGAAGGGAAAGAGCCAGTAGAGAGGGAGAGGTTGATGATGTGCAGGAAGGAAGGGGCGACAGTGGGAGTAATGGAGGTGAGGAGGCGGGAAGGAATGGGATCAAGGGGGCAAGTGGAAGGGTTGGAGGAGGAGAGCAGAGAGGAGATTTCCTTAAGGGAGGCAGGGGAGAAGGAGGACATGAGAGAAGGAGGGGGAGGAGGGAGAGGGGTGGGAGTGGGAAGAGAGGAGTGGGAAGCGATGTCGAGGCGGATCTTGTCTATCTTGGAGGTGAAGAAGGAGGCAAGATCCTGAGCAGAAAGGGAAGAAGGAGGGGGAGGACAGGGAGGCTTGAGGAGGGAGTCAAAGGTAGAGAACAGGCGGCGAGGGTCCCGAGAACAGGACTCAATGCGGGAGGCACAGAAGTGTTGTCTAGCAAGGGAGATAGCAGAAGTAAGGGTGGAGAGACAGAATTTGAAGTGATTGGTATGTCGGGTGATCTATAGCACAGATCCATGATCTGGACCCTCCTCTTCCTTCCCCCATGAGGAGCACACACCAGTTACTTTGACTTATCCACTCCCACCCATCCCTGCCTCTTCATATACCTGCCCTAAATTAGCTCAGTTTATATATTTCTGACTGGCTATGCTACAAGCCTAAAAGCTTGGTTGGCCCAATAAAAGGTATCATTCAAACCACCTTGTCTCCATCTTTGGATAACATGGGAACTTCAGAACAACTTTAAAACTACACAACATATTTTCAAAATCTAAACTCTGGAATGGGCTAGAATGTACACTTCTGAAACCTCTATGCTTCCACACAAATAACTTAAAACAAACTTTCCTGCATCAACAGAAAATGTCACAATAGGGAGAAAACACAGTTCTGCCTTCAAAATTCAAACAACTGTTTCTCAACCAATATGTCTGAAATTTGCACAGCTTCTACCCCTCACCCAAGTAATCCGCCATACAAAATTTCAATCGGATAGAATCAATCATCTTGATTTTATAACGAGGTGAATCTGTGATTTTTTAACAGTGTGCCCAAGGTGCCTCACCTATAGAGCCACACCTACAGCTTGATAACAAAGTTTAAAAACCCCTAAAGAGCAGGTAAGATAATAAAAAATTCCTTCAAGTTTGCACTCTTACTCCTAGCTGCAATTTTCACCCTGTTTAATTAAGGGTGATCGTGATTAACCTGGGTTAGCTGGCAAATTGAATGGCTTTGTGAGAGTGTCTGAGGTGTGTGAGCACCCAAGAGCAAAGGTGGTGAACTTGTAGTCCATGAGCCAAATCCAGATCATGGCTGTTTTTTTATTTGGTCCCTTTCTAATTCCTGGATCTCCCCTGTGAATCCAGTCCTTACCCTCAAGAAATATAAGTGTGAGCTATGGGGAAGGCAGCAGAGATGAAGACAGGCACTCACAGAGAGGGAATTTATTTATGGCACAGATCCATGGATCTGGACCCTCCTCTTTCTTCCCCCAGCTCCATGACAAGCACACACCTTACAATCCCCATCTCTCAATTCCTATGTGGCCTGCAGAACTTGTACTAATTTGCAAAGTCACTGAAGGAGAAAAAAAGCTTCCCACCCCCTGCCCAACAGGAACGTCCTCATGTAGACAGGACAAATATGGGCATCCAAATAAAGAAGAGAGCCCAGATGTGCTCATTTGCACTCTCCTGCTGTGATGAGCTGATCACGTAAACACTAAGAATCTGCAGTAATATTAGTGCCATTTCTTATAATGCCTTTTAATACCTGGAGCAATACTACAGACACCACCATCACTACCAATGCACCAGAGCCCACTGCACAGGCGTTTAAATTAACAGAGCTAATCCAGAGTAACAAAATGATTGCTGTCCAAGGAATGGAAAATGCACGAGTTTCTATGAGAAGCAAAGAAGCAGCTGTCTAAGAAAAGGAGATGCATGATACAGGAGACAGTCTCAAGACCTAAAGATTTAAACTGTCTTGTCAGAGAAATCTGGTCTCCCCAGTTTGGGATCTCCTTGGATGGTATGACTGAAGCCCTTTCTCTGGTTGGAACTGGAACTATTCTTCAGTGCAGGGAAAACCAAAACTTTCCAAGAGAGCTTCACATGACGTCAATAAGATGTGAAACCCAAACCTGTTCTTCCCAGGTGACTTACCTTGGAGTAAATACTCCATCATATTTATGGTACCACCAGTGACTGGCATCATAGTGACAGGAGGGGCCTCCATGGTCTCAGCGTTCCTAGAAAGTATATAAAGAAATAAAGTCTTCTATTATGGCACACATTTGAAAGGCCTCCTCCAACTCCCCAAGGATCTAAGAGAAGGAGAGTCTAGTTGCGAGGCAAGAACTTGGAAGCCTCCAAATCAATTCTCTGACATACCACAGACTCCCCATGTGGCCTTGGTCAGGTCGTTTAGGGCTCAAGCACACAAAACATTGTGTGCTTGAGTCAGTCAGTCCATTCGTTATTAGCTCCAGGGTAGAGAAATAGCCACACAGCCCCAAGGTAGGCCAGGTATTTAAATTTAACTGAAAAAGAGTCCAATTATATTGACACAATGGGTACTTCAGATTTCACCACCTCTTCCCCATGAGCATATGTATGTATGAAGGAGTTACCCTTAAACAGAGTTATAAAACAGTAATCCAAAAAAAACACCTAAGATTATTCAGATGTCTCTTCCCCCGCCAGCCTAAGGCAGTCACGTAACAAGGTGTTTCCCCATAAGTGACCCTTTCCCTACAAGTGGCCCTCTCCCTCTCTTTGAGCCAGAGCTGCTACGATTACCCAAGCAGGATCATAGAAATGCTCACCCTGAGGTAACTGCAGGATAGAGCACCTTAAGGGTAACTCCCAGAAACCTAAGTCATTTCAATCTTCTACTATGTTTTATACGATAAAGTGTTCCAAGGAAACATTTTATTTGTGTAAATAAAGCCTTCAACTTCTCTATGCCTCGGTTTCCTATCACCACAAATAGGACCATTGCTCTTTTCTGCGTCACAGGGATGCCGATTGCATATAACTGCATTAAAGATTGCAGGGGGTTTAGACACCACTGTGATTATTATTAATAATGGTGACAGACCAGAGAACTCCAGAGGCAGGGTGAATGAACACACACACCCCTACGTCGTCGACCCCGCAGGGAGAACGATGAGAAGGACTCAGCTCACTATCCCCTCACATCCCAACACTGTCCGGTCGCAAGGAATGGGAGATCAGAACCAAGCAGCAGTACGGACACTTGGGCGCTAACCCAAGGAGGATGAACAAGGGGCCGGTTGTGCCCCGCTCCAGGTGGCATGTTTTAGTACCAAAATCCCGGATTCGCGTACTAAGGGCAAACGACTCAGTCGCCTCCGATGCGGCTGCGACTCTCAGTCGAGCCCGGGGGTACAATGTGGCCTATTCAAGCCCCGCCACTAGTCTCAGGAACCTCTGAGCAGCTGAAAATCCGAGTTACCTGCACAAAGCGGCGCCGAAATCACTAGTCGCCCGGCTAGTCCCACCGCACGTAGCCTCCTACCCACCCAGACAATCGCGCACGTGCTAACGCCAGACCTTCTGAACACAACATGGCGCCCCCACGCGTGGTATCTCAAGGGAAGCGCCATGTTTGTGACGTAATTGTACCGCGCGCTTCTCTCCTGTCAGTTAACTGGGGAACTCGGCGCGCTCAAAAACCCAGTCCCGCCTAGTACGGAAAATAACGACCCTCCTACTGAAAACTTCCCTTAGCCAGGGCAGCGGTTATCTTTCAGAATAAGGTAGCCATACCTCCCCTTTAAAAGAGGACGCTTATTAAAAATACACATTGCAGGGCTGCATGTTTCCAGTGCAGCCCTGCACCAAATATTTTTGTTGTGTCCAATTGTAAAGGGGTGGTATGGCCACCCTATTTCAGAATAGCATAGATTTGAATGTTTACATTAGCGTTTTCTTTTAATTTTTAATGTTATCGATATGTTCAGTTTACTTATACTTCTGAGAGAACAAAATAAGTTCCTCAGGGGCAATCAGATATGCCACCAAATTATCACCCTGTGCCAGGTCTCATGAAAATGGTATTAGGAGGCCTTTGGATTTCTAAAAATCTGATTTTCTTATGTAATCAGTTTTGTGCCCAATATGGGTAGCTATTTTAGACTCCACCTGGCAGACAACGCAGACTGAAGGGTGCACTCCTCACCTGGGACTGTTGCCATTGAATTCAATGGCTTCAGGAGCACATTGTAAATACAGTACCTGTTATTGACAGGGTACCAGTGATGTTTTAGGATGCAATCCTCTGGGTAGAGATCATCAGCGTTACCACTTGAATGATCTCACACCTGTGCTACACGCTCTACTGAGAGAATCATGCTGTTACACTGAATAATGATGTGAACAGGGATAGCAATCCTGGTTGAAGTTCAGCCATTGATCTCAGTGGGAGTCAAGGTTGCACCCAGTGTCATTATCTAGGTCGCTTGGTCGGTAGAGAAGGGTACACTACTAATCAAACTGATCATTATCAGTTTGACCGGGCACACAGGGTCCTACGTCACCGGAAGTCCCGCCCTCGCCACCTGTTCCCTGACCCGGAAGTCCCAGGGAACGTGGGAAGTGATGTAAAAGTGGGTAATGCTTCTGGGTCCCCTCTGAACCCAGAAGGTCCTTATGCTTGACTTTGGGGCTTCTGCTTGTGGGTCAGGGTGGCTTGAACCAAAGGTTCCAGTGCCCCTGAACCCGCAAGGTCCTTACACTTCAGTCTGGGCTTACTCTGCTTGTGGATCAGGGTGGTTGGACCTGTAAGGTCCTTTCAAGAGGAATAGGTAAACCCTCTACGAACTCAGGAGAGTGAGATGAACCACTAGGCATGGGTTTTTATCATTTTAGGAGTCTGAGCATTCTACTCCCTGGCCCTCTACTCCCACTGCCTGGACCTCCTCTCTGCCAGCTCCTCCCTGAACCCCTCTCCAATCCAGCTTCCGCCCACTCCACTCTACTGAAACTGCCCTAGCCAAGATCACCAACAATCTACTTGTCGCCAAATCTAAGCACCACTACTCCATTCTTGTCTTCCTTGACCTCTCTGCTGCCTTTGACACTGTCGACCACTCACTCCTATTGGACTCGCTTTACTCTCTGGGCTTCCGTGGCTCCGTCCTTGACTGGTTCTCCTCCTACCTCTCTGACCGCTCCTTTAAAGTCTCGCTCCCCGAGTCAAACGCCTCCTCCCTCCCCCT